>JAXQQM020067725.1:0-72716 GCA_034641835.2 Pinus albicaulis | reverse complement strand
ATACACAAGTACATCCAAACGAGATGGAGTTCCTGGACATCTCCTCGCTTGGCGCTTCATATTAAATACACTGTCAAGATCAAGCAGAAATTTAAACAAAATAAGCGATACTTTGGATCTACGAATCTGAAGCAAGGGAAAGGCGTCCCTAAACCGCATAACAAAGGACAAAGCTAAGGAGGGGTGACCCAGGACAACACACCGAAGCTGCAAGAAAAGAAAAACACCACAAAGACAAAGAAGGACACATGAAAATGGCATGAGTTCCATAAGTGCCCCACTCACAACACAAGTGAGTGTCAGGCCAAGAAGTCACTGGTGGTTGAGATGAAGGTTCCCAATCAGATGCATGTTCCAACTATGATTCATAACTTGACAGGTGGAATGACAAAGGAAGAAAATTATTGATGTGGAGCCCAGTGCCACCATTTCCACCACTCAGATCCGGAATATTGAGCTCGAAGATCCAGAGGAAGGGGAGTGCCTCTTCCACTCACATATGTGGGTGAAGGGTTCTCTGCTGCACTTCATTGTCGACAATGGGATCCAAAAGAACCTCATCTTAACAAAGGTCGTGAAGTAGCTAGGCCTACCGACTGCAACACACCCACTTTCGTACACCATCAGGTGGCTTCACCAAGGACGAGATCTTCACGTTAGCCAACAGTGTCACCTTCACTACAACATCAAGTCCTCAACATATGAGGTACTATGTGATGTTTCTCCTCTTGAAGTTTGCGATGTATTTTTAGGAAAACCATAATTTTGGAAGCGTCATGTTGTGTATGAGTCTATGCCTCACACTATTATTATTAATTTTGGCAATAAGGTATACAAGACCATAGGTAGCACTGCCTACCACCATATCTTTGATCTCTGTGAAGCACTACAGTAAGATCATTTCCCATACTTGGAAATTTTTCTTCCATATGATTCACCCACATGGAAAGAAGAAGGTTATGGCCACATCCAAGGCCTCTAGACAGGGATCCTCTGCACGACAACAACATATGGATAAGGTCGTGGAGGATTACAGGGACATCTTCGCCTCACCCATAGGGCTACCACTACACTGTCAGGTCAAGCACTCCATCGATTTGACCTTGAGAGTGCCACTACCCAACAAGCCGATCTATTCACACTCTGATTTGGAGAATGATGAAATCAAGAGGCAAATTCAGGAGATGTTGCAGAAAGGGCACATTAGGCCAAGTTCATCACCCCGTGGGAGCCCAATCGTTTGGGTACAGAAGAAGGATGAGACCTAGAGACTCTGTATTGACTATTGGGCACTGAATACGATCATTTTCCAGAATAGGTATCAAATCCCACAGATTGATGACCTTATGGACCAACTTAAGGGGGATAAATATTTTAGCAAGATTGACTTGAATTCTGATTATCACTAGGTACCAATCAAACCCTCCGATGTGTGGAAGACTGCCTTAAAATCTAAGGAGGGACTTTTTGAATGGATGGTCATGCCTTTCAGGTCAGTGAATGCCCCCACAACATTCATGAGGTTAATGGACATCATCTTGCGAAGCTTCACCAACTCATTTGTGTTTATGTATCTAGAAAACATCCTAATATTTATCCAAAGTTGGGGCACCTCCACCATACTCGATAGGTCCTCCAAACCCTGCGATAACAAAAACTGTGTGACAATCTGGAGAAATGAACTTTTGGTATGACCCAGGTTCAATACCTAGGGTACATAATTGATGATCTAGTTGTGCATGTGGAAACATCCAAGATAAAAGTTATTCAGGATTGGTCATCCCCAACCACTCTAACAGAGATCTGCAACTTTCTGGGTCTTTCCAATTTCTATTGTAGGTTCATGTTATGGTTCTCTCATATCACTTATCCCTTGAATCAAGTCAGCAAGGGCAAAGAAAAAGAAAATTTATTTTGGTCTGAATCCCAACATAAGGCATTTTTCCGAGTTAAAGCATTGCCTCTGCTCTACACCAGTGCTTACATTACCGGACTTGCAACAACCATTTGAGATTGAGACACATGCCTCTGAATATGCTGTTGGTGTAGTTCTTACTCATCAGGGGCATCGAGTGGCATATCACAGTGAGACACTTTAAGACATTGATCCAAGATCTTTTTCTTAACGATGCATTAATAATTACATGAAACAAAGCATGTTAACCATAAAAACCTTAAAGTACACATAATCAAAGAGAAGAGGAACATAAAAACATGAAAATATGAGACAAGGAATTGATTACAGAGTTTGTCCAATTTTGACTACGTCTCCAGGCCCTGCTCAACAGTGGAGAGGCCTTCATTCATTAAGTGACAACAAGAAGAAGAAGTACAAGTGAAATTACATAAGGCACTCTTATACCTCCAATATGGAAAATGACCGAAAAATGGAGAGCCCTGATGTAGAAACGAACATCACAATTGATATCCTGTCGCCGAGAGGTGTAAAATTGACATAAAATTTGTCGCAAATGGAGACTTGAAAGTTCTGCACCCCAAGGATTCTTTTTGATGCCCCCAATATTCCCTGGGCATGGTTCCGCCCCTTTGGCCTACTCCTAGTTCCACTCCCACTCTGCCTTTCCTGAGCGCACTACACAAATGAGGGGTTTATATGCATTTTGCATGGCAGACTTTACAAGGTTTCGGTCGGTGGTGTGTTTGAAGCACCCACTGATGAAGTGCGTTGAGGGGCGGAGGGTCTGGGTTCAAAACTCGACCCAACCCATTTTTACACCATATTTTGTTGTGTGTTGGTTGGATAGATGTTTCGGAGGGACCACCCGCTTGGGGGCTGACCACGTGGGTCGGGAAGGTTCTACCCTCACTATTCCCGTTGTACTGCCTCTGGGTTGTTACAATAAGTAATGAATGTTTTAAAGGGGTAGGTGGGTCCACCGGTGGTGGCCCACCTCCCCACTGCCACGTATATATATGTATATAACAACCACCGAGGGGGGGTGGGGGTGACAATCCTCCCTCCCCCCCCCCAATAATACTTGGACTTTGGTTATGGTGGGTGGCAGGGTTGATGACTCGCCACCTTAATATATGTATTTTTGATTTTTTATAAACCATAGGCAATTTTTCAATATTCTCAAAACTGGAGGTCATTGGGAAAATTAAATATCCAACGAATTTGTCAGCCTCTCAGGTGTTAGGTTCATTGCCGATTTACGCTGAAATTGTGGGACACTTAAACTTGGCCCATTGTCCAACTTTAACCGCAACTTTGACTTGCTCTAACTTCTCCATATGAGCTCGGATTGGATATTCGTCCGCATTGTTGGAATCAGAATGGAGAACACTTTGACATGGTCCTGGTCTTATTATCATCTGGCCACTTTGATTTTTCAGAAATTTTAAGCCACTTTTCCTCTGAGATCCTCTTGGATCAATCCTCCCCACTGAGGAGCTTTCGGACCACCAAATTCATTAACACATCCAATGCATTTCTTGTGTCTTCGCCAAACCATGCTTTCAATCACCTGTACACAAATCTGGTAAATATTTTGCAAACATATACAAAACGCACATGACTCAAACAACCCCTCACTTTCTAAGAGTTTATAACACACACTCATTGGTTAAGGATTACATAATAAATACCAATACCCCAACTACTCCTAAGAAAAGGCCAAAAAATCATTGTTTCATTTTCGAAGCGATGGGAAACACATCATTACCTTTCCATTTACTTGCAACACATGATTTACAAACTATAGCCACAACAAGATACTACCTCTAAAAAACCATCTTTTATTTAATAAAGTAAATGGGTCATCTCCTCGTGGCGGATTTTCTTGTGGAATTTCTTCTATGACTGGATTATTCATGGGTGATTTTTGGGTCTGAAATGTTTTACATATAGATTTATGGTGTTCATCCTTGGGGAAATGATTATTCCTCTTCCAAAATTTTTGGATTGTCTTGGAACGCTTTCTCCCAATGTGCCTTTGATAAGTGCTCATGGATCTCTCACTGTCATTGGAATGTGATGAGGCGCTCTCATCACCTGTCTTTGGTGGGTCTCTGGCTATTTTGGAGCATTCCCCAACTTCCTTCCTGACATACCCAAGTCCTGCATGACGGGGTAATTCTTCTACACTGATAGGGTTTATGATTCCTTGGTCATTAATGCTGAGGCCCTTTACCTAATATCCCATTTTATTTAACATTTTGGATCTGATACCTATAGTATGTTTTTCAAAAGTAGCGAAATAGTCATCAAGAGAAGTATATCAAATTGAGGAAACACTTTTTACCTCAAGGGGGTTATGTTTCAACTTCTCCAAGGCCTCGTCCTTAGCTTGCAACTAGAGTAGCAACCTTTGTTTCTCCTTTTCTGCTTCCTGTAGGAGTCTCCTTAGCTAAGTCTTCTCTTCTTGAATGCTTTGATTGATCTCCTCAAGTTCCTGGAGCCATTTCGCATTGGACTATATTTTCATATTTGGTACCTTATACGTTGAAATTTTTGTTTCATCGCCCGAATCTGAACCCAAATTGATGGGTTCATATTTTACGATTCCAAGAGCTGAAATCCTCCTTTCGTCACCAGAATATGATCCCAAGTCAATTGGTCTTCCTCGTGCAAATCCCACATCCATGCTCTTCTCATCTTCCTATGATTTATAATTTTGATCTTGTTGCATGGTGGAAACTCTCTTTTTCCTCTCCTTTCTGTCATCCCTATTAGGTCTCAACTCAGGGTGCAACTTCCAGCAATTATCTTCGTCATGTCCTTCTTTCTCACAATGGGTACAAGAGGTCTTTACTTCTCTACTCCTTGCATTTTCAGCTCTTTTTGGGTGGTCATTTTGTTCCTGCGTCACCCTGTTTTCAAGATGCATGTCCTTCACACTGGCCTCATCAATGGTGGTAGGATCAAAAAATAATAATGAATGTCTTATGTAACCATGTTAAGAACCGATATACTTGGTTACAATATCTGGTGAATCTAATGGAATGTCTAAGTTCAATGCTTGTTTCCCAAATTCTTCAGTGAAGTTTTTCACATTTTTTCCTTTTCCTTGCTTTAGGTGTTGCCATTCCCTTAATTCTTTTTGCTTATAGCCCAAGGGGTAAAATTGAGTTTTCAAAGCAGAAATAAAATTTTACCATGAGGAGAGAAGGTTACCTAGATTGTTGTTGCCTTGCAATTTTCTCTCCCACCAAACGAGAGTCATGCCACCCAATCGAAGGGATGCCAACTGGATCTTTGCCTCGTCTTTCTTGATCTGTGGAATCCAACAGTATAAATCAATTTGTCTAATCCAATTGCTGAGATTTTCCGCATTACATTCTATTGTATACACAGGCAAGCCAAATTTTACATCCGGTTTAAGGAAATGTTTCTTAGATGTATGCCTATGACATATGCGGGAATGATGAGAAGAAGAAGAGGAACTATCACTAGAAAATGGAGAGGGAGGGGGCGCTTCTCCACCATCTCCATGATTTAATGATCCATGATCATCTGCATCTTTCTTCTTAGGCTTGGCAGTCTTTTCATACTCTGCAAACAGTTTGTCTACTTTATTTTCCATGTTGTAGAATGCCTCGCGGTAATTCTGTTCTTCTTCCCAACGAGCTTCTTCATTTTCCATCTCTATTCTTCATGGTGCACGTACTGCTTCGGGATCAAAAGACTTAATCTTTCCTTCACCTCTCCGCAACTTGTTTTTGGTTAGCATATACTCATGTAATTCACATCGATAAAGACCTGCTCTGATACCACTTGATCCAAGATATTTTGCTTAACGATGAATAAATAATTACATGTAATGAAGCATGTCAACCATAAAAAAATTAAAGTACACATAAGAAAAGAGAAGAGGAACATAAAAACAAGAAAAGATGAAAAAAGGAATTGATTACGAAGTTCATCCAATTTTGACTACGTCTCCGGGCCCTGCTAAATAGTGGGGAGGCCTTCATTCATTAAGTGGCAAGAAGAAGAAGAAGTACAAGTGAAATTACATAAGGCACCCTTATACCTCCAATTTGGAAAATGGACGAAAAATATAGAGACCTGGTGTAGAAACGAACATCACCGTTGAGATCCTGTCATCGAGAGGTGTAAAACCGAGATAAAAATTGTCGCAAATGGACACTAGCAAGTTCTAGACCCTGGGGAATATTTTTGATGCCCTCAATATTCCCTGGGCATGGTTCTGCCCCTCTGGCCTGCTCCTGATTCCAATCCCGCTTTGCCCTGCCTGAGTGCACTACACAAATGAGGGGTTTATATGCGTTTTGGTGGCAGACTTTACAAGGTTGGGGTCGATGGTGCGTTGGCAGCACCCACCGGCGGAGCGCGTAGAGGGGCGGAGGGTCTGAGTTCAAAACCCAACCCAACCCGTTTTTACACCATATTTTGCTGCTCATTGGTTGGATATATGTTTCGAAGGGACTGTCCGCTCGGAGGACAGCAACAAAGGCCGGGCGGGTTCGACCGCTGTCGATCCCGTTGTACTGCCTCCGGGTGGTTACAATAAGTAATGAATGTTTTAAAGGGGTAGGTGGGTCTATCGATGGCTGCCCACTTCCCCACTGCCACACACACACACACACACACACATATATATATATATATATATATATATATATATATATATATATATATATGGCAGGGGTGACAAACCCTTCCCCGACTTGGACTTTGGTTATGGTGGGTGGCGGGGTTGATGGATCGCCACCTTAATATATATATATATATATATTTATTTTTTATAAACCATAGGCCATTTTTAAATATTCTCGAGACTATAGGACATTGGTCAAATTAAAAATCCAATGAATTCGTCCACTTCTCGGGTGTTTGGTTCATTGTCAGTTGACGGTGAAATTGTGGGACACTTAAACCTGGCCCACTTTCGAACTTTGAATGAAAATTTGACTTGCTCTAACTTATCCATATGAGCTCGGATTGGAGATCCGTTCACACCATTGGAATCAGAACAAAGAACACTTCGACATGGTCCTGTTCTTGTTGTCATCTGGCCACTTTTATTTTTGAGCAATTTTAAGCCACATGTCCTCTGAGAACCTCCTGGATCAGACATAGTCCGAAAGTATCCCACTTATGATAAGGAGATGTATTCCATTATGCATGCTTTCCAAAAATGGAAGCATTACACTATGGGTAAGGAAAAGATCATCCACACAGACCACCGACCCCTACAACTCATACAAACACAAGGAAAGTTGCAGAACGATTTCCATCTGAAATGGTCGACATACCTATAACAGTTCTATTTGAACATTAAGTACAAGAAGGGAAACACCAATAATGTTTCAAAATTCCTCAACTAACTGTCGGTCATGGCACTGACCACTATGCTTGACTCTTGCGGACACGAGATTTCAGGGTGGCCGCATCTTTACAAGAGCGATCCAGAATTCGGCGTCACTTACCAGATGATATTGGAAGGCAAGAAAGTTCCATATTTTTACCTCCAAGGTGCACTATTATGCCACTTGGGAAACCTCTGTCTTCCTTCAAGCAAGCATGCCAATATTATTTGGGAGGCGCACTATAGTCGAGTCGCTGAACATTTTGGAGTATAAAAAATAATGGCAGTGATGCAAAAGTATTTTTATTGGCTGAACCTTTGAAAGGATGTTGGGAAGTACATCAGATCCCGTACTGCCTATTCCATTTCCAAACCGATCATAAAGAAGCAAGGCCTATATACTCCTGTGCCTACTCCCAACCAGAATTGGGAATCCATATCCATGGATTACATGTCGGGCCTTCCTTCTACTAAGCATGGAAATGACTGCATTTTCGTGGTCGTCGAAATATTATCTAAGATGGCCATTCTGGCGGCCTGCAAGAAGAGTATCACAAAAAAAACCACTGCTAAGAACTTCTTTGAACAAGTGTGGGTACACTTTGGGATCCCACAATACATTATCTTAGACTGAGACAGAAGGTTCCTGAGTACATTTTTTTCAAGCCTCTGGTTGATGTTGGATACCAAGCTCACTAAGTCCATGAATTTCCACCCCCAAAATGATGGAAAAATAGAGGTCGTCAATAGGATGATCGTACACATTCTGTGCATGTATGATCGTACACATTCTGTGCATGTATAACTCAAAGCATGAACGCACATGAGATGAAAGCATCCCCTATGTATAGCACATCTACAATAGAGCTCTCCATAGCTCAATTGTCCACAACCCCTTTTAGGTGGGTTTGGTATTCCAACCATTGTGTCCCATTGATGTGGCCATACCATTTGCAACTACTCAGGAAGATTCTACACATGTCCAGTCCGAATATGATAGGGCTAACAACTTCATTGAGCGAATTCAACAAATCCACCAGCAAGTCCATGACATATTGGACTAAGCGAATTCTAAGTACAAGCAACGACATGATTAACATCGAGTGTCACACAAGTTCCATGTGGGCGACAAAGTTTGGTTATATTTGTAGAAAGAGAACTTCGTTGGGGCCTACCGCAAGCTTCGCCTGCTCTGATATAGAACTTACACCATCAATAAGTTTGTAAGGGTAAATGATTTCGAGCTCATCATTCCACCATTCCTTGGCTTACACCCAATGTTCAATGTGGACCACCTTCGGCCATACTTTCCACCATTACTGGACACATTAGACATTGCATAGAAACTCTCACCAACAAAGATAAATCCAGAATGCATGGAACATGATACAACTGATCGGATCATGTACACGCAGATCAAGAACACTAGCCCTCAGAAGATCCAACTGTATTAGGTTTTCAAAGCTGAGAAAATCTTGCACCAAGGCAAGTGGCTCACCAGGGACCAAGTTTAACATAAGTTTCCCCATCTCATGGAGGCACTCATTGAAAAGGGGATTGCTGCTTCCTAAGGGGAGAGGACCGATCCAGGTGGATATTGGTGGCCACTCGCCTATTCCACTTGGACCCCCACCATTATTTCTTTCAATTTTTCAATTACCTTAATTGTAGCACAATTTACTCTTTTTGGTAGTTTTTCAGGTCGTGAACTTTTGGAGCTCTTTTTAGGCCCTAAACGACGTATTTTTGGAAAGCAGAAAACCAAAATCATTGCATAACATTTTTTGTCTAAAGTTTTAGTCCTTTGATATATATTTCTAACGAGGTATCATGCACATCATACAGAGATCATATGCCAAAGTTACGACCCAGGGATGTTGATTTACCAATTTACCCCAACGGGGCCCACAATTTTGGTGTTTCATCTCCTAAGGTTAAGTTTTTGTATGTTTAGGGTTTTCCATTGTTTCTCAATAATAAATAGTCCTTTGAGCCTCATTGTAACAAAGTTGTGAGGCATGTAACCTCCACATCTCTTCTCAGAGATAAGCTACCATTGCTTGAGCTAGTTTATTTCCATTCTGTATGTAAGCGTATTTCAGTTCTCTGATATTAATGAAATGAATTATTATTTATGGTGCATCACTGTGTGTATGGTTATATATGTATTCTATTGTGTTCTTGTATAAGTCTGGATCATAATAAGAGGTGATTACCTTAAAATAAACTCCTTTTAGTGGCTAATCCATTCATATTAGGGCTAAAATCTCTTTCCCTAGGTATATTTTCCCCTAGAATAGCCCTAGTTTGCCATAGGCTTCAACTTGGGACTTATTGAAGGATTATTGTTCCACATATTGAAGATATCCATGTATTAAAATCATTTTCTTGTCCTCGTGACATTATCTCGATCCTTTTTCCTTGTTATTTCTCAATCCCTAGGACGCGCTATGCCCTAATGAGGCATATTAGAGGATTTTATTTTACCTATTATGCTTTCTAAGCCTTGTTCTTAGGTAGAGTTGTCATCCATAAGCCTATTGTGTCACCTTTTTCCTTGTATTTGACATATCCTTTAACTCACATACCAGAGGGAAGCCACCCGAAGCCACCCTAGTGGTGAAAATATATGAAAGAGAAGGATGTAGTGGCTATGGTGACAGAGGGCCACATCTCATCTTTATGTACCTTGGTCTAGTTCTTGCCTTGTGAAATCCCCTCACAAGACCTACTATATTTTGAGGCAATAGTTCCTTAAACATTCAAAATGTACTTGTGTAACTTCAGAAGTCAAATAATTGGGCCTTGTTGTCAATAAAGAAGGGGTGTGAGTGGATCCCAAGAAATTGTGCTTATTACAGGATTGGCCATGCCACAAGACTTTTAAGAGCTTATTTCTACTTATGGAATACTATATGAAGTATATGAAAATTTATGGAAAAATTGTCACACCCTTAATAACACTACTAAAAAATAATGCCTTTATATGGAGTGAGGTTGGTAAGCCAACCTCCTTAACTTTCAAGGAATCCATATGAACCATTCTAGTCTTTGTAATTCTCGATCTACTAGGTCTTTTTTCCTTGGAATTCAATGCCTCATTGAGAGGTTTATGTGTTATGTCGATGCAAAAACATTCCTTCACATTTGCTAGTAAGCAGTTGTATGATCACAATTTGAAAAATCCATATATATGATAAATAGATTATGGCCATCCTTCATGCAAATAAGACTTGGCATCCATATCTCATAAAGCAACACTTCCAAGTCAAGACTGATCATCATAGATTGAAGTATTTTCGGCAACCAATATAGAACAAGTTGATCACTAAAATGTTATGGAATGACTATGAGATAATACATAATAAAAGTAAAGAAAATGTGGTGGTTTATGCTTGATCAAGTTAATATGAGGAAGAAGGATCATTTTTTCATCATCCTTACCCATATTTCATTAACTCACTTAATACTATCAAGAATAGCTAGTGAATGAGATTGTGGTTCAAGTCATCCAAAGGATTTATGAAGATCACAACCGCCTTAATGGTTATACACAACAATAAGATACATTGAAGTATAAAGGGAACATTTTTCTAGTGAAAATTATGCTTTAAAACAAATGGTCTTGGAGGAGTTGCATTCTTAACGTGTCATGGGTCACTTTGGTTTTCATAAAACTTATGTGTGAGCTAAGTGCTATTTTTTCAGAAGGCATGAAGAAAAAAATTCAATATCTTGTAGTGGTTTGTGATTCTTGTCAAATAAAGAATGGTAAATAGTCAAGCCTCCCAAGGTATTGCAACCACTACCAATCCCAACCACCATGTGGACTCACATCTCCATGGATTTTGTTTTGGGTCTTCCAAAATCTAGTAACAAATAGGAAACCATGGTGGTAGTCAACCACATTTCTAAAGATGTTCATTTTTGTGCCTTATCACATCCATTTACAACCTCCACAACTGCCCAAGTATTCATGGATCAATTTTTTAAGTTACATGGCATGCCAACTTCCATTGTGTTGGTTAGTGATCCTACACTCACTAGTAAATTTTGGCAGGACTTTGGGGGGGAAGTAATAAAAGTTAAATATATTAAAGAAAAATATATGGTCTAATGGTTTAGATTATATACATAAAAAGAATTCAAGGAGGTTCAATTGTCTAGAAAGCTTTAGTTAGGGATTTCCCATTAATTGGTAACTAGAAAACATGGAAAGTTGGAAGGGGAAATAAAGTAAAATTTAGGGAAGAACCTCAATTTGGATATAATAAAAGCCTTTAAGATTTCTAATGATCTTTTTATGTGCCTCTTTTTAAGGGATATTTCACTTTGGAGGATTTTTCAAGTCTTATTGGTAGGAATATTTGGTTTTAAGGTTGGAAATCAACAAAAGTATTGCAAATTTAGGGAGAGAGAGTAGAGGAATGCCCTTAATTTGTGAGGGTATTGAATCACAGTGCTATAATGTTATCATACCATGAAGATATTATCAAAGGGTCAATAAATCAAATAAAAGAGGAGTACCTAACAAAAATTGGATACTCAATCAAACCAGAAGTATCTCAGGTAGGTGAAATAGTATGGTGGTGGAGAATGGTTTGGAAGTTGAAAAGGCTTTTGAAAAAAAAATCTTCCTTTGGCTATACTTAGAAAATAAAATACTAACATGGGATAATGACCTAAAGTGGAGTTGGCAAGGGCCAGGAAGATGCATATTGCGCAAATGCAATAAGGAATATGTGAATCACCTCTTTGTCACTTAATTTTTTTGTATATCTTTATGAAATTAGATATTTAAAATGTCAAGGAGGAGCAACAAATGGAAACACGCATATTTAATGGAATGCCTACTTTCTTGGTCAACAAATTAATATGTCAAATATTTTAAGGATTTTCCATGCTTTGTAACATGGGGCATATGGATTTCAAGGAAAATTATGATATTTCAAGGTATAGATTTGACCTGTGCATAATTAGTTCACAACATCAAAGTTTCTTTCTGTGAAGCTAGAACCACCAAACAAAAATCTCAAAGAATTTTGAAAGAATGGATTATTGATTATGAGAAGGCTTGGAGATTTTTGATGGGGCTTGCCAGGAATCTTGGGTATGTGTGTGGTAGGAGCAATCCTTATTCTTGAATCATCAAATTATTTTCCCTTGAAATATATTAATGGGAAAAGAAGAAATAATCTAGCTAAGTTATATGCTTTGTGGCTTCTTATGCAAATAACAATGGACAAAGGTATAAAAAAATTGCAAATATATGGATACTCAAATACGGTGATTGATTGGTAAAAAAAAATGCAGAATAAATAAGTCACCATTGAATCCAATCATGAACCAAATTCCGAAGATTAAAAATATGTTTGGATGATAATACTTTTACTCATATCTACACAAAACATGATACACATTAAGAGAAAATCCTTAAAGAAGTTATTTTATTCATATGAGTCTTTTATGAGAAATAATTCAGAGGAGGGGCTCACTTATCTTTATCTAAAATATCTGCTTACTAAAGCTGGAACTAAAGGAACCTTAATTAATAACCTTTGTTTATTTTATTTTTTAATCTAAACTTTATAGCTCATGTGAACTTTTTGATAAAAGCATGAATAGAGAAGTCTAATGAATACAAATAAATACATGTAGGGTTGAGATTGTTACTTGAGAGTGCAAAATCACAAAGGTGTACTTTAACTTCACACTTGAAATATTGAATACAAAGTATAGCCTAAGTATTAAAAATAAATTTCTTTCCAATATACAAAAAAAAAAAGAAAAAGAAAATTCAAAGGTATAATTTTCAAAGTGTTTTATAGGGTAAAGGCATAAAAACCACAATAGATATTATTGCAATAAAAAGTTCTAAGACACTAACCTATTTTTAATATTTGAAACAATAAATAAATAAATAAAAAATACAAATCATAACCATTTCTAAAAGTAAATTAATTTAGTAAAGTAAATTAATTTAGTTCAAGGTTTTTTTTTTTTTTTTTTAAATGAAGAGATAGTGATCCGTTTCAAAAGAAACATTATAACATTATCTTATTTCATGTTATAATAAATCTACTAATAACCTTGCAACGTTAACTCTTTACTATACATTTTGGAAATTTGATATTTTTTACTAATTTTATAATATTGAATAAAATAAAATAAACTTAAACATATAAAAAAAACATCAAATAAATTTAAAAACACACACACACACACACACACACACACACACACACACACACACACACATATATATATTAGATAGTAACGTTTTAATTTCTATCCAAATCACAATGATATTTTTTTAAATACATGCTCATTTTAGGATTACACCACATCATATGAAACCCATAATTGAGTGAGAAAAGAAAAAGAACCTACATGGTTAAGATAATTTGATTTTTATTATTGATAAATGGTTTTAAGTATTGATCTCCCACTTATACATGTTTAAGTGAGCATCTTGTAAGTTAAGATTATAATTTGAATCAAACTAAAAATTGATTTTTATCTAACCATTTTCATTATATATATATATATATATCACAATAGTATTTATAAAAATTTCAGCATAAATTAGGGATAACTTTATTTCAGTCAAGTACGTTGAAAGAAAACTTGACATCATAGTACTCAATCATGTTAAATCAATATAAATACATAGTATAAACATACAAATACATAGTATAAACTTTGTTGTACATCATATAAACTTTGTTGCTGGCCAACCAATTATATATTTGACAAAAACAACTTTCAAATAATAAGCATAAAAACAATTTTCAAATAATAAACATAATGGATTAAGAATAAATCTTGTCCAACTACTTTAGGTTAGTGCACACAACTTTTGTCATTATAATTATTTTTCAATTATTATTTTATTTCCTTTTTGTGCCTTCAACTCGCAAAACGGAAAATTCAAATAAGGATGGTTTCAATTGGAATATTTTAATTGGTGCACACAACTTTTGTCATTATAATTATTTTTCAATTATTATTTTATTTCCTTTTTGTGCCTTCAACTCGCAAAAAGGAAAATTCAAATAAGGATGGTTTCAATTGGAATATTTTAATTGTATTTTTTTTTTAAGATTATTTATTTTCAATAAATTTTAATAAAAATAATAAATTAATTATGTAATATAGAGATATAAATATGATTTATAATCATTAAGTTATAAAATATTATATATATATAAATAATAGTTTTAAATTATTTTTAAAATATTCAATAATTTTCAAATTATAAAGCCACATGATTTTTTTTGAATTCATTCTTTTTTAAAATATATAAATGTATTTTTGGTGACATTTATTTATTTTTATTTGTTAAGTTGTGTATGATTTTTTTCTCATTTTTGTTTGTTTGTTAAGTTGTCTATGATTTTTCATTTTTGTTTATTTGTTAAGTTGTTCATGATTCTCTTTCCATTTTTTTTTGTTAAGTTGTCTATGACTCTCCAAGTGTGGCTTGAGGAGTTGCCACCTAGAGGCATCTAAGCAGTCAAACACCACTAGCCCTAAGATGATTGGATTTTTTTAGCATATATCTTCCTCCTAGCACAAGGCACAACTATCAGGCAATGAGGTTTGATCATGGATAGTCTAGCCAACTAGGTTATACTAGTGAAACTTGACAGCCTTCCACTATAATAAAAAAAAAATTAAAAAAAATAATTTAATTGGAGAATGTACTTTATATCTCTTAAATAAAACACTAATAATAATGATTTTTCATTATTAAAAACTATATATTTAAAATAATATTTAACCTTAATTTTATTAATAACACTAAATAAAATTCCTGAACACTATTTTATATTTTAAATTGTGTAAAAAAACATTAACAATAAAAATCCATAGTCATGTTTAGACACATCTTTTATATAAATTAAAAGAATATTAAAACAACATAATTTAGGGTATGTATAGAAATTTTTGTGAAGGAGCCTTACCGTTAACAAAAGCAAGTGGCACTGGCCAAATATATCTCAAAAATCCATTACTTCTAAAATCTCAAGAATCCTTCGGATCTTTCCCCAAATTGTGACCGCTTAACCCACCATAATTTTGGCCGCCAGAATTTTCAAAAACATATTTTGTCTCCGACTTTGTAGCTTTGGTGGAAACGATTGACAAATATTATCCATTGAAAAAACTAAACCTAAAATTGACATTGCAGTTGAAGGAAAATTAAACCAATTTTTTTTAATCGCATAAAACAATGCCAGTTCAAGGAAAATTAATCCAATTTTTTTTTACGGCATAAAATAATGCAAAATCGTAAATACAAGAATTTTTTTAATGTTTATGATGCTAAAAATAGCTTATGAGATTGATTCTCTATCTAACTCATGTATTCAGCCCTTTTCCTGGCTCTTATATACAGTAACATAACAATTAAGTTCTAAACTTTTTCCATTTCCGCACCTTGTAAGTTTGTTTAGATTGTAACTTTTATTTTCATTTCTCTATTTCTCATCACCCTAAAATCCACAAAAATAACTTTTCATTAAAACCCACAAAATAATCTTGATTAAAATTATCGGAACATCAAATAATAAAATAGCCCTCTACATTATATAATATTAAGGATTTTTTAAGGGATACGAGTTAGAAATCAACATAGATAGACTTCAAATATTTTTTATAAAAGGAAATAAAATTAATTAAAATTTTTTTTTTCCATGCTCTTATTTTATATAAATCCATTATTTTCTTATTGGCACGGGAAATTATAAAAATTATTTAAGTATATTATTCTATTTATTTTATCATTTTTTTAAATTACAAGCAACTTCAACTTAATTTTGTCTTTGTCATTCAACACCCATGCATGAACTATTTTATAGGTGGGCAATCATTTTATAATTATCCACGAATGTTTCCTGTACATCAGACTTTACTTTTCTAAATGGAAATTTTAAGAGGGCATCTCATTCTTGGTGCAAAACTTGCACGTTGTTTATATTTTACAAAGAGTTTTGCGCCCTCCCTTCCACCTCGACATTATAGGGAAGGGACGCAATAACTTGTGCGCCCTCCCTTCCACCTCGACATTTGATGTGTCGCTTTCCACGTCAGTTGTATGACACCTGTCTAGTGGATGTCGCCACCTGTTGCGGTTGGTGACAATCATTAATACCAGATTTTTGCGTGGGTTTAGGGTTTCATACAAATTGTTGAAAACCATGAAATTTCAGCCTTGTGTAAATTTGTCCGGCCTTGGAGTGTGGGCATTCCGCTTCGTGTGTGATGGTCAATGCCCGTTCCATTTCCTATGCGCTTGGTCTGCCAGGGTTTGTTGATGGTTGTGGCCTGTTCCATCTCCTGTTCAGTTGGTTCGCCATTGTTCTTGTGTTGGTTTTTCATTTTTGTTCGTTAGGGTTTGCTGATGGTCGCGACCCATTCCATTTCCTGTTCGCTTGGTCTGCCATTGTTGTCTGCTAGGGTTTGGGTTTGTATGGGGTTTACTGCTCTATTTCTTAAATTTTTTGCTGAAATATTCATTTTTTTGAAAATTTGGGCTTAGGTTAAAAAAAAAAAAAATTATGTGTTTTTCGCAGGTTTTTTCCATGGCTGGTGTTGAAGAGCTCTAGCGAGGTTTGGGGCGGCATTGTGGTGGCTTCTGTGATTCTCTGGTAGGATTCACAATCCTACCAACCACTACTCTGTGTTTTTTAACATTTTTACTCGTTGTTGGGAACAATTTATCTCTTCTTACTATTCTATGACATTTTTTTTTATGTTTTTGTTTTTCTATGACATGTTTTTTATGTTTTTATGGAAACGGTAATGGGTTAATGGTTTGCACCTGTACATCAAGTTACAGTAGATAATTGCATTGGTTCAATGTTTAGCTCTGAATGCATTAAGCGTTGATGTTGTTGATGGTTTATATGTATGGTAATTCTGGAAATTTGTTTAATCTACAAACTATTATTCTGAGACAAATTTATCTCTTTTCGATTCGGACTCCCGTAGGTTTATGAGTTTACAATTCCTTCCCTTAATACATAGCGAGGGTTTTGTTTTACATTTCCTTTTTGGTAATATGAATGAACAAAGAGGGTTTCGAGCTATTTTATTGTCTAAATGTTTTTTCTCTGTGGCTATCGTTCTTGATTCTGTCTTAATTAATTTAGAATAAAATGATTCTGTCTTAATTTTCGATTCGGACTCTCGTAGGTTTATGAGTTTGCAATTCCTCCGCTTAATACACAGCAACGATTTTGTTTTACATTTCCTTTTTGGTAATAGGAATGAACAAAGAGGGTTTCAGGTTATTTTATTGGCTATCGTTCTTGATTCTGTCTTAATTTTCGATTCGAACTCCCGTAGGGTTACGAGTTTGTCATTCCTCCGCTTAATACACAGTGAGGGTTTTGTTTTACATTTAATTTTTGGTAATAGGAATGAACAAAGAGGGTTTCATGCTATTTTGTCTAAATTTTTTTTCTCTGTGGCTATCGTTCTTGAATTGTATGTTTGTGTTCTTCCTTCAGAGGATACTCTCCTCTACCTTGGTTTATAAAATAGTATGTCTTTAGTCTTATTTTCCCCGAGGTCATGTTATTTATTTGTTCGTAACCTTCAAGTTTAAAGTCTTAGCTAGCATTAGTTTGAATTGATATGATATGATTTTAGCAGATAATTGAGTGGACAATGTGATAGAGTATGGAATATTGTAATTAACAGAGTTTATTGTAGGGTTATATGTTGCCATTTTGTATGCTGGCATTATTTTTTTTGCAAAAAAGTTATGGCATAGTGTTTCATGTAACAGAGAGCTATATACATAGTTCGCATTTGGAATAGGTTTCATTCCATTGCTATTGTTATGGGTGTCTAGGCTTTTAATTTTGAGTTCATTTTTCTATGGGTGCACTGATCTTCAAGGTCATGTTATTTATTTGTTCATAGACTTCAAGTTTAAAGTCTTAGCCAGTGTTAGTCTGAATTGATATGATTTTATTTTAGCAGAGAATTGAGTGGAAAATGTGATAGAGTATGGAATATTTTAATTAACAGAGTTTATTGTAGGGTTACATGTTGCCATTTTGTAAGCTGATATTATTTTTTTTGCAAAGAAGTTATGGCATAGTGTTACATGTAACAGAGATCTATATACATACTTTGCATTTGTAATATGTTTCATTCCACTACTACCACTATGGGTGTCTAGGCTTTGAATTTTGAGTTCATTTTTCAATAGTTAAATTCTCTCATTAGTTCTGAAGTTCAATTTTCAGCCATGTTTATTTTTCTGTTTCAACTTTTAAAGATGTTCAAGTTATTTTTGGGGTAATTAAAACTATTCACTGTTTGTTTAGTGTTGTTAGCTGAGTTATGTAGTGTGTAGTGATGTCATCCTATTTGTTCTAGAAAAACTAACAACATACAGTATAAAATAACTAACATAACTAGTATAAAGAGGTATGCTTTGCAACATGTTGTGTGTGGATAGATATGTGAGATATGGTTTATGAAGTATGATGTAAACATTTAAATTCTACTTACTGTAGTAGACAGGAAATCTGGGATCTATTAAGATAAAAAAGTCCAAACATATAGAAAAACTTCATACATCATACAATATCAGAAAACTTACAGAACTAACAACATTCTCATGTCATTCTGTCAGAATGTTCCATTATAATAGACTACAGATGTTCCTTCTAAGATCGATTTTGGTTACAATGCCACATACAATATGGAATAAATCAACCTTCATGTGACAAGAAAAATAGACAATCCATTCAAAATCCACATCATAATGTGGTTACAACCAAAAACATATAACACCCCTATTCTTATGGCCTTGAGAATCTTCAGTGCCAAACCCTGAGTTTCCTTATTGAGCCATGTAGATACAGAAGTGTCCTCAGACACATACCTTTATTAATCATGAAAAAATATTACATATCAAATTGCAGGAGTTTACAAACGTAAACTCTCACTCTCACATTACACTCACATTACACAATGAAATTAGGAAACAATCCTATTTATAAGCTCTATGTTCTAACTTAATCTAGTTATGGATCACTTGGAAAATCAACAGGTGTCCATTTACAATAAATTACCTTCTAACCATCCCACTAACTTTATTACTATTTTAGAGCCTAGGAAACGACTCTATTCTAGAGTCCTATTTTTACTAACAAAATATTATTTCTAAGTACTTCAAATATTTATTAAATATTCTAATTTAATAAATATATTTATCCTAACTTTACATTATTTAATTTATGTATTTTTGGATTTATAATTGCCTTTATGAAAGAGGCTAACATTCCCCCCTTCAAGGATAAATCCAAAAGAAGAACGAGGAACCATCTTCCAAGTTCTCAAGTTGATGCTGAAAAAAAAATCTTCAATCTCAAGAGACCATGAGTCAACTGTATGTCTGATTCATCTCTGAATGTTTCTTGAAAACTCCATCAAGTGCCAAGTTGCAAAAGGATCCATCTATCATTTGCATGAAATCAGCATCAAAGCCCACTGGCTGATGATGTAAAAAAAAACTCACTGTTGCTTTTGTTATGTTGAAAACTGTTCACTGCTTCTGTGTTGTCGACTGCCCACTGGAAAATTTGTTGATGCCCACTGGCTGTTGAAGATTCCCATTGGCTGTTTTTGTTGGTTTTGTCGAGACTTTCAGTCTGACAACCACTGTTAATCTCATTGACATTTTCCCCCCCTTTTTCAACTGAAAGGAGAGACACTTCGCTTGGAAAGTATTCCTGAACTCCCCCCCTTCAGGTGTAGGAGTTTTACATTGGTGTATTCCCCTGTTCAACTGCATGAGAGTACCATCATATTTTCATTGTTGGCTGCACAATGTGTGATCGTATGCGGTTGTAGAACTGAAGCAATCTTTTAACTGTGGATGACCATTCCCAAGGGTCGATCCATTCATAATGTATCTTCAATCTGGCTGATTTGTGTTGATTGTGACATTTTTCTGAGGAATGATTGGACTTGCCACAATGGCTACAGGGATGGAGATCAAAACACTGATCTTCCATATGACTCGTTCTCTGACAATGAGAACATTTCGGTTTGACTTCAACTTCAAGTTGTGTGGAATTCTGTTTTTCTGCAACTTTGGGTTGCGTGCATTGCTGGTTGTCTGCAACTGTCTCTGAATGTGCTGAGGGGATCTGTTCAAGAAATCCCACACTGATGAACTGAATGGGCTTGGAATAATCAGGAATATGTAAGTTGGCGTCATCTTGGACATATCCTAAGCCTCGTCGATTCTTGTTATTCTGAATTTATTCCCAGGGCTTGATGATGGGTTTGGAAGAAATTGGATCTGGAACAACTTCAACACTTGAAGCTGTTGGAACGAATGACTTATCATCTGGATGGTTCAAAGACTTGAAAGTATCACTCTTTTCTTGCAATTCAATCCTTTGAAGTTGTGACTCGAGCTGAAGAAACTAAATAGTTTCATGTGTTTGTTGTAGATGTCGTGAAAGATCAACAAGAGTTTCTTTGCTGACGTGCACCTTGTCTTCATCACTAGAGATGATCAAACTGTGAAGAATGTTTTACAACTGAATATGTTGCGCCATCTGAACTTGCGCACTTGAAATCAGGCTCTCTTGTTGTAGATGTCGTACTTTGAAATGTTTCACTTGAATGACAGGCTCGCTTGAATGTGGCTTGAATGGCACGCTCGCTTGAATGTGGCTTATTGCGCTTGCTTGGAACACTTGCTAGAATTGTAGAATTTGCTTGCTTAAACTCTGGAATTCACGCTCGCTTGATGACGATCGCGTTTGTTTAAGCACTCACTTGACTTACTTGATGACTTCATGCTCACTTGAATGAATAAACACGCTCACTTGATGTCGATGTCAACTTGGTTGATTGATGTCAGAGTTGAACTTGTTTGGTTGCTTTTGATGGTCGCTACAATAAACTTCACTCTGGCTCGCTTGAAGGTTTGAAAGGTGTACTGTCTGGACGCAAATTGCTTTGAAATCACGCTCGCTTGCAGGAGATGTGAACTTGTTGCTTGTTTGATTTAAAAAACTCTTGCACTCAATTGATTTTGTGTAAAGGAAAGGTGTCGAACACTGTTGACAATGCACCCAAGAAAGTTTACAATGATTCACTTTAAAACAATGAATTCACTTGTTCTTTTAAAAATTCATTAACAATGAATTTTTAATGATTCACTTAAATTAATGAATTTGATTACAAGTTCTTTAAAGGGATTTGCAATAACGTTGATGAAGACTTTGCTGTGAAAAGCATTAACTTGACTAAGTGAATTTGCTGTTTGATGTAGAATGATGATGTAGACAATCTTCGATTATATGTTGTAGTTGTGTAGATGCATGTGTTGATCTTGCAGCTATTTCGTTATATGTGTTGTGCTTGCTGATGTATGCGATATTAAATGAAATCATTGATGTATCACAACTAGACAAAAATTAAAAAGCAACAACATGAAGCCATGAAAAACATGCACCATCAAACACACATGGTGTACCTAAGATCCCTTATTCAATTTCGGGCGGATCTAGGACACATCAACACCAAAAAAAAATGATATCTTTATTAATCACTGAGTACATCATCTAAAGCAATGATAATGCCAAGCTGACAACCCTTTTAAACAACGTGCCTTCAAAATCTGAATGGATAGTGACACGATCTCTCTCAAAGTAAAAAAATACTTTGAATTACAATAAAGGCTTTCCCTTATCACTCCAAACACAAATGGAAACACTTTTTAGCTCTCCAAATTAAAAATACAACTTATCACTCCAAGGATTTTAAAACATCACCCTTATTACTCCAAAAAGCATCACTCTTATTACAAAATCAATGACAATCTTCACCCTTATGATTCTCCTGACAAAAATATTTTTGCCATTTCTTATCTCTCCCCAATCAATATTTAAAGAGCCACTATAATCATGCTTTTCACATAATTTCCATTAAAAAAATGGAATGAACATTGTGAAGTCACTTTCAAAAGGTGAATTTATATTCAAATACTCTTCAAAGAACTTTTAATGTAATCTTCAAAATACTTCAATTCTCTCTTCTTTCAACTTATTTGGCAAATATTTAATTTGGGATATAAAAACATACGCCCAAATAATATTAGATCTTGATAATGGCACTTTAAAAAATTGAAATAGTGGATATGAAGTCATTTAAAAAAAATAAAGCTCACCTTTTATGCATAAGTACCCTGCGTATTTTGAAAAACTGCTCCACTAATATACTCCTTTTGACATCGGTTCTGGCCACGTAAATCCTCCACCATCATTCGCATGCCCGTTCGATACAGGATATGAAAAGGTGGGCAGATCTTCAACTTTCTTCGTTGTTATTAAGTAGAAGATTATGTTCAGCATGACTGTGACCAAAGACAATAAAGCTGCTGTGGAAAAAAAAACCAGGCTTCACGACATAGCACTCGTCATCGATCCACTGGTTTTTGTATGGTCGCTTGTGGTTCATGCTCAACCTGGCTACCAGAAGGAAAAACGCAAACGCAAATGTTATCCCTTCATGCTCGATTGGTTCATGCTCGATTTGGAAACGATGACGTGGGATGCTGTAGAAGCTGTGGGTATGCCTCCATCACCACGGTCTGATCACACTGCTACAGTACATGCAAATCGGTATCTTTTGATTTTTGGTGGCGCGACAATCTCTCCAACAAACTGATCCTCTTCACTCGTCCATCTGGAAGTGTATAATTCTTAACCAAGAGAGTTGTTTCAAGTCTTAACTGGTACTCCCGATTGTAGTCATAGCAAACATATCAGAGTTTCTCCTTTACTTCTCTGAAAGTCTCAAAGTCTGTACTTCTATTTAATGCATACCCACGGTGAAGAAGAAGATCCAAAAGATAAGAGGTGATGTGACGTCTAGCTATATTCATACGTTTTGTGAGATGCGGAAAGGAATAGCCATCAACGACAGGAACCACATGGGTCACACCATCTCTAGAATCTACAACAAAACCAGTCAATAACCCTTGGGCATACAATGTCAGAACAACTTGAATTTGGATAAAGACACTTGCAAAGTTGTGCTGGCTCACATTGATGAAATTCTGGAACTTACAAACAATGACCAATAATGGAAATTTTTTCTAAGCAGGCTGGAAAAATGCCATTATTCGTTCAAATAGATAGTTTATACTCTCTTAGAGTACCGATTGAATTTTGTGTTTATGATTATTTAATAAATATTAAGACAAAACTAATATCGCGAGGATATGCACTTCAGACCATCATAAAGCTGTACATGCAGGATAGATTCAAAAAAGGACTGGGGTATCTTTGTTTTGGAATATCTTTGCATTGGGTGCCCACTTTCAATCACACATATTATTCTTGAAAATTTCCGTCAAATTGATGAGCACGGCAGGGAACAAAATTTGCAGCAGAATAAACATCATCACTCTTGCAGTTCGTGGATCGCCTTCCGTCTTGTCTTCTCTTCTCCCGGTATATCGAAACAGTTGCCCGCGCCCTTCAAAAAATCTACGGGCACCAAGCGATATCCGTTGACACTCTAGGACGGCTTCTTTGGAAAACTACAGTGTTTGGAGAGCAGAGGAGCAACCTCGACGCTTCAAATCCATCACGTTGCACCAACACATTGCACCAACACCAATTAGGTTGATTGATGCCATATAATTGAGACCAATTTTTCCCTTCCAACCATGGAGGAATTGAGTACCCATACCTCACACTTGCGCTAAGTGGAGGTGTGTGATGAGCATACATTGAATTCACACCTCTTGTGGTAGGAATAAGGCAAGTGGGTAAACCCCCATTTTGATAGTGAGGAACTTGAATGTTTATGAGCTCTTGGAATGTATAAAATATATAACATGCATGTATATCTTGGATTCACTCGGTCTAACAATGTACTAAAGTTAAATACTGAATCGCTTTTACAGATCTTTTGCAGAATTAAAAACACAATCTCTAATCACATGAAGTAAAGAAAGAAGTAAATCACACACAGCACAGATAATTTCCTGGGTAAAGCTTGCTGCTCAAAACCCCACTATCTTCTATTGTATATTCAGCATGTATCATGAAAAAATTACATACAAAACTCTTCTCACAAGAGCCCTCCAGTACTCAGCTAATTGTCTCACACTGTCATACATAAAATTGACCAATACTTAGCCAATTTCCTGCCTCCAGACAACCTACCTTGCTTGCACGCTCCCTGATGGATGAGATCCATAAAAGATAGGAATTATGCTCTTCCTTGATTGTGCAAGTATCATGGGCACTCCAATGGGTGTTTGGTTGCATGTGTTCAACCCAATAATCCTACAACTGATAGTCAACTTCCCTTTAACCTAGATCTCAACTGGGTCTCCACTGGATCTGACATGCATGTAGCTAATAATAGTAAATCCTCAGTTGCATGTGAGATCACTGATTGTGAATTAATTAATATTTAATTCACTTGATCTCTCACTAGTGTATCTTCAGTTACAACTAGCACAACTGAGTTTAACTCACTTAACTGAGTTAAAATAATTACAACCTGCATTAACTAATGCACCACTGCACTTCGAAATCTGTTACAACTATAATTACTCTACATGCCTCACCAACTACCTCTAACTCGAAATCCACTAGCTAACTGAGTTTATCACTCTCAGTTAATTGTTACAAGTTATTTTGAGATTTAGATTACAATTTATTTTCCATTCTAATTAAGGGATAACTAAAAATAGACATGCACCAAAAATAGCACTGTGGGCCCCACCCTAGTTTAGGTGCTTAATGAAGTAGGCGTGGGTGCTTAAATTTTCTTATTGAATCTCAACGCTCCCTCTCAACAAGAAAGGGATTATCCTTCACCTCGATCCTATCTCTATGGTAATCATCCGTGGGAATGTACTGAAGCATTATTATTCTTCTCTACACAAAATCTCTGAGATGATGGTACCATATATCGATATGCCTGGACCTATCATGAAACACAAGATTAATCAAGAGTTTAATGCAACTCTTATTATCACAATGAATCACTATCGGATCCATCTGAGAACCAAACAAACCAACTAAGATCTTTCTCATCCAGATAGCCTCATATGCAGCTTGAATTGCTGCCATCTATTTCGATTCCACTAAACTGAGTGCCACGGATCGTTTCTTCTTTCTGTACCAGGAAACTATTTTCAAGAAAATGCTAAAGATCCCTCATGTGCTCTTTCTGTCTGATGGACTGCCAGCCCAATCTGCATCTGTGAAGCCTTGAAGCTTCACTCCCTCTGTTCGTCTGTACCATAGACCATACTCTGATGTGCCTCTTAGGTATCTCAGGACATGCTTCCCCGCCTTCCAAAAGAGATTAGTAGGCTTAACCATAGCTTGACTCAGTTGGTTAACTGTGTAGCAAATGTCTGGTCTTGTGTTCACCAAATACATTAGCGAACCCGCTAACTGTCTGTAGACAATAGCATCCACTACCTCTCCAGAAGTAGCTTCCTCTTTCCGCCAATTTCCTGGAAGAGGAATGTCCATGGGTTTGCATCTCTCCAAGTTAAACTTACCCAGTATCTCCTTTGCATAATTTCCTTGAGACACAAAAATTTCACCATCTCGCTGCCATATTTCCAATCCAAGGAAATAATGAACGAGTCCCATGTCCTTCATTTCAAACTCCCTTGCAAGATCCTCCTTGCATGAGTGTATCAATTGCTCATCACCGGTCAAAATTAGATCATCAACATAAAGAAAAATTATCAATATCTTACCCTCAACCACAATCTGGTACAGGTTTGTATCTGCTTCACTTTTGGTGAAGCCCAATCCAGTGAAATAGCTGTCTATCCGAGTGTACCAAGCACGGGGTGCTTGCTTCATCCCATACAATTCTCTTTTGAGTTGGCACACATGCGACTCACTATTTAATATTTCGAAACCTTCAAGCTGCTCTATGTACACCTCTTCCTCAATGATCCCATTGAGAAATGCAGTTTTTACATCCATATGATGAATGCATCAGCCCATCTGCACTGAGAGTGCAAGGATGGATCTAATAGAAGAGTACCTTGCAACAGGTGCAAAAGTCTCATCATAATCGATCCCCTCGATCTGTGAGAATCCCTGGGCCACAAATTTTGCCTTGTATTTCTCCACACTCCCATCAGCAGCTTACTTTACCTTGTAGATCCATCTCTGCGATCCAACCACTGACTTGTCGACCGGTCTTGGGACAATCTCCCATGCACTGTTCTTGACAATGGAGCCATACTCCTCCACCATTGCATCAACCCAAGTTGGTTGTTGCACTGCTTCCTGAAAGGAAGATGGTTTAGTCACAATAAATTTGCTCATAAGATCCATGTATCTGGTAAATCGGTCAGGAGGTTGTCTCTGTCTACGTTGTGAAATAGGGGCTCCTACATTCTTCACAGCATCAAATCTCAATATATCATCTTCCGTGGTGCGCCTTCTTCCATTTCTGATGGATGGCTTTGCATGAGTGTTTTCCTCCACTCCATGATCCTCCACATGTGGGTGATCCACATCTTGAGGCTCATCCTTCGGAACCAATAGTTCCTCCTCTGCATGCAAGTCCAGTTACCTCTCAAGGAACAACCGCATCGATTTCTTCTCATCAAATTTTATATCCAGCCGCACAACAATCATTCTTCTGTTTGGAAAATACACGCGATAATTATGGGGTGTTTCAGTGTACCCCACAAAAATCTTGATCTCAGCTGTCGGTTCCAGCTTCTTCCTGGCATCCTTGGTCACATGCACATAAACAAATGAGCCAAAAATATTAAAGTGTGAAACATCATATTTCTTACCAGTGAAAGCCTTTTCAGGTGTACTCATGCCAAGTATCCTATGAGGACAACAGTTCTACACATGTACCAATTTGTTGCATGCTTCTACCCACAAATGCATCGGTAGGCCTTGATCATGCAACATCGCTCGTGTTTCACCCACAATAGTTCTATTCTTTCTCTCTGTGACCCCATTCTACTGTGGGTTATGAGGCACTATGAGTTCTCTTCGAATTCCTTCCTTGCAGCAGAATTTCTTGAATTCGTTAGAGATGCATTCTCCACTATTATCGCTCCTATGAGCCTTCACTTGCTTCCCTGACTCTTTCTCCACTAGTGCCTTAAACTCAAGAAACTTAGAGAATGTTTGATATTTCTTCTGCATGAAGAAGATCCAACACTTACGATAAAAGTCATCAACAAATATTACATTGTACTTATTTTTTGTTGTCGAAGCAACAAATAATGGTCCACACATGTCTATATGAACTCTCTCAAGGATCTCCGAAGCTCAGTTCTCCTTCTCATGAAAGGTGGCCTTTACATACTTCCCCATGGTGCACCCCTTGCATGTATCTAACTACGCAAGTGTTCCCATTGGAAGTCCAGTAGAAATATGATGCATGACTTTCAAGGATCCATGATGAAGATGGCCCAATCTCCTGTGCCACAATTCGCCCTCATCCCGGCTCACCAATTTGTCCGCCTTGCCCATCATTGCTGCACGGCCATCTACCTCCAACTTGTAGATATTATTAACTCGAATCCCTACCCTCTTTGATTTTCTTGTTGTTTTATGTCGCAGGAAATATTTTCCTTCACTAAAAACAACATCATAGCCTCTATCCTCTAACATTATGACTGAGACTAATTTTTTCTTCAAACCTGGTACATGCATTACATATTTTAATTGAAATGGTTTACCTGAATTTCTCTGAAAGGTAATAGTACCAATCCCGGTATCACTATACTATCCATCATCCCCCATTTTGATATGCTTATGGAGATCCTTCTCCTCCAAGTCACTGAAAAGTTCCTTATCTCCCGTCATGTGAAAGGAAGCACCACTATCCAAATACCACACAGATCCCAATGCACTTCACACCATGCATGCGATAAATGAGAAGTCAAGCTCAAATTGTGAGGCAAGGGCATCACCAACTGCAGATCCAACAAGCTTCTTGTTCTTCTTCTTTTGTGGACAATTAGTATCAAAATTTCCATGTTCGTGACAGTGAAAACACTTCGCCTTGGACATGTCCTGCTTCTTGCCATTCTTGGACTCTGGTTTGGAATGGAATTTATTCCCCTTCCCCTTATTCTCCTTGGAAGCCAAAGAACAATCTTCTTCATCCTCATGTTTAGATGAATATCCATCTCTGGTGTTCCGTCTGAACTCCTCCTGCACCAAATCCGACCACAGTCTTCCCAATCTGGCAATTTTCCTGTCCATTGACAGAGTCTTCATAACTGTACCAACTCTTAGGAATTCCTAGGAGATAAAAACTCACCAAATCATCATCAACGACTGTTATTCCAACGCTCGTCAGTTCATCCTGACATTGGACAAACTTTGTTAGATATTTTGGAATGGTGTCGCCCTTTTCCATCTTGATCTTCTTGAGTTTATCTTTGAGCGCCAATTTCCTATGGTTGTTGATGCTCTGGAATAGATCCATCAAAGCCTTCCTGATCTGAATGGAATGTATTAGTTTTTTTGTGCTAAGTATCCAAACAGTAATTAAAATGTGTGCATAAGGTTCTTTGTAGTTTGCAGGTGAAACAAATAGTTTTAGCTTAGTTAAACAGATTTTTGTGTGAGGTTAAAGCATGTAATTTTCCTTTATAACATTGCACAATAGTAAATAATAGAGAAATAAACATCAAATAGCACAATACTCAGCAAATTTGATGAAACAGTTCACCCCTCCTGGGCTACATCTGCTGGTCCAGCTCCCAATGTCATGTCCCTCATATCTTATTGCTAAAAAATGGTATGTACATGTGAAATAAAGCCTCAAATGGATGTACTCTTTGTAAAAAAAGCTTCAGAACGCTTGAATTAATCAGGAATGACTATTGATTTGTAGAAAATAGTGAATTGATTCTCAATACACTGAAAACACCCTAGTGCCCCTAGTGGCTCTTTCACCTTTCCCAAAGCTAAACCTGCACACGATGACCTATGATGGCTCTAAAAACTGTGCCAATGTGTTCACAATGTCAAGAATACCTAAAATTTACTATCCATGCATCCAAATTGGTCGAAAATCCGAGTTATGGCCAAAAAAATAATTTGCCCAATATCCCTTGAAAACCTCCTCCAAAATTGGAGGAACTCCAGTTAACTCCTTCAAATTAGGCGTTCCCACCAAAAATGGTGGTGCGCTTCCAAAACAGTTAGAACTGTTAATGGTTGTATTAAATGTTGGAGAGGCGGGGTCACATGGACCTCCGCCGAAACCGCCTTCGAAATCGCGTGTTCATTCGTCAGCCCAACCTCCGTATTTAATGTTGAAATGAGCGCTGGCACATGCACGGTTATCCCAAAAGTTTACCATTCCCATGGGTAAAGGCCTTTAAGGCCACGGTTATAGCTCCTGCTCACAACAGTTGGGGCTAGCCCTAAACCTTTTAAAGCCATTTGAAACTTTAACGCATAAATACGTTTGCAAACCCATAAGTGTTAAGAACTTTGGGATAGGCGGGTCGGTCGAGCCTCTTTATATGCAAGCTCGAGTCTCGGGTTCGAATCCCGTAGACTCACAATTTTTTTCCATGATATCCACCTCCGGCTTGGGGCCACATGGCAGCCTCCGTGCAGGCCACGTGGCACCCAATGATTGGCCAATAAAAACTTATGAAAAATCAAATTTAAAATATATATATATTTTTTTATAAAATTTTTCATAAGTCAAACTAAGTTAAAGGTCCATTTTTGGAGTTTACTGGGCATTTTCAAACCTTAATAAATTCTTCATACGACCTCTGTTTTACGAACCGTTCATGACGCCAAAATCGCAGCGACAAGACCTTTCCGGTCGTTCAGGTTACAAACATTTTTGAGCACTTTCATTTTTGAGCATTTTTGAACTATGGACATTATCTCCTAATCACTTCCACATTGCATATGGTGTGGCCTTCCCATGGAGGCTTGAGACAATGTGGTATCCTACTCCCTCCAATAGGTTCCTCCTCGCCTTTTCCACTTTCTTTTTCCATTCATCAATATTTGCAACATCTATCCCAACGGGTTTAGGAACATCATTGTTGATGAATTCCTTCAAGCCATTGTCTTCGAGTACTGCCTCCATCCTGTCCTTCCAAGAAATATATTTTGATCTGCCCTCGAGTGCATACTCGAACCTCAATCCATTGAAATCCATTTCAATCTTGAATCAACTGTAGCACCAAGAAAGTCTTTCTGCAAATTTGAATTTTATCCAGTCACAAACTCAGCTCTTGCTTCACTTCTGCAATTTCCTGTGCTCTGATACCATGTAGAAATTATACAACATGCATGTATATCTTGGATTCACCCAATCTAAAAATGTACTAAAGTTAAATACTGAATCACTTCAAAATTTTTTTTACGGAATTAAAAACACAATCACTAATCACATGAAGTAAAGAAAGAAGTAAATCGCACACAACACAGACAATTTCCCAGGGAAAGCTTGTTGCTCAAAACCCCACTATCTTATATTTTATATTCAGCATGGATCATGAAAAAATTACATACAAAAATCTTCTCACAAGAGCCCTCTAGTACTCAGCTAATTGTCTCACACTAGCATACATAAAACTGACCAATACATAGCCAATTTCCTGCCTCTAGATAGCCTGCCTTGCTTCTGCAATCTCTGATGGATGAGATCCCTAAAATATAGGAATTATGGCCTTCCTTGACTGCGCAAGTGTCATGGGCACTCCAATGGGTGTTTGGTTGCATGTGTGCAACCTAATAATCATACAACTGATAGTCAACTTCCCTTTCACCTAGTTCTCAACTGGGTCTCCACTGGATCTGAAATTCATGCAGCTAATAATAGTAAATCCTCAGTTGCATGTGAGATCACTGATTGTGAATTAATTAATATTTAATTCACTTGATCTCTCACTAGTGTATCTTCAGTTACAACTAGCACAAATGAGTTTAACTCACTTCACCGAGTTAAATTGATTACAACCTACATTAACTAATGCACCACTGCACTTTGAACTCTGTTACAACTAGAATAACTTTGCATGCCTCACCAACTACCTCTAACTCGAAATCCACTAGATAACTAAGTTTATCACTCTCATTTAACAATTACAAGTTATTTTGAGATTTAGATTATAGTTTATTGTCCACTCTAATTAAGGGATAACTAAAATAGACATGCACCAAAAATAGCAATGTGGGCCCCACCCTAGTGTAGGTGTTTAATGCACTAGGAGTGGGTGTTGAAATTTTCTTGTTGAATATCAACATGGAATAATGGTGTATTATTTGCAATATTTTCCAATGTGTTTGACATGTCCCTGGTTTCATCAACTGTGCTTGCATATATGTCAACCATATCAGTCATCCCTTGTTCCTTTTCAAGCTTTTGTTTAGCCTTTCTTGCTTCCTTTTCTTGTCTTCCCATTTGTTTTTGTTGCTCCTTCTCATGCCTTACTCTCTCTCTTTCAAGCCTTTCATCTTCTCGATGTTATGATGCAACAACCCTTTCTGCCTTCTTCTCCTTGGCTTGATCCTCTTTTTTTTTTTCTGTTTTAATTCTTGAATTTCAACCTTTTTCTTTTCAGACTCAACTAATAGTTTTATATAGTCTTCTGATGTGAGTAACTGTGAACGAATACTACTGGGTGTTCCTTGCTTCTTTTTCATTGACACTCTTTCTACTGGTAGCTTTAGGAACCGCCCAAGTAACTTCTCCAGCCCACCCCCCCTCCCACCTACATATCATTGCTTGGCATTTGCCTTTCAATATCCATGGAAATTGATTGAACTATAGTGTTATATTCATCTGGTGCCTCATTATGTGCTTCATCTTCTTCCATTGATCTATTTTCCACAAAAAAATGAACAATTTCACTGTTCAATTCAGTCGGTTGTGAAGGCATGTTCATGCTTTGTTCATTGGTTCTTGAGACACTGTGTTCATTCAAATTAATCATGGCTTATGCCAGCCATGATGGTGGGTTTACTTGGCTTGGAAATGTCAATTATTCATTTTTAATGTCCTTAAAAATATCAACAATTTCATTTTCAACTACATCTGCATTAACAATATCAACAATTTCATTTTCAAATACATCTGAATTGTCAACTACATGTTCAACAATGTCATTAACAATATCAACAACAAAAGTTCCATGTGCTTGAGTTGGTAGAACAATATCCATGTTAGTATCAATTTTTTCATGAATATACTGTGGTTCACATACCTTCTCATCATCATCAGCATATAATTGTCCTTGAGAGAGGGAAATTATATTACCAGCAACAACCACATCAACATGTTCATGTACTTCTTCTTGCACTTCAACATCTGTTTGGACATGCTCTTCTTCCTGACCATCCACATGAAATGCTTGGTTACAACCAGTATCATGCATAAGAGCATCATAATTCAATGGCCATATTCCTGTCCTCCTAAATCCAACCTTGATATTTGATGGTGTCAGCGTCCTTTTAAAATATTTACTTGCAAGATTTTCTAGCTCAAACCTTTTCACCTAAACCCTTGGATTATTTGCCATCCATGCAACATGCTCTAACCTAAAATAGTTCTTGAAAGGTCCAAAAACACTAACATCAAGGAGTTGCAATCTGTGAGTGGTATGAGCGGGCAATGTTAAAAGGTCAATGCCCAAATTGTTTGCTTCCTCAATTGTTTGTACATCCATGTGGCTTCCATGGCCATCTAATATCAATAGATGTCTATTATTAGGTGAAATACCCCTGGCACAGATGCAGCAAAATGAAAAGCCAATTTGAAAAAATTTCTTTAGTCATCCATGCATGGGGATGTGAAGCCATGCATGCACCTGGTTCATAGTTTTGTATATAGTTTTTCAACTGATTTTTACCTTTGAATAGATAAAATCCAAGGATTGAAGCAACAATTGCATTGACACAACATAAAATGGTTATCCGCTCCCTTCTTTTAGGAAAAATATTTGGCACGTTTCGGCTCCCTCTCTTGGAAATTACCCGCATGCCACAATTCCTTCCTGCCTGCAAAATTGTTTCATCACAATTCCATATATGATCTGCACCATAAGAATTTTTATCGTATGCACTAGAAAGAGTGTCATAGAACTTACATACAACTGCAGGGTGCAAATTTAATGCTCGGTCTCTGTCAAGGCCCTCAGTTATACGCAATACAAGGTATGGATGCCTTTTTTTAAACTCAAACCACCATGATTTATCAAGAAACCCATCTTTGAATGGGTTTGGCCTCCCTTGACAGATTTGAGCAATTGTGGATTTGAGTTGTATCAACTCTAGCCCATGTCCCAATTGGGCCATTTCTTTACACCACTCAAGCACCTCATCCTCCTCCTCTTTAGTCATAACTGTAAGAGACCCTCTACGTTTGTTATGAGTGAGCCCATTTATCCAATAATGTATTGATGAGGGAGGAATACCATGTTTCTTTGTAGATGCCTAAACTGAATATCCATTAAACTCTATGTCATCAATTGTAGCTAACATCTTTTCTTTTTTCCAACCTCTTTTAGCGCTGATCTTTTTAGTTGAACTTGCCCCTTGGACTTTGGTTGACGATGGCTCTGTGAGTGGTGGTGTGACAAAATCAGCTTCAGCCACATGGTCATCCTCAAAAACATTGCTTGGAACATTGTTTACATTCACATCACTTGTCCTTTCCTCATATGATGAAGTGCATCGTAGCTGGGCACCCCTAGTCACTCTTCAACCACTTCTCCTTGTATGAGCTACATAACTAACTATTGCCATAGATGCAACTACCTGCAGAATTATTGTATGCATTTAGTTAAGAATAATTTTCTATTAATTTGTAGTTTATGTGGATAAAAAATCATCCAGAATCAGTATGTTTAATAAAAATATGATATAGAGCTCCTTTACAAGGAAGAAATAACATTATTTTGATTAAGATAAAACAATTTGAGTATAAAAATGTTAGGTTATTTTTATTAAGATAAAACAATCTGTGTAGAAAATTTTGAGGAGCCCACCCAACATTAGAAATTAGAGCCCACCCAACATTAGAAAAGTCTAGACGAGCATAACTTTGTAGAAGCATTTTAATCTTAGATTAGTGTGTTCATGCCCAAGGTTTTTGAATGCCTTTCATTCTATTACCCTTTTCTTCTTTTTTGTCTTGTCATCTTTGATTCCTATGCTCAAATATTGCAGAAAGATATGCAGACTTCAAGTTCAAATGATACAACTTCTATGCTCAGCTATTGCAGATAGATATGTTAACTTCAAATGTTACAGCTTCTATGCTCAGTTACTGAGATATTTTCCGCAGGCTGACTTAATGATACAATTTTTTACACAAATGATGCAGTTACTTAAATTTTGTGAATGGTTTTCTTATGTTTTGTTTTTGGTTATTTTTTTCCAGCTTCTATGCTCAGCATGCATTTAATTCAGAATAAATGAAAAGTATGCTTTCATACAAGCCAAACATATCTCTTCTTTATTACAGGAATCATCAACATGTATGTTAGTAGCAGCTAAGGAGATTTTCATACATATGACTTTTTGACAGTATCCTTACAAAAAAAAATCTACAGATGGAATTAGTTTTATGTCTTCAAATATATTAGTGATTATTGTTCTGATAACTTGTTTTTACACTTAAAATACAATAACTGTTTTGATAACTTCTTTTTACACTTAAAATTTTAATGAATGTTTTGAAAACTTGTGTATAAAAGCTAGTATTGTTTCTTGTTGTTTGGATTTACAAATCAAAAGGGGCATGTTTCATTTCCAGTTGACTAAATGCCAATCCAGTTTTACTACTTTCAGGTTCATGTTTGTCCAAGATGCATAGTTGATAAATATATGAATATTTTAGTGATTTATCAATAATTATTGTTAGTGAACAGAAATTGGTCATAAGGATTTTAATTCTGGTATCTTGAGTGCTTACTTTTGACAAAATATGATCATCTTTATGTCTGTCGAGGATGCCAGGAATAGTCAGGCTTGTCGATACCCCATGACCCGCTACAGGCACTATTACAGTCCCAATTTAAACCTTCATGGGCTTTCATCAAACACTTTGGGACTAGATAGAAATATATAAATATGGGGTGTATAGTGCAATTTAAGATAGCCTCACGAAACCTTTTGATTATTTGAGTAGTTCCTCTGATTTAGATTTATTTCTTTGAAACTTTGTAAGATAGAAAATAATGTTCAATCTGGTAACATCATCTCTTCCCATTTATAACAGTTTATAACAGTTTACAGTCTTGAGAGTTCTTACTTAGGCAAAAATAAGGTCTTATGTCTTTGGAGGTCTAACATAAAGCTATAGTGAAGGCCCTATATGTTTTGTTAGCTCTTGGAAGGTATTACCTAAAGAAATAGTCATGGTCTTGTAAGTTTTGTTAGTTCTAGAATGAAAAAATCTTAAAAATATTTCAACGCAGTCTAGGAAAAAATGTCAAGACAACCAGTTGACAGTGCATGTTATAAAATTGAAGTGAAAATAATATGGCTCACATGCAGACACGCATTTAGAAATCTAATTTTGTCTGAGATGTGTCCAAATCCCTTTTAATATTTCTACTTTGTAGTTCCATTCACCATAAAACCCACTGCATTCTAGACTCTAGAGGATCACTTATTTTTCCGATTATAAGGATGTAGTTGTTGGGAAGAAATCCCAACAATGGACATTGCAACAACACTAGGTAATGTTTTCACTTAAATAATTCTAAGATTGATTCCCCTTGTAGTTGTTGAACTACAATGTATCTCAAATATAGATGATTTAATCTATGATATAACTGGATATCTTCTAGGTTTTTGTTGTCTTTAGCTCTGCATTCAACTACAATATTTTATGGATGAAATAAATGTATCATTTTTCATCAAGGTGAATATCTTCCTTAATCTTTCGGAAGAATGAATATTTGTACCCATATGCTGGTATTCTAATGTTGAAGCCTAGGGAGTAGAATGAGACACAAATTATTTTTTTGAAAGCAACCCCTCATTTTCCGAGCTACTGCAATCACTGTAATGTGAAGGATGTATGACCTAATAATGGTAGTTATACTAAATTTGTTATTTCCTTGAATCATTTTCACATGCAGTCAATCTACTATTTTCTGTTGCACCCACAGATGCCTCTTTAATTTCTAATCTATGATATAATTAGATATCTTCTGATATCTTCTGGGTCTTTGTTTTCTTTAGCTCTGCATTCAACTACAATCTTTTCTAGATGAAAGAAATCTATCATTTTTCATCAGGGTGAATATCTTTCTTAATCTTCGGAAGAATGAAGATTTGTACCCATATGCTGGTATTCTAATGTTGAAGCCTATGGACTAGAATGAGATGCAAAATAGTTTTTTTGAAAGAAACCCCTCAGTTTTCGAGCTATTGCAATCATTGTAATGTGAATCTGAAATCACTATAATGTGAAGGATGTATGACCTGATAACGACAGTCGTACTAAATTTGTTATTTCCTTGAATCCTTTTCACATGCAATCAATTTACCATTTTTCATTACACCCATAGATGCCTCTTTAATTTCTAATCTATGACATTGTTCTTTTGAATCCTTTTCACATGCAATCAGTCTACTATTTTTTGTTGCACCCACAGATGCCTTAATTTCTAATCTATGACATTGTTCTCTTGAATCATTTTCACATGAATTCAATCTACTATTTTCCGCTACACCCACAGATGCCTTTGTAATTTCTAATCTATGTTATAACTGGATATATCTTATGATATATTCTGGGTATTTGTTGTCTTTAGCTCTAAATTCAACTACAATATTTTCTAGATGAAATAAATCTATACAATGATTGTAAAGTCTTACAATGTTGGAGACACTCACAAAAATCCTAAGTTTGGATTGGGAAGACATGGTAATTTTGCAAGTTGTTTGGCAGTTGAGGGTAGCCTTAACTATGTTCTCGGACCTAGTTATCCTAGTTATAAATTGCATTGCATATACATTAGAAGTTTTTGTTGTAATCTAGTTAATTTTGTTATACATTTTGTTAATTTTGTTGTTGTATATGTTCAAACTTACAGAGAATTGAGTTGCTGATGTTTTTGAATAGCATCACACTGACAAACTTATTGTACAATAAATTATACATGCTCTATGATAGATGATAGCCAAAAATAGTTGGGAAGACACAGTAATTTTGCAAGTTGTTTGGTTGCTAAGGGTAGCCTTAAATTTTGCTAGTTGTTTGGTTGTTGAGGGTAGCCTTAGGAGCTCTATTCTTGGACCTAGTTGTAAAGTGCATTGCCTAGAACTATTGATAACATTCATCTCCTCAACACAAATCAAAGGAGAGAACTGTAAGAAAACTGAAATAAATACTTAGAAATGAAAATAAAAAAATTGAAATAAAGACTCAGAAATGAAAATAAAAGTGTAAGAAAACTGTAATAAAGACTCATAAATTAAAATAAATTTGTAATAAATTTGTGTTGTAATTGAAAAAACTAACCTGAATATACTGTGAAATGTTATGGGGTGTGTTTTGTGATGGTTTGTCTCCAGTGCTGGTGAATAGTTTGAATGTGAAACATGTAACTTCATAAGTGGTTGAACTTATTTTATAGTTTTTTGCAGTTGAATTTAATTGGTGACAATGATGGACATGGATTGCAATGGCTTCATTTTTCATGTGTGATCAGGATTAAATTTGATACGATCTAATGGCTGGGAATTTTTTTTGTTGATCCATGTGCTTTGATATGTTTTAATGGGAAATAGAATAGGTTGAATGTCATTTATTGAACACAAAGGGTTTAAATGTTGAATAACACAACAATTATGGCTGACATACATTAACTTTTATTATGTGCAGGTATGGATATTTAGTTGGGATAGACAACATCATTTATGATAAGTGGGAATGAAGTGACTACCCTATTGTACTTCTAGAATTGACCATTTTGGAAGGATAAATGGTTTTTTGAGTTTTCTGGAATTGACCATTTTGGAAGGATACATGGTTTTATGAGTTTTCTAGTTGAGACAATAGGATTTGTACTCTTAATACTTATTAAACTATTTATGGACAGTTGTGGGCCCAGTCAATGACTTGGGAAATTTTGGACATAATTTAAAATATATTTGGACTTAAAGTTATTTGTTTTTGTTTAATTATTGGTTGCATATATGTGAATTTTTGGTGGGTTGGTGGGACCAATACTATAAAAATTACTGGTCATGCACAACATTAGGCATCTCTCCCCTAGTTAAAGTTAGTTTTGTAGTATATATAGTTATAATTTAATAAGGTTATATTTTATAAGATTTTTTATTTTATTTTTTTCTTTATTATATTATTTTTATTTTTAATATTGTTGTATAATTTTTAATATCAGTATGAATCTATTTTAAATAGGATCAGAGATGAAGATTAATAGAGACATCAAATTTCTTCAGATACAAAATTAGTTTAAAGTATAAAATTTGAAAAAGAAATAATATTACCTCTAATAATAATAATAATATTCCTCTCAGCAGCAAGTCTTTTTAATCTCTTTGAGGGGGATGCCCACGTTTTATAGCTCTCATAGGACCGTGTTGCGTGGGTTGGATAACCTCCCTCACCTCAACGATGATAGTTGTTTCCTGCCAGGCATAGGAACAAACAAAATGAAAATGACATAACACGCATGAACCACGACAGTCCGGCTTACTTTCTGTCCTACAATCTCATACTTAGCAGTCAACATCATTGGAGGATGCATTTTACTTTCATTTTATCTGGATGACTATTTTCTTTAATCTCATTTTTCATATTATTGTTAAATGTAATATTATTTTAAAAATATTTTAATTTTTTTTTATAAAAATAATGTATTACGAAAATATATTTCAATTATATTATGAGATGTATGTATTTTATTTTGTTTGGGCAACTATTTTGGTGAAAAGAGGAGTCTTTCAAATTTATGAGAAGTTCACCACTTTTAATTGCCAATTTAAAATTAATTAAAAAAAATATGTGTTTCTCATACATAACCATGTTATAATCTAAAAACTATTTTTTTGGAGTGATTTTCAAATTCATAAATTCACTATTTTTATTTTCCCATTTCAAAAAAAAAAAAAATGGGTTTCTCATTCGTAACCATTTTATAAATGATTAAAAATTGGCATTCACATTATAATTAGTCATTTCATCATTTATTATGGAAATTTTATAATTAATGTAGTCATATATATTAAATAATTAATATAATATTAACATCAATCCATAATAGACATCAAAACACTTATAAAAAAAAATATGTGTTTCTTTTTTTTTTCCAAGGAAAAAAGCGAACTTTTCATTAAACATAAAAAGTTACAAGTATATGCCAAAGGCATTTCGTTTGCTGTATGACGAAGTCATAGAGCTGCTACAAAAAGAACAGACCTTTCTGTGTCTCATAATCTGGCTTAAGGTCAGCTGAAAGGACGAATTATCAGTTTCGTTTTCAGCCCATTATGCACTCAGTACAAGCCAAAATAAAGTGATCCAACTGTGTATGTCCATTTACTATTTTCTGGGCTTCCTCTTAAGAGGAAAACAGCCCAAAACGAAAATAGAAAAAGACATATTTCAAAAACTGTGACAATGTTTCACCAACAAGTAGTTCAGAACATAATACCATAGGTTCCAATTGTTTATGCTAAAACATATGAAAAAAACAAACAGAACAAAATATTTAACTGTACGGATGATAGACATTAAGTGCATGGAGGTTGATCCGACACACGGATCTGTCCCTGATCTTCTTCCACTACTTTCCAACTACCCATAGCTTGCTATAAACCTTCTTTAGAAAGGGTATCCGCTGTACCGTTTCGCTCCCTGTAGATATGACCGATTGAAAATACATTAAAAGAGCTCTTTAAGGACATAATTTCTTCAAGCAAAGGTCTAAGCATATAACTGTGACATCTACTTTGTCCGTTGACCCAATTAACAACAGATAAAGAGTCTCCAAAGATCTGAACTGTAAGAATGTGCCTGTGAATAAGCCAGCATAGAAGGAGTTTTAAGGCTGAAAGTTCTGCATAATTATTTGTCCCTGTGCCTAGCCCTACAGATGCTTTTAAAGACTTGGTTTTGCTTAAATGTATGATCATTCCTGCTCCTGCTGTGTTGTTCTATGAGGCTCCGTCGAAATATGCCCATGGAATCCCTTCTTGGATCTGTTCCTCCCTAATCTGCCTGGTGTTGCTTCCTTCCTCTGAATTTGGGATACTTTCAAGGATAACAGAACTTTGAATTGCAATTGATTCAGTTGTGGTTTCCTTCTCCATGAAAATACTCCGGTTTCTTGCAATCCATATTCCCCAGCATATGATAGGAGGAAGATTTCTCATTTTCCAACCAGGGTAGTTGCGCTACCATTTTTCCCAAACCTCCTGAACATTTCTCCCCTCCCATTCAATCCTTTTCCCTATGAGTTTCCCGACCTCTGCCCAGACTATTTTGACGAAAGGGCATGCGAGGAATATATGGCTTATATTCTCGGAATCCGACTTGCATAGAGAGCATCTCCCCGGCCCTTGCTTGTACCTAGCTTGAAGTAAATCCCAAGTAGGAATTTTTCTTTTTAAAATGCACCAAAAGAATAATCTAGCTTTTGCTGGGCATTTTAGTTTTCAGATCAGCTTGTCCCACCATTCTGGTTCTCCCCATCCTTTTCTGTTCATTAAAAATTTATAACCGAATTTTGGGGAGTACGATCCATTTTCCGCGTGTGCCCAGACCAGCTGATCCTGTCTGTCCCTTAACCTTACATTGGACCGAGTTAATTCCTCGGTGAATACCTTCCATTCGTTCCACCAGGCTGGGCGAAGACCTAACTCTTCACCAGATTTCCAGGCTTGCCCCCAAATCGTTGAGAAACCAATTTTCTCAACTTGACTTAGATCCCTGATACCTTTGGATTCTAGATGTCTGATTAGACCTGGAGAAAGAGCATATTTTTCATTACATCCAACCCAAGGATCTTTCCCTATCTTTAGGTTTCCCCATTCCCAATCTGCCATGCCAGCCCTTGTTCTATCACCTTGAAAGCCTCCACAGTGGCTTTCCACACCACCGAACCATTTTTCTCCTTCTTACTTTCCTTCCTTATCCATTCTTCTAGTGGTGTGGGGTCAATATATTTCCTTTTAACCACATTTGTCCAGAGATTCTCCATTTTGATTATTCTCCATCCTGATTTTGCTGCCAGAGATGTACTGAAATCCGTAAGGTTTTTTATCCCCCATCCACCCCATTCTTTTGGTCTTGCTATTTTATCCCAGGCTACCCATGGAAGAACATATTCCTCCTTTGAGCCTGCCCAGAGGAACCTACTGCAAATCCTATTTATCTTCCTTAGAATCCCCTTTGGAACCCATGTTAATGCAGCCCAGTAGACTGGCATGGCTAGGAGCACTGATTTGATTAAAGTCAGTCTTCCTGCTCGGGAGAGCCATTTGTAACTCCATTGAGATATCCTGGATTCAGTTTTGGCCACCAGCCAGTTCCAATCTTGGTTCCTATATGCGTTAGGCTTCAGCCAAAATCCTAAGTATTTGAAAGGATTCTCCATGCTGTGTACTTCAAAGGGAAGTAGGACGGAGATCTGGTTTTTCTCATTTCTGTTTAAACCTTCAGTGATAAGCTGGGACTTTCTATAATTTATTTGCATTCCAGTCGCTTTCATGAACAGATCCAGAATATTTTTTAATTCCTTAATTTCATTCAGACTTCCATTTGTGAATAGTAAGATGTCGTCCACAAACAAGAGATGTGTGATAAACATGTTGACTGCTACTTCCAATCCTTTTACTGCTCCCTCTCTTTTGGCTGATCGAATCAGGTGACTCAGGCCTTCTGCCACCAAAAGGAAAAGCAGGGGCGATAAGGGGCACCCTTGTCTTAACCCCCTGAAGCTTTTGAAGAAAGGAGTGGCTGCACCATTTATTAGAATTGCAAAGTTTACATTGGAGATGCATCCCATTATCCATCTGATGAATTCATATTTAAATCCTAAATGGGTAAGTAGCATCCTTATATAAACCCAGTTTATTCTATCATATGCTTTTGATAAGTCAATTTTTATCACTGCTCCCTTTCTTTTCATTTGCTTGACACTGTGGATAGTTTCCTGTGCCACTCCTATAGCTTCATGTATCTGCCGACCATCCAAAAAACCAAACTGATCATTTGTAATGCATCTTGAAAGAATTGGTTTTATCCTTACTGCTATCAATTTGGCAATGATTTTGTAAATACAGTTGCATAAAGATATAGGCCTGAAGTCTTCAAATGAGTCCGGATTCTCCTTCTTCGGGATAAGTGCTATAAAAGTTGTGTTGAAGGGGCTGTATACCTCTCCTTTCCTCCTAGACTCTTCCACTACCTCTGTTAGTTCTGTCCCAATTTGTTCAAAAAAATGTTGGAATAGCTCTATGGTCCATCCGTTCGGACCTGGGCTCTTATCTTTTGCCATTGATTTTATAACACTTTCTACTTCCTCCTTTGAGACTTCATACATTAGACTCTCTGCCTCCTCGTCCTCTACATATCTGGGGAAGCATTGGGTAGTCCTGATAATTTCTGCTAATGTGATTTCCCCTTGATCCGCAAACAGGCTCTGAAAGTGATTCCTCCCCAGGAGAGAAAGTTCCTCGAAAGTGTTAGCCTCTTCACCCTCCTCATTTTTTAGCTTCCATATTGTATTTGAATTTTTTCACCCTTTTGCATAGTTGTGGAAAAACTTTGTGTTTTCATCCCCAGCCTTCAGCCATATTGCCCTGCTCTTTAGCCTCCATTCCTCTTCTTTTGACAGTAGAATTTGGTCCCTCTGTTTTTCTAGCAGTAAAATTTTCTCTTTTGACTCCTGTGATCTATAGCCGTCTGTCTCTGTACATTCCATCCTTTGGAGCTCTTCATTAATGAGGACTAAATCCTCTTTCTGTCTCTCCCTCCTTGACTTTGCCCATTCAATAGTTGCTTTTTTTAACTTTTTTAAATTTTCCATGAACAGAAAACCTTTCCCCTCCTGGGATCTTCCATCTGGATGGATCCAAGTTTCCTTGAATAGCTTTTCATAGGATTCCTCTTGCAACCATGTTGCATTGAATTTAAAAGGCGCTGCTGGTTTCCTAGGTAGTTTGGATAACTCTAGGAAGATCGGGAAATGGTCCGAGTTTCCCCCCTCTCCCACCCACTGCCGAAACATGGGAATACTGGCAGTCAAGTCTTCGCTCAAAAGAAATCGATCCAGCCTCTTTGCAATTCTGGCCTCTCCTACTCTTCGGTTCCTCCATGTGGGTTTCATTTTAATGAGATTTATGTCTATTAGATTATGAGAGGTTATGGATCTTTGAAAGAATTCTGATAGCATATCTTCTCTAGTCGCCGGACCCCAGGTTTCGGCCCTCCCTAAAGAGAAGTTCATGTCTCCACCTAGAACCATGTTGCTTCTTCCCATTATATCTTTTGACAAAAGGTCGTTCCAGAACTCCATCCTTCCCTGACAGGGCCCATATATATTTACAATTGTAAGAGGAACATCAAGATCTGTAGATTGAATCTCTGCTCCCATAGCACGTTGCAAACCCCACTGATTTAAAATTCTCACTCTTCCTTCTTTGTACCCTATAGCCAATCCTCCCGAGTGGCCGATAGAGTCCATAGCACAGAACCGCCACCCCGGAAGTAGAGCTGTAAGAGCTTTTTCTACTTCAGCGCTGTTGCCTAAAGTTTCTTGCAGAAGGATATAATCCGGTTTCGAACTCAGTACCAGCTCCTTTAAGGCCAGTTTTTTGGGTTTACTGGCTAACCCCCTACAGTTCCAGGATAACAGGATCATTTAATTAATGTCTCTTGGGGGTTCATAGCTCTAAGCACCCCATGAATTGTCATTTGTTTCCCATCTGCAACATCAATCTTTGCTCTAACCTTGGCATTAGATAAACTCGATTTCCTACCCCTCACTTTCTTTATTTGAGGAGAGGTTCGACCTATTCCTCCAAACGATCCTAGACGCTCAGACTTTTTATCTAGGGATCTTAGGTTATAATGGCAGGTAAGGGAGGCCGAGACCGGTTTAGCTTCCTCAGGAGGTTCATCCTCACAGTTCAGATCAATGGAGGGGATGGCAGCCGTGATATTTTCAACAAAATTTTCAATATGTAATTGATCATCCAGCGGGCGTTTTTTAGTATTCAAACTAGTAATCAAGCAATCATATTTAGATTCAGAAAGAGTTAAAGATGGGTTACTTGAGTCTAGTCTCATACCCGGAAGGTCTTCAGCTGGAGATGTACTCATGGAAGCTAGAAATTCATTGATAGGCTTCTGAATCGGGCTTTCATTGACAGGCTCTGATCCAGGCGTTCTTTCTTTATCGGGTTCTGTTCCGTTCCTTCCATCCCTGCCGGGAGAGCTGACTGGGATCTGTTCTAATTCCTTCTCCCCCAGCTGATAGTCCACCTCCAACGACTCCGTCACCGGGTTCTTCTTTATTTCCAATTCCTGAACATGATGTTCCTGATCCGCGTACATGCCTTCATCCTCCGGCGGTTTCTGGTTCCTTCTTCTGCGTTTCCCCAAGGGATAGTCTCTTGCTAGATGTCCGTAGACATGACATCTATGGCATCTGAAAGGGAGATGCTCATAGTCAAGAATTTGCTCGAAAACATATTCTCTGTACTGGATGTTTATCTTTTCCGCCAGTCCTCCCCTGGGGTTTAGATTTACCAGTATCCGGGCCATCGCCATATTTTGGGTTTGAAGAAACGACATGTCTGCCTCCAGAAAGGTGCCCAGCCTGTTCCCAATAGACCTAAAAACCGATTCTACCCAGAGGAATGAGGGCAATCCTGGGGCTCGCACCCAAACTGGAAATGTATCTGTCCTTTCATGCATAGCATCAAACATTGGGCTCCATCTCTTGAATAAAATCGGATAATTGCCAAAAGCCCAGTTTCTCGCCATCACCCAGTCCGCCGCTTCTTTATTTTCAAATATGTGTTTCTTATGCATAACTATTTTATAATTTAAAAAATTATATTTTTCCTAAAAAATTAAATATAATAATTCATATTATAATTAATAATTTCATCATTTATTATGAAAAAATTATAGTTAAATAAATAAATAAGAAATGTAATATTATTTTAAAAATATTAATTTATAATTAAATGTAATATTATTTTAAAAATATTTTAATTTTTTTTTATAAAAATAATGTATTATGAAAATATATTTCAATTATATTATGAGATGTATGTATTTTATTTTGTTTGGACAACTATTTTGGTGAAAAGAGGAGTCTTTCAAATTTATGAGAATTTCACCACTTTTAATTGCCAATTTAAAGTTAATTAAAAAAAATGTGTTTCTCATACATAACCATGTTATAATTTAAAAAATTATCTTTTTGGAGTGATTTTCAAATTCATAAATTCATTATTTTTATTTTCCCATTTCAAAAAAAAAAAAAAAAAAGCGTTTCTCATTCATAACCATTTTATAATTTAAAAAATTATGTTTTTTTCCACATGATTAAAAGTTGACATTCACATTATAATTAGTCATTTCATCATTTATTATGGAAATATTATAATTAATGAGTCATATATATTAAATAAGTAAAATAATGTTAACATCAATCCATAATAGACATCAAAACACTTATAAAAAAAAATATGTGTTTTTCATGCATAACTATTTTATAATTTAAAAAACTATATTTTTCCCAAAAAATTAAAAATAATAATTCATATTATAATTAATAATCTCATCATTTATTATGAAAAATTTATAGTTAATATAAATATATAAAAAATAAAAAAAAATAAAAATAAAAATAAAAAATAACATTAGTGATGCAGGGGCATTAGATTCGAAAAATACTTTGTATTTTATTAAAAAATAGAGGGTCTTATGTTTGTGAGAGAATATTGATTATATCTAAATATTAATGGGATTTTTGAGTGATTTTAATTAATTATTATGAGGATTTGTTAATGTTCCCAAATGATTTGGAGAACATGAGAGAAATTAGATTTTACATATCTAAGAATTAATTATGAAGCCTAAGATAGATTTAGTTTTAAGATTTTGGGGATAAAATTTAGATTGTAGGGGTGTTCAGATATTTGAGGACTTTGTTGAGTTATTAAAGGGATTTGAACCTAAATTGGTTCATCCAAATTTGTATAAAATAATAAGCCTTAAAGGAAAAATAAATATAAAAAAATAAAGAACAGGAAGGAGGTAGCAGACAGGAGTTGAAGAGGACAAACAGATTTTTGTTTGTCAAGCCTCCGGGCAATTGTAAGAAGGGCCAATGATTTGAAAATCAGGCCAGAAACAAGGATTTATATAAGTAATTTAATTTTTTGATATGAAAGTGTGTTTTCAGAGTTATATGGGTTGATTGATTGAGCAATTGCATGCTTAATTTCTGTAATTGGGGTTTGAAATGAGAGTGTGAATATGAATTAAGATATTAGTCTCTGTGTAAGAACTTGTTGGTTTCGATTTCTATAAATTGATAACCATTCTTGTGTTGAAGCCATAAAATAGAGAGTTGACTAGGGTTTGATCCTGTTGGTGAAGGATCGATGGAAATTAAATGTTATATGAACTCATGTTTTAGCGCATGAATTTAAATGGTATTCTATATACGAGGGAAGAATTGATTTTAATATCGATTTGTGTTTTTGAATCTAAATGAATTGCTGAGTCGATCAATGAAGGCACAGTGAATTGTGGGCACAACAAAGATTGGAATCTCAAGGACGCAGATCTGAGCAATAGAATAGTGAAAGGGGGTCGATCTGCAGCGTTGAAGGTATTTTGAACAATCAAGCTTATTCGATCCTTGAAATGAATCGAAGGCATAGATTGTTATACAATCGAATGGGGAATTCGATTAGGCAAAAGTCAAAATCATGGATTGTAGACTGGATGTAGAGGTTTTTAGTGAACCTGTTGAAGGCGGAGAATTTAATACAGAGCTTGTGCAATGTTGTTGTCATGTAGAACCTAATATTTGATTTGTATCACACGAGGAATTAATTGTATGCAATTATGCCAGTGGAAATGCAGAGGTGCTGTATTGAAAGTTGAAGCGAGGATTGTGGAAGGGCACATGCAGAGAGTTAAATCTCTGTTGAAATGAAAATATTAAAGATTGAAGCAGAATTAAAATCGAGAGAAGAGGAGCGTAAACATAAAGCTGGAATGCAATTAGAAGGCGGAATCATCAAAATGAATTGATGTCATTGTAGAACCGTGAGGGTTTTCCCACAGTTTGGTGAGGATGATAGAGGCGCAGAAGAAGAATTTTGTGTAATGTTGAGTTGAAGAATTAAATTGCAGCGCTGGCAAGCGACGGAGAAGGTAAGTTAAATGCATGGGCCAATTGTTGTTTCATGTTGACATTTGATTTTTAATCAAAGTCTGAGTTTATGTAATTTTCCATAGCTGAAAATGAATGCGTGAATGCGTTGCTTTTGATTAGCCAATATCAAGCTTGGTTAAGTTTTAAAGGGTGCACATATATTGGAGTTCAAACCTTGAAGTTTGGACCAAAATAAAGGATTTGTGTGAGATGAAATGTTCTATGAACGTTTAATTAAATACCATGCATATATTTGAGTTTATCAAACATGAATTTGAATTTCCATATGATGAAAAGTTAGTGGGCCATCATATTGAGGTTTGGTTGAAGTAAAACCTTTGCAAAAATGAATGTTAAATGAAATCCGTATATATAATGGCTGAGATTTAATTGAAATATGGTTGTGTATGGTTTCATAGCCATAAGGTCAAGCTGAAAGAGAACTTCCACTTATACAATGGTTTTATAACCATAGTGAACGAATTTTAAAAAGGAGCTTCCGCAATTCAAAGTTTGTGAATTTTCCCAGACTTAGAGTCTTATTTGGGGCAAAGATATGGAGATACATTTTTATATGCATAGCATTGGAGAGATTGTAGGTATGAGCAGGGCGACTTGCCATCAAGTGGTATCAGAGCTGGAATAGCTCTGTGTGAAGGTTCAAGTTTTTGATTTAATGCATGTGATGAATAAATATCAGATTTTGAAACTAATGAGGATTACAGCACAGAGATGCAGTGTAGTTGAAGAAGTGAAGCAAGATTATATAGAATCTTGAAGATGAGTTGATAGGTATTATTTAACTCTGGTTTGAAGGTTATGCTTGAATAATTTGGTTGGCAGGCATATTAAAGAAGTCTTAGTAGAAAAAGCAGATCACAGCTTTGAGAGCAGTGATGAAGGAGTCCGGCAAGTGATTCTAAGTGAATGTGGCAGAACCTGAAGAGATTCAACAAAGTTTGAATGAATAGGAAAATTATGTTCTGAAAATTTGCAGATGAGTGAAGCCTGAAAGAGTAGTGAAGAATGCTCAAAAGGTTCCAGCCGAGATAGAACCAATACTTGCCCAAAAATCCAGATCCGAAGGAAAGGATTGGTGAGGTAAGTGGCAGTAGGAGAGCTTGCTGTTGTAGAGGCTTGGTGCAGCTTATGATTGAGAAACTCATGGAGAAGAAGATGAATATTGAAAGTCATAAATGAGAGAGCAGAGGTTCAGAGAAATACCACATTAGAAGAAAGGTGAAAGAAAATGCCAGGACAAATGGCATGAGGCAGCAGTTAGCTGATGCAGAATATGACAAAGAGTTAGCTAAGATCAGGGGACAGTTTAATAAACTGAAGATGAGCATAGAGGAAATCCAAAGAGTTGGTTGGCTCATGAAGAAGAGGGTAAAGTGGCAGAGACTACAACGGAAGAGAGAACAACAAATGAACATGCAGTTTGCAGAAAAGCTGAGAAGGCTTGAACAGAGGATGAGTGTATAGTTGTGGTGTGCAAAACTCAGAGCAGCTGAGTTGAAAGTGGAGGTTTCCATTGGTGAAACAGAAGAGGAGATCATTGATGATTTTCTGAACTATTGGGCAAATCCAGATCAATTGGATGATGTAAAACCTTGTGTTTTTGGGTCTAATAATTTTGATGTTATTACAAGTTTTACAGAGGAGGATGTGCAATCTTGTGAAGCTGTCACAAGTATGGGAAAGTATCTTTCAAAAGATATATACTCTGGAGCAGAAAGCAATGAGGAAGAATGCCTCTTGAATGAGGGAAGCAGTAATGCATTCATGCTTGAAGCTGCTACAACACAAGAAGAAAATCTTGTGAATGAAGAAGAGGATCAGTCTCAAGAGCTGATATATAAACCAACAGTTGGGACTGTTAAACTTTGTTATTTTCAAACTGAAAGTTTGTGTGTGAATGTAGGGACAATAAATGATGATGAAATACTTCAACAATGACACAAATAAATTGCATTGCTGGAATATTTGTTGGAGAATTCAGAGTATGATAGGGAGATTGCAAAAGGTAGAGTTCGTCATAGTGAACAGAGAAACATCATAGAGGTAGAAGATGTGAAGGAAGGACTAATTGATAGTGTTGAGAATTCTTCAGAGAATTATTTGGGAAGAGAGAATCAGCATACTGATGTGCTGATAGAGGAGGAAATTGCAGGACAACATACTGAAGTGTTAGCAGAGAAAAATAAGGCACTGAGGACTTTTGATTTTTGTTTAAACAATTTTTTTTTGAATGTAGGTGTTATTGCAGGTGTTGGAGAACATTTGACTCAGTTGAGCAGTCAAATGAAAGAAGAGGAAGAAAATTCTGTGGAAATTTCTTATCCATGGGATGAAGACATTAAGTTGCTGGAAATTATGCTCAGTAGTCAAGATTCAGTGCAGAAAAAGAATTCTCAATTTTAAAATTGGGAATTGCAGATACAAGAGGATGAAGACAACAGAAGTAAGTACACAATGTACCAGTCCAGTAAATTGCTGGTAGGAGAAGGCAGAGAAGAATTTTTCTGTTGCAGAAAACAAGAGGGTATGGATGATTGGGTGGCAACAAGAAATCAACAATCTAAAGAAACATTGGACAGAGAAATTGAACAGATAAGAAAGCTAATGATGAAATTATCTCAAAGGAAGATATCAACAAGGAAGAGAAGCAGTAGCAGCAAAATAAAGACAAGGACAGATTGTGAAAATGCAGCCAGTGGAGCAAGGCACCATAAAGTATGGAGACCTGGAGAAAAGCAGCAAGCAACATCAGATGATAAGTTACAGAACAAAGTGTGGGATCCAAGCAGACAAAGACTTAAAACGCATGATCAGGAGATCATGATCATTTTCAACCTTGGGTGTCTGATCAAGGGGCATTAGATTTGAAAAATATTTTGTATTTTATTAAAAAATAGGGGGTCTTATGTTTGTGACAAAATATTGATTTTATGTAAATATTAATGGCATTTTTGAGTGATTTTAATTAATTATTATGAGGATTTGTTAATGTTCCCAAATTATTTGGAGAACATGAGAGAAATTAGATTTTAGATATCTAAGAATTAATTATGAAGCCTAAGATAGATTTAGTTTCAAGATTTTAGGGATAAAATCTAGATTGTAAGGGTGTTGAGATATTTGAGGACTTTGTTGAGTTATTAAAGGGATTTGAACCTAAATTGGTTCATCCAAATTTGTATAAATTAATAAGCCTTAAAGGCAAAATAAATATAAAAAAATAGAGAATAGGAAAGAGGTAGGAGATAGGAGTTGAAGAGGACAAACAGAGTTTTGTTTGTCAAGCCTTTGGGCAATTGTAAGAAGGGCCAATGATTTGAAAATCAAGTCAGAAACAAGGATTTATATAAGTAATTTCATTTGCTTATATGAAAGTGTGTTCTCAGAATTATATGGGTTGATTGATTGAGCAATTGCATGCTTAATTTCTGTAATTGGCGTTTGAACTGAGAGTGTGAATATGAATTAAGATATTATTCTCTGCGTAAGAGCTTGTTGGTTTCAATTTGTAAAAATCGATAACCATTCTTGTGTTGAATCCACAAAACAGAGAGTCGACGAGGGTTTGATCCTGTTGGTGAAGGATCGATGGAAATTAAATGTTATATGAACTCATGTCACATGAATTTAAATGATATTCTATACACAAGTACATCCAAACGAGATGGAGTTACTGGACATCTCCTTGCTCGGTGCTGCATATTAAATACACTGTCAAGATCAAGTAGAAATTTAAACAAAATAAGCGATACTTTGGATCTACGAATTTGAAGCAAGGGAAAGGCATCCCTAAACCGCATAACAAAGGACAAAGCCAAGGAGGAGCGACCCAGGACAACACACCGAAGCTGCAAGTAAAGAAAAACACCACAAAGACAAAGAAGGGCACATGAAAATGGCGTGAGTTCCATAAGTGCCCCACTCACAACACTAGTGAGTGTCAGGCCAAGAAGTCACTGGTGGTTGAGATGAAGGTTCCCAATCAGATGCATGTTCCAACTATGATTCATAACTCGACAGGTGGAATGACAAAGGAAGAAAATTATTGACGTGGAGCCCAGTGCCACCATTTCCACCACTGAGATTCGGAATATTGAGCTCGAAGATCCAGAGGAAGGGGAGTGCCTCTTCCACTCACATATGTGGGTGAAGGGTTCTCTGCTGCACTTCATTGTCGACAATCGGATCCAAAAGAACCTCATCTTAACAGAGGTCGTGAAGTGGCTAGGCCTACCGACTGCAACACACCCACTTTCGTACACCATCAGGTGGCTTCACCAAGGACGTGATCTTCACGTTAGCCAACAGTGTCACCTTCACTACAACATCAAGTCCTTCACATATGAGGTACTATGTGATGTTTCTCCTCTTGAAGTTTGCGATGTATTTTTAGGAAAACCATACTTTTGGAAGCGTCATGTTGTGTATGAGTCTATGCCTCACACTATTATTATTAATTTTAGCAATAAGGTATACAAGATACCATAGGTAGCACTGCCTACCACCATCTCTTTGATCTTTGTGAAGCACTACAGTAAGATCATTTCCCATACTGGGAAATTTTTCTTCCTTATGATTCACCCACACGGAAAGAATAAGGTTATGGCCACATCCAAGGCCTCTAGACAGGGATCACCCACACGACAACAACATATGGATAAGGTCGTGGAGGATTACAGGGACATATTCTCCTCACCCATAGGGCTACCACTACACTGTCAGGTCAAGCACTCCATCGATTTGACCTTGAGAGTGCCACTACCCAACAAGCCGATCTATTCACACTCTGATTTGGAGAATGATGAAATCAAGAGGCAAATTTAGGAGATGTTGCAGAAAGGGCACATTAGGCCAAGTTCATCACCCCGTGGGAGCCTGATCGTTTGGGTACAGAAGAAGGATGAGACCTAGAGACTCTGTATTGACTATTGGGCACTGAATACGATCATTTTCCAGAATAGGTATCAAATCCCACAGATTGATGACCTTATGGACCGGCTTAAGGGGGATAAATATTTTAGCAAGATTGACTTGAATTCCGATTATCACTAGGTACCAATCAAACCCTCCGATGTGTGGAAGACTACCTTAAAATCTAAGGAGGGACTTTTTGAATGGATGGCCATGCCTTTCAGGTCAGTGAATGCCCACACAACATTTATGAGGCTAATGCATGGCATCTTGCGACTCTTCACCAACTCATTTGTGTTTATGTATCTGAAAAACATCCTAATATTTATCCAAAGTTGGGGCACCTCCACCATATTCGATAGGTCCTCCAAACCCTGCGACAACAAAAACTGTGTGTCAATATGGAGAAATGAGCTTTTGGTATGACCCAGGTTCAATACCTAAGGTACATAATTGATGATTTGGGTGTGCATGTGGAAACATCCAAGATAACAGTTATTCGGGATTGGTCATCCCCAACCACTCTAACAGAGCTCCGTAGCTTTCTAGGTCTTGCCAATTTCTATTGTAGGTTCATGTTATGGTTCTCTCATATCACTTGTCCCTTGAATCAAGTCACCAAGGGCAAAGAAAAATAAAAGTTATTTTGGTCTGAATCGCAACATAAGGCATTTTTCCGAGTTAAAGCATCGCCTCTTCTCTACACCAGTGCTTAAATTACCGGACTTGCAACAACCATTTGAGATTGAGACACATGCCTCTGAATATGCTGTTGGTGTAGTTCTTACTCATCAGGGGCATCGATTGGCATATCATAGTGAGACACTTTCAGACATTGATCCAAGATCTTTTTCTTAATGATGCATTAATAATTACATGAAGCAAAGCATGTTAACCATAAAAACCTTAAAGTACACATAATCAAAGAGAAGAGGAACATAAAAACATGAAAATATGAGACAAGGAATTGATTACGGAGTTTGTACAATTTGGACTACGTCTCCAGGCCCTGCTCAACAGTGGGGAGGCCTTCATTCATTAAGTGACAAGAAGAAGAAGAAGTACAAGTGAAATTACATAAGGCACTCTTATACCTCCAAGATGGAAAATGGCCGAAAAATTGAGAGCCCTGATGTATAAACGGACATCACAATTGATATCCTGTCGCCGAGAGGTGTAAAATTGACATAAAAATTGTCGCAAATGGAGACTGGAAAGTTCTGCACCCCAGGGATTCTTTTTGATGCCCCCAATATTCCCTGGGCATGGTTCTGCCCCTTTGGCCTACTCCTAGTTCCACTCCCACTCTGCCTTTCCTGAGCGTACTGCACAAATGAGGGGTTTATATGCATTTTTCCTGGCAGACTTTACAAGGTTTCAGTCGGTGGTGCGTTTGAAGCACCCACTGGGTTCAAAACTCAACCCGACCCATTTTTACACCATATTTTGTTGCGTGTTGGTTGGATAGATGTTTCGGAGGGACCGCCCGCTTGGGGGCCAACCACGTGGGTCGGGAAGGTTCTACCCTCGCTAGTCCCGTTGTACTACCTTTGGGTTGTTACAATAAGTAATGAATGTTTTAAAGGGGTGGGTGGGTTCACCGGTGGTGGCCCACCTCCCCACTGACACATATATATATGTATATAACAACCACTCGGGGGGGGGTGGGGGTGACAATCCTCCCTCTGCTCCCCCCCAATAATACTTAGACTTTGGTTATGGTGGGTGGCGGGGTTGATGACCCGCCACCTTAATATATATATTTTTGATTTTTTATAAACCATAGGAAATTTTTAAATATTCTCAAAACTAGAGGTCATTGGGAAAATTAAATATCCAACAATTTTTTCGGCCTCTCAGGTGCTAGGTTCATTGCCGGTTTACGCTGAAATTGTGGGACGCTTAAACCTGGCCCACTGTCCAACTTTAACCGCAACTTTGACTTGCTCTAACTTCTCCATATGAGCTCGGATTGGAGATTAGTCTGAATTTTTGGAATCAGAATGGAGAACACTTTGACATGGTCCTGGTTTTATTATCATCTGGCCACTTTGATTTTTCAGAAATTTTAAGCCACTTTTCCTCTGAGATCCTCTTGGATCAATCCTCCCCACTGAGGAGCTTTCGGACCACCAAATGCATTAACACATCCAACGCATTGCTTGTGTCTTTGCCAAACTATACTTTCAATCACCTGTACACAAATCTGGTAAATATTTTGCAAACATATACAAAACGCACATGACTCAAACAACCCCTCACTTTCTAAGAGTTTATAACACACACTCATTGGTTAATGATTACATAATAAATACCAATACCCCAAATACTCCTAAGAAAGGCCAAAAAATCATTATTTCATTTTAGAAGCGATGGGAAACACATCATTACATTTCCATTTACTTGCAACACATGGTTTACAAACTGTAGCCACAACAAGATACTACCTCTAAAAAACCATCTTTTACTTAATAAAGTAAATGGGTCATCTCCTCGTGGCGGATTTGCTTGTGGAATTTCTTCGATGTCTGGATTATTCATGGGTGATTTTTGGGTCTGAAGTGTTTTACATATATATTTATGGTGTTCATCCTTGGGGCAATGATTCTTCCTCTTCCAAAATTTTTGGATTGTCTTGGAACGCTTTCTCCCAATGTGCCTTTGATAAGTGCTCATGGATCTCTCACTGTCATTGGAATGTGATGAGGCGCTCTCATCACCTGTCTTTGGTGGGTCTCTGGCTATTTTGGAGCATTCCCCAACTTCCTTCCTGACATACCCAAGTCTTGCATGACGGGGTAATTCTTCTACACTGATAGGGTTTATGATTCCTTAGTCATTAATGCCGAGGCCCTTTACCTAATACCCCATTTTATTTAACATTTTGGATCTGATACCTGTAGTATGTTTTTCAAAAGAAGCGAAATAGTCATCAAGAGAAGTATATCAAATTGAGGAAACACTTTTTACCTCAAGGGGGTTATGTTTCAGCTTCTCCAAGGCCTCGTCCTTAGCTTACAACTGGAGTAGCAACCTTTGTTTCTCCTTTTCTGCTTCCTGTAGGAGTCTCCTTAGCTAATTCTTTTCTTCTTGAATGCTTTGATTGATCTCCTCAAGTTCCTGGATCCATGTCGCATTGGACGATATTTTCATATTTGGTACCTTATACGTTGAAATTTTTGTTTCATCGCCCGAATTTGAACCCAAATTGATGGGTTCATATTTTACGATTCTAAGAGCTGAAATCCTCCTTTCGTCACCAAAATATGATCCCAAGTCAATTGGTCTTCCTTGTGAAAATCCCACATCCATGCTCTTCTCATCTTCCTATGATTTAGAATTTTGATCTTGTTGCATGGTGGAAACTCTCTTTTCCTCTCCTTTCTGTCATCCCTCTTAGGTCTCAACTCAGGGTGCAACTTCCAGCAATTATCTTCGTCATGTCCTTCTTTCTCACAATGGGTACAAGAGGTCTTTACTTCTCCACTCCTTGCATTTTCGGCTCTTTTTGGGTGGTCATTTTGTTCCTGCGTCACCCTGTTTTCAAGATACATGTCCTTCACACTAGCCTCATCAATGGCGGTAGGCTCAAACAATAATAATGAATGTATTATGTAACCATGTTAAGAACCGATATACTTGGTTACAATATCTGGTGAATCTAATGGAATGTCTAAGTTCAATGCTTGTTTCCCAAATTCTTCAATGAAGTTTTTCACATTTTTGTCTTTTCCTTGCTTTAGGTGTTGCCATTCCCTTAATTCTTTTTGCTTATAGCCCAAGGGGTAAAACTGAGTTTTCAAAGAGGAAATAAAATTTGACCATGAGGAGAGAAGGTTACCTAGATTGTTGTTGCCTTGCAATTTTCTCTCCCACCAAACGAGAGTCATGCCACGTAGTCGAAGGGATGCCAACTAGATCTTTGCCTCATCTTTCTTGATCTATTGAATCCAACAGTATAAATCAATCTGCCTAATCCAATTGCTGAGATTTTCCGCATTACATTCTATTGTATACATAGGAAAGTCAAAATTTACATCTATTTTAAGGAAATGTTTCTTAGATGTATGCCTATGACATATGCGGGAATGATGAGAAGAAGAAGAGGAAATATCACTAGAAAATGGAGAGGGAGGGGGCGCTTCTCCACCATCTCCATGATTTAATGATCTGTGATCATCTGCATCTTTCTTCTTAGGCTTGGCGGTCTTTTCATACTCTGCAAATAGTTTGTCTACTTTCTTTTCCATGTTGTCGAATGCCTCGTGGTAATTCTGTTCTTTTTCCCAACGAGATTCTTCATTTTCCATCTCTATTCTTCATGGTGCACGTACTGCTTCGGGATCAAAAGACTTACTATTTCCTTCGCCTCTCCGCAACTTGTTTCTGGTTAGCATATACTCATGTAATTCACATCGATAAAGACCTGCTCTGATACCACTTGATCCAAGATATTTTGCTTAACGATGAATAAATAATTACATGTAATGAAGCATGTTAACCATAAAAAATTTAAAGTACACATAAGAAAAGAGAAGAAGAACATAAAAACAAGAAAAGATGAAAAAAGGAATTGATTACGAAGTTCATCCAATTTTGACTACGTCTTCGGGCCCTGCTAAACAGTGGGGAGGCCTTCATTCATTAATTGGAAAGAAGAAGAATAAGTACAAGTGAAATTACATAAGGCACCCTTATACCTCCAATCTGGAAATGGCCGAAAAATATAGAGACCTGGTGCAGAAACGAACATCACTGTTGAGATCTTGTCATCGAGAGGTGTAAAATCGAGATAAAAATTGTCACAAATGGACACTAGCAAGTTCTAGACCCCGGGGAATATTTTTGATGCCCTCAATATTCCCTGGGCATGGTTCTGCCCCTCTGGCCTGCTCCTGGCTCCAATCCCGCTCTGCCCTGCCTGAGTGCACTACACAAATGAGGGGTTTATATGCATTTTGGTGGCGGACTTTACAAGGTTGAGGTCGAGGGTACGTTGGCAGCACCCACCGGCGGAGCGCGTAGAGGGGCGGAGGGTTTGAGTTTAAAACCCAACCCAACCCGTTTTTACACCATATTTTGTTGCGCATTGGTTGGATAGATGTTTCGGAGGGACTGTCTGCTCGGAGGACGGCCACATAGGCCGAGCGGGTTCGACCCTCGTCGATCCCGTTGTACTGCCTCCGGGTGGTTACAATAAGTAAAGAATTTTTTAAAGGGGTAGGCGGGTCTGTCAGTGGTTTCTCACCTCCCCATTGCCATGTATATATATATATATATATATATATATATATATAATAACCATCGGGGTGGCAGGGGTGACAAACCCTTCCCCGGCTTGGACTTTGGTTATGGTGGGTGGCGGGGTTGATGGACCGCCACCTTAATATATATATATATATATTTATTTATTTTTTATAAACCATAGTCCTTTTTTAAATATTCTCGAAACTATAGGACATTGGGCAAATTAAACATCCAATGAATTTTTCCACTTCTCAGGTGTTTGGTTCGTTGTCGGTTGACGGTGAAATTGTGGGACACTTAAACCTGGCCCACTTTCGAACTTTGAATGAAAATTTGACTTGCTCTAACTTCTCCATATGAGCTCGGATTGGAGATCCGTTCACACCATTGGAATTAGAACAAAGAACACTTCGACATGGTCCTGTTCTTGTTGTCATCTGGCCACTTTTATTTTTGAGAAATTTTAAGCCACATGTCCTCTGAGAACCTCCTGGATCAAACATAGTCCGAAAGTATCCCACTTATGATAAGGAGATGTATTCCATTGTGCATGCTTTCCAAAAATGGAAGCATTACACTATGGGTAAGGAAAATATCATCCACACAGACCACCGACCCCTACAACTCATACAAACACAAGGAAAGTTGCAGAATGATCGCCATCTGAAATGGTCGACATACCTATAACAGTTCCATTTGAACATTAAGTACAAGAAGGGAAACACCAATAATGTTTCAAAATTACTCAACTGACTGTCGGTCATGGTGCTGACCACTATGCTTGACTCTTGCGGACATGAGATTTCAGGGTGGCCGCATCTTTACAAGAGCAATCCAAAATTCGACGTCACTTACCAGATGATATTGGAAGGCAAGAAAGTTCCATATTTTTACCTCCAAGGTGCACTATTATGCCACTTGGGAAACCTCTGTCTTCCTTCAAGCAAGCATGCCAATATTATTTGGGCGGCGCACTATAGTCGAGTCGCTGAACATTTTGGAGTATAAAAAATAATGGCAGTGCTGCAAAAGTATTTTTATTGGCCGAACCTTTGAAAGGATGTTGGGAAGTACATCAGATCCTATACTGCCTATTCCATTTCCAAACCAATCATCAAGAAGCAAGGCCTATATACTCCTGTGCCTACTCCCAACAAGAATTGGGAATCCATATCCATGGATTACATGTCGGGCCTTCCTTCTACTAAGCATGGAAATGACTGCATTTTTGTGGTTGTCGAAAGATTATCTAAGATGGCCATTCTGGCGGCCTGCAAGAAGAGTATCACAAAAAAAAACCACTGCTAAGAACTTCTTTGAACAAGTGTGGGTACACTTTGGGATCCCATAGTACATTATCTCAGATCGAGACAGAAGGTTCCTGAGTACATTTTTTTCAAGCCTCTGGTTTATGCTGGATACCAAGCTCACTAAGTCCATGAATTTCCACCCCCAAAATGATGGAAAAATAGAGGTCGTCAATAGGATGATCGTACACATTCTATGCATGTATGATCGTACACATTCTGTGCATGTATAACTTGAAGCATGAACACACAAGAGATGAAAGCATCCCCTATGTATAGCACATCTACAATAGAGCTCTCCATAGCTCAATTTTCCACAACCCCTTTTAGGTGGGTTTAGGATTCCAACCATTGTGTCCCATTGATGTGGCCATACCATTTGCAACTACTCAGGAAGATTCTACACATGTCCAGTCCGAATATGATAGGGCTAACAACTTCATTGAGTGAATTCAACAAATCCACCAGCAAGTCCATGACATATTGGACTAAGCGAATTCTAAGTACAAGCAACGACATGATTACCATCGAGTGTCACACAAGTTCCATGTGGGCGACAAAGTTTGGTTAAATTTGTAGAAAGAGCGCTTCGTTGGGTCCTACTGAAAGCTTCGCCTGCTCTGATATAGAACTTACACCATCACTAAGGTTGTAAGGGTAAATGATTTCGAGGTCATCATTCCACCATTCCTTGGTCTGCACCCAATGTTCAATGTGGACCACCTTCGGCCATACTTTCCACCATTACTGGACACATTAGACATTGCATAGAAACTCTCACCAACAAAGATAAATCCAGAATGCATGGAACATGATACAACTGATCGGATCATGTACATGTAGATCAAGAACACTAGCCCTTAGAAGATCCAACTGTATCAGGTTGTCAAAGCTGAGCAAATCCTGCACCAAGGGAAGTGGCTCACCAGGGACCAAGTTTAACATAAGTTTCCCCATCTCATGGAGGCACTCATTGAAAAGGGGATTGCTGCTTCCTAAGGGGACAGGACCGATCTAGGTGGATATTGGTGGCCACTCGCCTATTCCACTTGGACCCCCACCATTGTTTCTTTCAATTTTTCAGTTACCTTTATTGTAGCACAATTTACTCTTTTTGGTAGTTTTTCAGGTCGTGAACTTTTGGAGCTCTTTTGAGGCCCTAAACGACGTATTTTTGGAAAGAAGAAAACCCAAATTATTGCATAAAATTTTTAGTCTAAAGTTTTAGTCCTTGGATATATATTTCTAACGAGGTATCATGCACATCATACAGAGATTGTATGCCAAAGTTACGACCCAGGGAAGTTGATGTACCAATTTACCCCAACGGGGCCCACAATTTTGGTGTTTCACCTCCTAAGGTTAAGTTTTTGTATGTTTAGGGTTTTCCATTGTTTCTCAATAATAAATAGTCCTTTGAGCCTCATTGTAACAAAGTTGTGAGGCATGTAACCTCGACATCTCTTCTCAGAGATAAGCTACCATTGCTTGAGCTAGTTTATTTCCATTCTGTATGTAAGTGTATTTCAGTTCTCTAATATTAATGAAATGAATTTTTATTTATGGTGCATCACTGTGTGTATGGTTATATATGTATTCTATTGTGTTATTGTATAAGTCTGGATCATAATAAGAGGTGATTACCTTAAAATCAACTCCTTTTAGTGGGTAATCCATTCATATTAGGGCTAAAATCTCTTGCCCTAGGTAGATTTTCCCCTAGAATAGCCCTAGTTTGCCATAGGATTCAACTTGGGACTTATTGAAGGTTTATTGTTCCACATATTGAAGATATCCATCTATTAAAATCATTTTCTTGTCCTTGTGACATTATCTTGATCCTTTTTCCTTGTTATTTCTCTATCCCTTGGACGCGCTACGCCCTAATGAGGCATATTAGAGGATGTGATTTTACCTATTATGCTTGCTAAGCCTTGTTCTTAGGTAGATCTATCATCCATAAGCCTATTGTGTCACTTTTTCCTTGTATTTGACATATCCTTTAACTCACATACCATAGGGAAGCCACCCGAAGCCACCCTAGTGGTGAAAATATATGAAAGAGAAGGATGTAGTGGCTATGGTGACAGAGGGCCACATCTCATCTTTATGTCCCTTGGTCTAGTTCTTGCCTCATGAAATCCCCTCACAAGACCTACTATATTTTGAGGCAATAGTTCCTTAAACATTCAAAATGTACTTGTGTACCTTCAGAAGTCAAATAATTGGGCCTTGTTGTCAATAAAGAAGGGGTGTGAGTGGATCCCAAGAAATTGTGCTTATTACAGGATTGGTCATGCCACAAGACCTTTAAGAGCTTATTTCTACTTATGGAATACTATATGAAGTATATGAAAATTTATGGAAAAATTGTCACCCCCTTAATAACACTACTAAAAAATAATGCCTTTATATGGAGTGAGGTTGGTAAGCCAACCTCCTTAACTTTCAAGGAATCCATATGAACCATTCTAGTCTTTGTAATTATCGATCTACTAGGTCTTTTTTCCTTGGAATTCAATGCCTCATTGAGAGGTTTATGTGTTATTTCGATGCACAAACATTCCTTCACATTTGCTAGTAAGTAGTTGTATGATCACAATTTGAAAAATCCATATATATGATAAATATATTATGGCCATCCTTCATGCAAATAAGACTTGGCATCCATATCTCATAAAGCAACACTTCCAAATCAAGACCGATCATCATAGATTGAAGTATTTTCTGCAACCAATATAGAATAAGTTGATCACTAAAATGTTATGGAATGACTATGAGATAATACATAATAAAGGTAAAGAAAATGTGGTGGTTTATGCTTGATCAAGTTGATATGAGGAAGAAGGATCATTTTTTCATCATTCTTACCCATATTTCATCAACTCACTTAATACTATCAAGAATAGCTAGTGAATGAGATTGTGGTTCAAGTCATCCAAAGGATTTATGAAGATCACAACCTCCTTAATGGTTATACACAACAATAAGATACATTGAAGTATAAAGGGAACATTATTCTAGTGAAAATTATGCTTTAAAACAAATGGTCTTGGAGGAGTTGCATTCTTAACGTGTCATGGGTCACTTTGGTTTTCATAAAACTTATGTGTGAGCTAAGTGCTATTTTTTCAGAAGGCATGAAGAAAAAAATTCAATATCCTGTAGTGGTATGTGATTCTTGTCAAATAAAAAATGGTAAATAGTCAAGCCTCCCAAGGTATTGCAACCACTACCAATCCCAACCACCATGTGGACTCACATCTCCATGGATTTTGTTTTGGGTCTTCCAAAATCTAGTAACAAATAGGCAACCATGGTGGTAGTCAACCACATTTCTAAAGATGTTCATTTTTGTGCCTTATAACATCCATTTACAACCTCCACAACTTCCCAAGTATTCATGGATCAATTTTTTAAGTTACTTGGCATGCCAACTTCCATTGTGTTGGTTAGTGATCCTACACTCACTAGTAAATTTTGGCAGGACTTTGGGGGGGAAGTAATAAAAGTTAAATATCTTAAAGCAAAATATATGGTCTAATGGTTTATATTATATATATAAAAAGAATTCAAGGAGGTTAAATCGTCTATAAAGCTTTAGTTAGGGATTTCCCATTAATTGGTAACTAGAAAACATGGAAAGCTGGAAGAGGAAATAAAGTAAAATTTAGGGAAGAACCTCAATTTGGATATTAAAAAAGCCCTTAGGATTTCTAATGGTCTTTTTATGTGCCTCTTTTAAAGGGATATTTCACTTTGGAGGATTTTTCAAGTCTTATTGGTAGGAATATTTGGTTTTAAGGTTGGAAATCAACAAAAGTATTGCAAATTTAGGGAGAGAGAGTAGAGGAATGCCCTTAATTTGTGAGGGTATTGAATCACGGTGCTATAATGTTATCATACCATGAAGATATTATCAAAGGGTCAATAAATCAAATAAAAGAGGAGTAGCTAACAAAAATTGGATACTCAATCAAACCAGAAGTATCTCAGGTAGTTGAAAGAGTATGGTGGTGGAGAATGGTTTGGAAGTTGAAAAGGCTTTCGAAAAAAAAATCTTCCTTTGGCTATACTTAGAAAATAAAATACTAACATGGGATAATGACCTAAAGTGGAGTTGGCAAGGGCCGGGAAGATGCATATTGCGCAAATGCAATAAGGAATATGTGAATCACCTCTTTGTCACTTAATTTTTTTGTATATCTTTATGAAATTAGATATTTAAAATGTCAAGGAGGAGCAACAAATGGAAACACACGTATTTAATGGAATGCCTACTTTCTTGGTCAACAAATTAATATGTCAAATATTTTAAGGATTTTCCATGCTTTGTAACATGGGGCATATGGATTTCAAGGAACATTATGATATTTCAAGGTATAGATTTGACTTGTGCATAATTAGTTCACAACATCAAAGTTTCTTTCTGTGAAGCTAGAACCACCAAACAAAAATCTCAAAGAATTTTGAAAGAATGGATTATTGATTATGAGAAGGCTTGGAGATTTTTGATGGGGCTTGCCAGGAATCTCGGGTATGTGTGTGGTAGGAGCAATCCTTATTCTTGAATCATAAAATTATTTTCCCTTGAAATATATTAATGGGAAAAGAAGAAATAATCTAGCTAAGTTATATGCTTTGTGGCTTCTTATGCAAATAAAAATGGACAAAGGGATAAAACAATTGCAAATATATGGATACTCAAATAGGGTGATTGATTGGTAAAAAAAAATTCAGAATAGACAAGTCACCATTGAATCCAATCACGAACCAAATTCCGAAGATTAAAAATATGTTTTGATGATAATACTTTTACTCATATCTACACAGAACATGATACACATGAAGAGAAAATCCTTAAAGAAGTTATTTTATTCATAGGAGTCTTTTATGAGAAATAATTCAAAGGAGGAGCTCACTTATCTTTATCTAAAATATCTGCTTACTAGAGCTGGAACTAAAGGAACCTTAATTAATAACCTTTGTTTATTGTTTTTTTTAATCTAAACTTTATAGCTCATGTGAACTTTTTGATAAAGGCATGAATAGAGAAGTCTAATGAATACAAATAAATACATGTAGGGTTGAGATTGTTACTTGAGAGTGCAAAATCACAAAGGTGTACTTTAACTTCACACTTGAAATATTGAATACAAAGTACAGCCTAAGTATTAAAAATAAATTCCTTTCCAATATACAAAAAAGAAAATTCAAAGGTATAATTTTCAAAGTGTTTTATAGGGTAAAGGCATAAAAACCACAATAGATATTATTGCAATAAAAAGTTCTAAGACACTAACCTATTTTTAATATTTGAAACAATAAATAAATTAAAAAAATAATACAAATCATAACAATTTCTAAAAGTAAATTAATTTAGTTTATGTCAAATTATTAGTATAATTAATTTAGTTCAAGGTTTTTTTTTTTTTTATTATAATGAAGAGATAGTGATCCATTTCAAAAGAAACATTATAACATTATCTTATTTCAAAAATAAAAATATATAAAACTTTCAATAACAAGAGTTGTGGTGGTAATGTCATTACTTTTGGTTTTTTACACATTGTCCTCTTGTAACACTTGTTATAATAAATCTACTAATAACCTTGCAACTTTAACTCTTTACTCTACATTTTGGAAATTTGATATTTTTTACTAATTTTATAATATTGAATAAAATAAAATAAATTTAAACATATAAAAAAAACATCAAATAAATTTAAAAACACATATATATATTTAAAGATAATAACGTTTTAATTTCTATCCAAATCACAATGATATTTTTTTAAATACATGTTCATTTTATGATTACACCACATCATATGAAACCCATAATTGAGTGAGAAAAGAAAAAGAACCTACATGGTTAAGATAATTCAATTTTTATTATTGATAAATGGTTTTAAGTATTGATCTCCCACTTATACATGTTTAAGTGAGCATCTTGTAAGTTAAGATTATAATTTGAATCAAACTAAAAATTGATTTTTATCTAACCATTTTCATTGCATTATATATATATATATATATATATATATATCACAACAGTATTTATAAAAATTTCAGCATAAATTAGGGATAACTTTATTTCAGTCAAGTATGTTGAAAGAAAACTTGACATCACAGTACTCAATCATGTTAAATCAATACAAATACATAGTATAAACATACAAATACATAGTATAAACTTTGTTGTACATCATATAAACTTTGTTGCTGGCCAACCAATTATATATTTGACAAAAACAACTTTCAAATAATAAGCATAAAAACAATTTTCAAATAATAAACATAATGGATTAAGAATAAATCTTGTCCTACTACTTTAGGTTAGTGCACACAACTTTTTTCATTATACTTATTTTTCACTTATTATTTTATTTCCTTTTTGTGCCTTCAACTTGCAAAAAGGAAAATTCAAATCAGGATGGTTTCAATTGGAATATTTTAATTGTATTTTTTTTAAGATTATTTATTTTTTAATAAAAATAATAAACTAATTATGTAATATAGAGATATAAATATGATTTATAATCATTAAGTTATATATATATATATATATATATATATATATATATATATATATATATATATATATATATATATATATAATAGTTTTAAATTATTTTTAAAATATTCAATAATTTTCAAATTATAAAGCCACATGATTTTTTTTGAATTCATTCTTTTTTAAAATATATAAATGTATTTTTGGTGACATTTATTTATTTTTATTTGTTAAGTTGTGTATGATTTTTTTCTCATTTTTGTTTGTTTGTTAAGTTGTCTATGATTTTTCATTTTTGTTTATTTGTTAAGTTGTTTATGATTCTCTTTCCATTTTTTTTGTTAAGTTGTCTATGATCCTCCAAGTGTGGCTTGAGGAGTTGCCACCTAGAGGCATCTAAGCAGTCAAACACCACTAGCTCTAAGACGATTGGATTTTTTTAGCATATATCTTCCTCCTAGCACAAGGCACAACTATCAGGCAATGAGGTTTGATCATGAATAGTCTAGCCAACTAGGTTATACTAGTGAAACTTGACAGCCTTCCACTATAATAAAAAAAAAATTAAAAAAAATAATTTAATTGGAGAATGTACTTTATATCTCTTAAATAAAACACTAATAATAATGATTTTTCATTATTAAAAACTATATATTTAAAATAATATTTAACCTTAATTTTATTAATAACACTAAATAAAATTCCTGAACACTATTTTATATTTTAAATTGTGTAAAAAAACATTAACAATAAAAATCCATAGTCATGTTTAGACACATCTTTTATATAAATTAAAAGAATATTAAAACAACATAATTTAGGGTATGTATAGAAATTTTTGTGAAGGAGCCTTACCGTTAAAAAAAGCAAGTGGCACTGGCCAAATATATCTCAAAAATCCATTACTTCTAAAATCTCAAGAATCCTTCGGATCTTTCCCCAAATTGTGACCGCTTAACCCACCATAATTTTGGCCGCCAGAATTTTCAAAAACTTATGTTTAAATCTGTTCGTATCCTACTCGTAATGTTGCTTGCCAAGTGCACTGGGTTTATTCCCTTTCATCAAGGGCTTTATTCATTTGTACTTGGGAATCTGGACTTTCTCGCACTGAAGAATTCAGCTGAGAATGAAATGTCCAATATGTACGGTTATATATAACTCTAATATATATCAGAGTTTTTTTCTTCTGAAAAAAAAAAACCACAATCAAATAACTAAGTTAAATTGCGAATACAAATAAATATTAATTAATTTTGTACGCATGCATTGATATTTTGTCTCCGACTTTGTAGCTTTGGTGGAAACGATTGACAAATATTATCCATTGAAAAAAACTAAACCTAAAATTGACATTGCAGTTGAAGGAAAATTAAACCAATTTTTTTTAATGGCATAAAACAATGCCAGTTCAAGGAAAATTAATCCAAATTTTTTTTTTCGGCATAAAACAATGCAAAATCGTAAATAAAAGAATTTTGTTTTAATGTTTATGAGGCTAAAAATAGCCTATAAGATTGATTCTCTATCTAACTCTTGTATTCAGCCCTTTCCCTGACTCTTATATAGAGTAACATAACAATTAAATTATAAACTTTTTCCATTTCCGCACCTTGTAAGTTTGTTTAGATTGTAACTTTTATCTTCATTTCTCTATTTCTCATCACCCTAAAATCCACAAAAATAACTTTTCATTAAAATCCACAAAATAATCTTGATTAAAATTATCGGAACATCAAATAATAAAATGGCCCTCTACATTATATAATATTAAGGATTTTTTAAGGGATACGAGTTAGAAATCAACATAGATAGACTTCAAATATTTTTTTATAAAAGGAAATAAAATTAATAATATATTTTTTTTTCCATGCTCTTATTTTATATAAATCCATTATTTTCTTATTGGCACGGGAAATTATAAAAATTATTTAAGTATATTATTCTATTTATTTTATCATTTTTTAAAATTACAAGCAACTTCAACTTAATTTTGTCTTTGTCATTCAACACCCATGCATGAACTATTTTATAGGTGGGCAATCTTTTTATAATTATGCACGAATGTTTCTTGTACATGACTTTACTTTTCTAAATGGAAATTTTAAGAGGGCATCTCATTCTTGGTGCAAAACTTGCATGTTGTTTATATTTTACAAAGAGTTTTGCGCCCTCCCTTCCACCTCGACATTATAGGGGAGGGACGCAATAACTTGTGCACCCTCCCTTCCACCTTGACATTTGATGTGTCGCTTTCCACGTCAGTTGTATGACACTTGCCTAGTGGATGTCGCCCCCTGTTGCGGTTGGTGACAATCATTAATACCAGATTTTTGCGTGGGTTTAGGGTTTCATACAAATTGTTGAAAACCATGACATTTCAGCCTTGTGTAAATTTGTCTGGCCTTGGAGTGTGGGCATTCCGCTTCGTGTGTGATGGTCAATGCCCGTTCCATTTCCTATGCGCTTGGTCCGCTAGGGTTTGTTGATGGTTGCTGTCTGTTCCATCTCCTATTCAGTTGGTTCGCCATTGTTCTTGTGTTGGTTTTTCATTGTTGTCCGTTAGGGTTTGCTGATGGTCGCGACCAATTCCATTTCTTGTTCGCTTGGTCTGCCATTGTTGTCCGCTAGGGTTTGGGTTTGTATGGGGTTTATTGCTCTATTTCTTAAATTTTTTGCTGAAATATTCATTTTTTTGCAAATTTGGGCTTAGGTTTAAAAAAAAAAATTATGTGTTTTTCGCAGGTTTTTTCCATGGCTGGCATTGAAGAGCTCTAGTGAGGTTTGGGGCGGCATTGTGGTGGCTTCTACGATTCTCTGGTAGGATTCACAATCCTACCAACCACTACTCTGTGTTTTTTAACATTTTTACTCGTTGTTGGGAACACTTTATCTCTTCTTACTATTCTATGACATGTTTTTTTATGTTTTTGTTTTTCTGTGACATGTTTTTTATGTTTTTATGGAAACGGTAATGGGTTAATGGTTTGCACTTGTACATCAAGTTACAGTCGATAATTGCATTGGTTCAATGTTTAGCTCTGAACGCATTAAGCGTTGATGTTGTTGATGGTTTATATGTATGGTAATTCTGGACATTTGTTTAATCTACAAACTATTATTCTGAGACAAATTTATCTCTTTTCGATTCGGACTCCCGTAGGTTTATGAGTTTACAATTCCTTCCCTTAATACATAGCGAGGGTTTTGTTTTACATTTCCTTTTTGGTAATATGAATGAACAAAGAGGGTTTCGGGCTATTTTATTGTCTAAATGTTTTTGCTCTGTGGCTATCGTTCTTGATTCTGTCTTAATTAATTTAGAATAAAATGATTTTGTCTTAATTTTCAATTCGGACTCTTGTAGGTTTATGATTTTGCAATTCCTCCGCTTAATACACAGCGAGGGTTTTGTTTTACATTTCCTTTTTGGTAATAGGAATGAACAGAGAGGGTTTCAGGCTATTTTATTGGCTATCGTTCTTGATTCTGTCTTAATTTTCGATTCGAACTCCCGTAGGGTTATGAGTTTGTCATTCCTCCGCTTAATACACAGCGAGGGTTTTGTTTTACATTTCCTTTTTGGTAATAGGAATGAACAGAGAGGGTTTCAGGCTATTTTGTCTGAATTTTTTTTCTTTGTGGCTATCATTCTTGAATTGTATGTTTGTGTTCTTCCTTCAGAGGATACTCTCCTCTACCTTGGTTTATAAAATAGTATGTCTTTAGTCTTATTTTCCCCGGGGTCATGTTATTTATTTGTTCATAACCTTCAAGTTTAAAGTCTTAGCCAACGTTAGTCTGAATTGATATGATTTGATTTTAGCAGAGAATTGAGTGGAAAATGTGATAGAGTATGGAATATTTTAATTAACAGAGTTTATTGTAGGGTTACATGTTGCCATTTTGTATGCTGATATTATTTTTTTTGCAAAGAAGTTATGGCATAGTGTTACATGTAACAGAGATCTATATACATACTTTGCATTTGTAATATGTTTCATTCCACTACTACTGCTATGGGTGTCTAGGCTTTGAATTTTGAGTTCATTTTTCAGTAGTTAAATTCTCTCATTAGTTCTGAAGTTCAATTTTCAGCCATGTTTATTTTTCTGTTTCAACTTTTAAAGATGTTCAAGTTATTTTTGGGGTAATTAAAACTATTCATTGTTTGTTTAGTGTTGTTAGCTGAGTTATTTAGTGTGTAGTGATGTCATCCGATGTGTTCTAGAAAAACTAACAACATACAGTATAAAATAACTAACAGAACTAGTATAAAGAGGTATGCTTTGCAACATGTTCTGTGTGGATAGATATGTGAGATATGGTTTATGAAGTATGATGAAAACATTTAAATTCTACTTACTTTAGTAGATAGGAAATTTAGGATCTATTAAGATAAAAAAGTCCAAACATATAGAAAAACTTCATACATCATACAATATCAAAAAACTTACAGAACTAACAACATTCTCATGTCATTTTGTCAGACTGTTCCATTATAATAGACTACAGATGTTCCTTCTAAGATCGATTTTGGTTACAATGCCACATACAGTATGGAATAAATCAACCTTCATGTGACAAGAAAAATAGACAATCCATTCAAAATCCACATCATAATGTGGTTACAACCAAAAACATATAACACCCCTATTCTTATGGCCTTGAGAATCTTCAGTGCCAAACCCTGAGTTTCCTTATTGAGCCATGTAGATACAGAAGTGTCCTTAGACACATACCTTTATTAATCATGAAAAAATATTACATATCAAATTGCAGGAGTTTACAAACGTAAACTCTCACTCTCACATTACACTCACATTACATAATGAAATTAGGAAACAATCCTATTTATAAGTTCTATGTTCTAACTTAATCTAGTTATGGATCACTTGGAAAATCAACAAGTGTCCATTTACAATAAATGACCTTCTAACCATCCCACTAACTTTATTACTATTTTAGAGCCTAGGAAACGACTCTATTCTAGAGTCCTATTTTTACTAACAAAATACTATTTCTAGGTACCTAAAATATTTATTAAATATTCTAATTTAATAAATATATTTATTCTAACTTTACATTATTTAATTTATGTATTTTTGGATTTATAATTGCCTTTTTGAAAGAGGCTAACATTCCCCCCTTCAAGGATAAATCCAAAAGAAGAACGAGGAACCATCTTCCAAGTTCTCAAGTTGATGCTGAAAAAAAATCTTCAATCTCAAGAGACCATGAGTCAGCTGTATGTTTGATTCATCTCTGAATGTTTCTTGAAAACTCCATCAAGTGCCAAGTTGCAAAAGGATCCATCTATCCTTTGCATGAAATCAGCATCAAAGCCCACTGGCTGATGATGTCAAAAACAACTCATTGTTGCTTTTGTTATGCTGAAAACTGTTCACTGCTTCTATGTTGTCGACTGCCACTGGAAAAAAATTTGATGCCCACTGGAAAATTTGTTGATGTCCACTGGCTGTTGAAGATTCCCACTGGCTGTTTTTGTTGGTTTTGTCGAGACTTTCAGTCTGACAACCACTGTCAATCTCATTGACATTTTCCCCCCTTTGTCAACTGAAAGGAGAGACACTTCGCTTGGAAAGTATTCCTGAACTCCCCCCCTTCAGGTGTAGGAGTTTTACACTGGTGTATTCCCCTGTTCAACTGCATGAGAGTACCATCATATTTTCACTGTTGGCTACACAATGTGTGATCGTATGCGGTTGTAGAATTGAAGCAATCTTTTAACTATGGATGACCATTCCCAAGGGTCGATCCATTCATAATGTATCTTCAATCTCGCTGATTTGTGTTGATTGCGACATTTTTCTGAGGAATGATTGGAATTGCCACAATGGCTACAGGGATGGAGATCAAAACACTGATCTTCCATATGACTGGTTCTCTGACAATGAGAACATTTCGGTTTGACTTCAACTTCAAGTTGTGTGGAATTTTGTTTTTCTACAACTTTGGGTTGCGTGCATTGCTAGTTGTCTGCAACTGTCTCTGAATGTGCTGAGGGGATCTGTTCAAGAAATCCCACACTGATGAACTGAATGGGCTTGGAATAATCGGGAATATGTAAGTTGGTGTCATCTTGGACATATCCTAAGCCTCGTCGATTCTTGTTATTCTGAATTTCTTCCCAGGGCTTGATGATGGGCTTGGAAGAAATTGGATCTAGAACAACTTCGACACTTGAAGCTGTTGGAACGAATGACTTGTCATCTGGATGGTTCAAAGACTTGAAAGTATCACTCTTTTCTTGCAATTCAATCCTTTGAAGTTGTGACTCGAGCTGAAGAAACTCAATAGTTTCATGTGTTTGTTGTAGATGCCGTGAAATATCAGCAAGAGTTTCTTTGCTAACGTGCACCTTGTCTTCATCACTGGAGATGATCAAACTGTGAAGAATGTTTTACAACTGAATATGTTGCGCCATATGAACTTGCGCACTTGGAATCATGCTCTCTTGTTGTAGATTTCGTACTTTGAAATGTTTCACTTGAATGATAGGCTTGCTTGAATGTGGCTTGAATGGCACACTCGCTTGAATGTGGCTTATTGCGCTTGCTTGGAACACTTGCTAGAATTGTAGAATTTGCTTGCTTAAACTCTGGAATTCACGCTCGCTTGATGACGATCGCGTTTGTTTAAGCACTCACTTGACTTACTTGATGACTTCACGCTCACTTGGCAAAAACGTAAGTCATTTTCAAGGCATGACTTACTTGATGACTTCACGCTCACTTGAAAATGTGAAGCTGGGTTACACTTTTTGCCCTTTTTTGAGAAAAAAATTTCATTTTTTTTCGGTTCTTCAACTTTCTGCAAACTATAACAATTTTTCTGTGTAGAATTTCATTTTGCGATAAAAATAAAAGTTGTGAGAAATTTTGTTAGCTTTCTATTACTTATTTTTTGAAATTTTTTTATGTAGATTTGATATGTCAACTTAGCGT
>JAXQQM020088184.1:0-331643 GCA_034641835.2 Pinus albicaulis | reverse complement strand
AGGAAGTTTGATAATAATACAACTAATAGTTAACATCCCTTTAACCTCTGTCTCAAATAAGTCTTCATCAGAACTGACATGCATGCAACTATTAATAGTAAATCATCAATTACTTGGCAGATCACTACATGTGAATTAAATCTGATTTAATTCACTTGACCTCTCACTAGTGCAACAATCAGTTACAACTAGTTAAACTGATTTTAACTCAATTATTTGAGTTAACTAATTTCTCATGTATTAAACTAATGCACCAACTCCAACTTGGACTCAATAACTAATAAGATCACTTTGCATGCCTCACTAACCACCCTCAACTCAAAATTCATGAGCTAACTGAGTTTATCACACTTAGTTAACTATTACAAGTGATTATAAGATAAGATTACAATGTATTGTCCAATTTCATTAGGGGGAAATTAAATTAGACACACATTTCTTATTGAGTTTTCAACACAGACAAGCTTGGTGACATAGGAGAGGAAATTTCAAACATTGATCTGGTAACGATTACCATGAATGGTATGACTGGAAACTATCAAATGTTTATCACGGGCTTGAATGTGAGAGAGAAATCCCCCAAATTTGAATAATTGACCAAGATCCTGATGCAAGAGGAAGAAAGGCGGATGACCCTAAAACCTGAGAGTTCAAATATTTCCTTAATGGCGAAGAAGAATCCCTTCAGAGGGAAGGAAAATGAAGGATATAAAGGTGGAGGTACACCACAAAGAAAGTCGACTCCATCTCAAGGTATGTCATCAAATAGAAATGATTCAGCAATCAAATGTTTCTATTGTGGTAAATTTGGTCATATAGCTAAACATTGCTGGAAGAAGAAGTTTGATGAAAGTCAACATAGACATAAGAGACATGCAGGACACGATGTTGATGATGATCATAACCAGGACCTTAGACTGTTTATGGTTGATTCTAATGAGAATGATGAAGCAGATACATGGTTTGTGGACTCAAGAGCTTCGTCTCACATGACAGGTAATAGATAGTGGTTTGAAGACTTCAAAGAAACCAGTAGTAGTGCAAAAATCTACCTTGGTGATGACAAGGGGTACCAAATCAAAGGGCATGGTAATGTTCCTATCATATTTCCTGATGGAAATATTAGGTACATCCAAAATGTGATGTATGTACCAGGAATCAATAAGAATTTGATCTCTATTTCAATGATAACAGATCAGTCTTGAGGTAGATTTTTTTTAATATTTTTATGTTATTAAGGATCTTCTAGATTATATGAAGAAAATTGCTACAGTGATTCGAGTGGGAGGTCTTTACAAAATGAATGTGAGAAGTGCGCCACACCGATCATTGACATCATCAGGTATGACTGCAGAAGATTTATGGAATCAGAGATTTGGCCATATTAATTTCAATGATTTGTTGCTACTTAAAAAAATAGGTATGGCCAATGGTATCCATGTTTTAAAGCATGTTCATGTTGACTGTGAAGCATGTGCTCTTGGGAAAATGTAAATATAAGTTTCATGTAAATGTAGATAGAAAGCAGAGAGATATACTAGAGTTAGTCCACACTGATTTGTGTGGGCCAATGCAGATAAGGTCATTGTAGGTTCTTATTGTTTCTTATTATTTGTTGATGACTCTATAAGATTCATGTGGGTATATTTTCTCAATAAAAAGATTCATACTTTTGAATATTTCAAATAGTTCAGAAGCATGAATGAGAAGAATATAGGTAAATCCATCAAGATTATCCGCTGGAACCAAGGGGGAGAATACAAAAGCGTTGATTTCATCAAATATTTCAAAGACCATGGAATACTGTAGCAGTTTATAGTACCTCACACTCAACCGAACAGGGTTGCAGAGAGGAAAAACAAAACCCTTGTGGAGTGTGCTCGTAGCATATTAAAAGGTAAGTATATGTCTAATGGTTTTTGGGTGGAAGCAATAAATACTGCAGTATATTTCAAGAACAGGATTCGAACAAAAATTCTTGAGTTTAAAACTCCATTTGAAGCTTTATTAGGTTTTAAGCCTGCAATTAAACATTTGATATTTTTTGGCTCCAAAGCTCTTTCTCATGTTCCAAAGGAGGATAGGAAGAAACTAGATTCAAAGGCCATTAAATTCACTTTTGTGGGGTATTGTACTGAATTTAAAGCCTATAAATTGTTTGATCCCTCCACTAATAAAATATTTGGAAGTAGAGGTAGTTTTTCATGAGCAGGTTCATGATGGAAACGATGGTAGCAAAAATGAAGGATGGGACATTCCTTTGTTGATGGAAGAAAGGAGTGATGAAACAGGGGACAGCCATGAGGAGCAGTAGCAGAAAAGGAAGAAGAAGATGGTACAGATGCAGTAGCCAAACCAAGTCCACAAAGGGACGATCAGAACATGTGTGAAGCCACTCCTAATCATGTGAGGCAGTTTGGTTGAGGAGACTTCTCCAGGATTCCAGAGAACAACAAAAGGATGCAACATTTATCAGATGTAATAACCAGGGCTCCATCAAACTTTCAAATAATCGGTGTTTCATAAAAACACAAAGCATATTGATACATAGTTTCATTTTGCTAGGGATAAGGTTCATTTAAAGGAAATTCATATTGAATATTGTAATACTTATGATACTGTTGCTGACATTTTTACTAAGCCTCTTGAAAGAGTTAATTTTGAGTCATTTAGGGAGATGTTAGGAGTTTTAATGAATCATTTATCCATTAAGGGGGAGTGTTCAAGATAATGGAGAATGTAATTTAGGAGAGAGTTGGTTCACCAGAGCCTTAGATTAGGAATTAATTCCTATTCTTTAAGAAAGTTGTTCTAACTTCCCTATATGTGTGAAGACTATATAATCATGGTTTTAATGTGATTGATGTAGAGCGTTTTGCAATGTCGTTCTCCAGGGGGGAGTCTCTCATCTAAGAGCTGTAAAATTTCATTAATAAATTCTACTCTTGTATTTTTTTTATCAAGAACATAAGTTCTAAATGAAATAAAATAGGAGTATGAAAAATGTATAATATATCACAGATTCTATATTAATTTATTCATGGATCAATACAATGCTTCCTATCAGATCAGTTATAGATCCTTATAAATGTAATAAACTCTCCATTGCAAGGTTTTCTATTAAATATCAAATTCAGGATGATTTTTGGAGAACTAAAGCCCAAAAAGAAAGTTAATTTTGACAATATAGCATCCTTGTTTTTGGTCTCGGAGAGACAAAGCTTTACGAAGCAACAATTTGGTTAGAATCCTCAAGTGGTTCCTGCTAACATTCTTTTGTACTTATCAACTTGTAACTCTTAACATACACATTTCCCAAAAATTGCAGTAACGATGGAGTAATTTTGCAAATCAATATAGAGAGAAAGTATAGCAAGGTGTCATTGATTTAAGTAACACAATTTGTTTCTAATTCGTCTAAACCAACATTGTTTTTTCACTTTGTTCGACAGTAGAATAAATGTGGATTAGCTCATTCTTGTTTGAATAAATCTGGATATGGAAAGCCAATTTCTTGCTAGAAAGCGTTGAACGATTGACATTTGAGAATGAGAAAGAGAAAGAAGAGTTAAGCCGCAAATCCTAAGGCTACTGAAGAGTTAATTCGAAAATCCTATTATTACAATAATCCTAATCATGGGATATATTGTTATTACAAAGGCACTGAAAACATAATGCACTCCATGGAGGCTAAGGCCGTTGTGACGTAAAATGAACAATGTGTGATGGTCGTATAGGTAACTGATAAATTAATGTGGGTTTCATGTTGTGTGGAATGTGGAGGAATGTAATTCTTAGTTCCTTGAGCAGGGAAAGTAAATGTTGTATAAAACCTCCGACTTCAATGAATAATTTTGGTTTTCTAAACATTTTTCAAATGAAAGAAATGGTTAAATAAATTCAGTGCTTCATTCAAAATTAATTTTGACCAAAATAATTGCCTATTACATTTCAATGTTTCATTGAAAATTATTTTTTACGCGTTATATTAAATTTATTTATATTACTAACAAACACTATACAACGAGATTTCTACAAGTAAACAGCAAAACCGATATCGATATCATAAACATAAGCCCATTCAAAAGGACATCAAAGAAAACACTTCATGTCAAGAAAAATGACTAGCTTCATTAAACACACAAATCCAATCAACAAATATTAAAAACATAGCTTAAACATCTCAAAGAGGTAATAACGTAGTAAATCAACCGATAATGATTTAACATATTTTGTGCACTAGAGGACAAATCCCCTCACTCGCATAGTCCATGCCTCACTAGCACTAACGAACAAATCTGAAAATTGCAACAACTCTAATTAAGGTCTCATAATTAATATATCTTCCATACATTATACATTATGTATTTTTAACAGGTTAATCGGCTACTGAATTAAATCAATTAACTACAGTTCTATAATAGTATGTGTAGGTTTAAGGGAGATCGTGTGACATCTAGCATGTTGAAGATTGTTGAAGATAATGAAAAATTTTAATTAGAGAGAGTTGCTTCACTAGAACTTTAGATTATGAATTTTTTCCTACTATCTAGATATTGGTTCTAACTTTTCTATTTGCATGTAACTTATATATTGTTTGATCTGTAATGAGAATGTAGAGCGACTTGCGGATGTAATCCCTCTTGGTGTAGTCTCTCAGAGTAGAGCTAACCAGTCATTCTTTCATTAATTTAATCTACCATTTTTTGTCATCGTATCAGAGCTACAAGGTTGAATCAAATCCAAAGTGCTTTTGATCCATGTGAGTATCCAGGCGGCAGAAGAGAATCCCCTAATGACCTGGGTGAGCCTGAGTGAGGTTGTGTGTGTTTTTTTTTTGGAAGAAAAGACGCTCAACGTGCTTGTCTGAACCACAAATGCACCGATCCGTGACACAGAAAGGCACAGATCCTCAAAATCAGTGCAGAATTGAGCAGAGAAATCACGTTGATCACTATAACACCTACGTGTTTTTTTCTAGCGCGACAAGTGTGGCCTTTACATGATTAAGGAGCGTTGATTGAAAGGAAAGCCTGAGTGTTTGTGTTGAAGGAGCCAGTGTGCTCGTGTTGAAGGAGCTAGTGTGCTCAGATTGAAGGTGCCAGAGAGCCCATGTCAGAGGAGCCAGAGAGTTCATTTTTTGGAGTGTTATTAAGCTAGAGAGCTCGTATTGAAAGATACAGAGAGCTCATGCTATGAAGCGTTGTGGAGCTGGAGAGCTCGTGATGCGGATCGCTGATTAAAGCCAGAGAGCTTCTGCCTGATTGAGCTAGAGAGCTCGTTCCTACAGATCTAGTGAGATCGTGCCAGAGGAGCCGAAGAGGCCATGTCAAAGGAGCCCATGAGCCCGTGGTGCAGTGCACAAAGCAGCCCGCCAGAGTGGTCGAAGATTAGGTAGATTTGTTTCTTGACGTTGTTGTTTTTTTTGGATCTGGGGTAGATCTGTTTGTAAATCCGTTTTTCTGTCAATTTCCGGAGGTCATTTTTTTTATTGTCAAGATGAATAGTCTAATGGAAGTATACTTGAACAAGAGAAATAAGCTCGATGGTTCCAATTATTCTAATTGTAAATTCAAGTTACAGACTATGCTAGAAGGGCATAGTGCATGGGGGATCGTGAATGGAGATGAAATCAAACCTACAATTGCAGCAGACGAAACAGCTATGACAATACATGAGTGGAAGAAGAGGGAGAAGTAGGTGAAAACGATGTTGAAGATGGAAGTCAAGAACTGCATCATCCCTCACATTAGAGATTGCAAGACCGAAAATAAAATCTGGACAACTCTCAAAGACCTGTACGAAATCAGAAATACAAATCACCTAATGTTCCTGAAAAGAAAGATTCTCTCCATCAATATGGAGGAGAATGAGACAGTAGATGCGTTCATCTCACGCATCAAGGACCTTAAAGACAAGCTTGGCGACATTGGAGAGGTTGTAAGTAATACTGACCTGGTAACAATTACTATGAATGGTATGACTGACGACTACCAGATGTTTATAACAGGCTTGAATGCGAGAGAGAAAGCCCCCAAATTCAAAGAATTGACAGGGATTCTCGTGCAAGAGGAGGAAAGGCAGATGACATTGAAACCCAAAAATTCAGATCTAGCTCTAATGTCGAAGAAGAAGCCCTTGAGAGGGAAGGCGAATGGAGGCCAGAGAGGTGGAGGTACAATACAGTAAAGGTTGAATCCATCTCAAGGTATGTCACCAAATAGGAATGATCTACCACTAAAATGTTTCTATTGTGGAAAAATTGGCCATATGGCTAAACATTGTCGAAAGAAGAAATTTGATGAAGATCAACAGACATACAAGAGACATTGAGGACACTTCGCAAATGATGACCATAAACAGGATCTCAGACAGGAGCGTCCACCCACATGACAGGTAACAGAAAATGGATTGAAGACTTCAAAGAAACCAGCACTGGAGCAAAAATCTACCTTGGCGATGACAGGAGGTACCCAATCAAAGGACATGGTAATGTTCCTGTAATTAGGTCTAATGGAAATATTACGCACATTTAGAACGTGATGTATGTACCCAGCATTAATAAGAATCTATTTTTTGTTTCAATGATAACAGATCAAAACCTTAAGGTAGAATTTTAAAAATCATATTCTGTTGTTAAATATTTGCTAGATAGTATGAAAACTATTACAATAGGGATTCATGTGGGTAGTCTTTGCAAGATGAATGTGTGAAGTGTGCCACATCAAGCATTCACATCATCAGGTATGATAGCATAAGACTTATGGCATCAGAGATTTGGCCATATTAATTTCAATGATTTGTTGTTACTTCAGAAGAGAGGTATGGTTACTAGTCTTCTTGATTTAAAGCATAGTCATGTTGATTGTGAAGTATGTTCTCTTGGGAAGATTCACACAGATGAGTTTCTTGTTAATGTTAATAGAAAATAGAGAGATATAATAGAGTTAGTCCACACTGATTTATGTGGGCCAATGCAATCAAGGTCATTGGGAGGTGCATATTATTTCCTATTATTTGTTGATGGTTGTATTAGATTTACATGGGTATATTTTCTCATAAAAAAGAGTCATATTTTTTAATATTTCAAGCAGTTCAAAAGCATGATAGAGAAGCAAATAGGTAAATTCAAAAACATTCTTCGCTCGGATAAAGGGGAAGATTACAAGAAGGCTAACTTCAGCAAATATTGCAAAGACCATGGAACACTGCAACATTTTACAGTACCTCGCACTCCTCAGAAGAATGGGGTTGTAGAAAAGAGAAAAAAAACCCTCGTGGAGTGTGCTCGCAGTATGTTGAAAGGTAAGAATATTTCTAATGGATTTTGGGCTGAAGCGATAAACACTGCAGTGTATCAGAAAAACAAGAGTCCTACAAAGAGTCTTGAATTTAAAACTCCTTTGAAGCTTTATTAGGATTTAAACCTGTAGTTCAGCATTTAAGAATTTTTGGATCCAAAGCCTTTTCTCATGTACCAAAGGAGGATAGAAAGAAACTTGATTCAAAGGCTATCAAATGCACCTTTTTTGGGTATTTTACTGAATTTAAAGATTACAAATTCTTTCACCTTCTTCCAAATAAAAATAATTTTGTTTTGTGGTGGATAGGAATCCTATAACGGATGGTGCTTAAAAAACTGCTAACAATCATGACTTAATGGGAACGAAGGCATGCAATATTGTAGATATTCTAGGGTTGTACACTTTAGCTTTGGAAATTGTTTATGGCCATAGAATTGTTGCATATAATATTATTATGGGGATCCTACAAGGTGATACACCTACCTCTCTACTATATGTTTCTCTTGAAAACAACAAGAAGATATACTAGAATGATAAATTCCATGGCAAGGTTTTAGAATCTACAAAGTTACTTCATATAGAGGAGCATGAGGTGCTTGATGGCTCTTGCAATCAAGTAAAAATGGATGCTCAGTGTCTACTAGATTTAATGAGAAGAACTCCAAGGGACGAAAAATATGTAGTTCTAGGATCACATCATTGTGTCTCAACACATGAGCTTGTTGTTTCCTTTTACTAGGATAAGATTTCATTGAAGGTTTTGCTTCACAAAAAGAATCCCTATAAATACTTCTTACGAGTTCATCTAGTCTCTACAATGATGTGATGTGATCCTTTGTAAATTCTCAATAAGATAATTCATTTCTTTTATTTACCAAAAACCACCCAAAAACAATTTTTAATGGGGTCCAAGTTGCCAAGTCAAATAATTGTCATATTTATAGGTATGTGTGCTTGATTAAGTATTGTATTTTAAGTTGTGATTTTCCTAGTTCACTTATAAACTAATGCAAAATATATCATAAATATTGAATGTGCAGTAACACTACAATAACATATACAAATGAAAACTCTAGCAAATTCTAATGAAAAATGGCATTCACAGAGAGAATGCCCTACAGGAAGTTACACTCAACCTTCAATTATTACCCTCTTTTCTTCAATCCTCTAGCATGGATTATTCCTTCTTCAATGTGAAAGCTTGCTCTAATGTTGATATGTAGATTATGTGACTATGGCCTACCCATGTCATAAACATGGACACTTTCGCGGAATTAATTAAAAAAATGTGTTCTCTATCAAGTTAAGCTCAACGCATATTTTCTGACAAGGATGAATGAGTGGCTCTATTTGGTCAAGACTAGTTGGCTTGGTTCACTGCTTATATTGCCAAGACCGAGGATTATTCAATAAATGTAAGAACCCTGTATTCAATAAATGATCCCCTTCACAACCCTAACATTTGACTGAGCCTTTCCCATTTTCCCTAAAGATTATTCCATCTTGAATCCATTCTAGATTGGTTGACATTGACAACATTTCAGGATTATTTTTAATGAAAATAATTTTAATTCACTTCTTTGTTTGATCTTGTTTGTTATTTTAGAAGTCTACTTCACCCAAGTTCTAATCATACAAGTAGTTTTTCTTCTTGATTTTCATATCAAGATTTTTAGCTGCATCACATCAAATATTGTCTCTATAGAATGCAAGCGACCCGCTGAAGAACCTATGTAATGCTCAAAAAGGTACTTTCAGACTACTCTTTGATTCTTCAAATGTGAGACATTTTCATTGAATAAGATGGTGTGTGGTGATGTTTCGAACCTTTCCTTATTTCAACCTTTCCTATCTAATTATTTCCAGTCTTTGTTGCAAACTTAAATTTCATATGGATCTTTTTTGTAATTGTAGAAAATTAACTAAACACACATAAAACATACCATAAAAATACCAGAGACAAGAACTGACGTAAAAGGGTGTCCTCACATATTCTTCATTATTCAAATAATGTTATAATACAAATAAATGGATGAGGAAGTTGTCTCAAGATAGTGCATCTATCTTGGACAACTTGGTTGAGAAAATATCTCAACCACACACACTAATATAGGAGCTAAGTTAAGTAGGCCTAAACTAACTCCTAATTAAGAGGAACTAACATAATATAGAAAATTAGGCATACAATCCTAATTTTCAATATTTAATTAATTTAATTAACTTTGGAATTATAATTGTTTATGAGAGAAAGGCTAACGTTCCCCCCCTCAATGATAAATCCAAAATAAGAATGAGGAACCATCTTCCAAGTTCTCATGCTGAAATTTTTGATCCTCAAAAACACTGCCTGAAAAACTGCCAAAGCTGGATGCCAAAAAAACTACAATCTGAAGAGACCATGAGTCAGTTGCATGTCTGATTCATCTCTGAATTTCACTTGAAAACTTCATCACGTGCCAAGCTGCAAAAGGATCCATTTGTTCTTTGTTTGCAATCAACATCCTTTGTCCACTGATAAAATTTTGAAGACGCCCACTAGTGAATTTGCTTGTCCATTGACAAAATTTTGAAGATGCCCACTGGCGAATTTGCTTGTCCACTGAAAAAAATTTGAAGACACCCACTAGCGAATTTGTTGATGATGATAGCCCACTAGCTGATGATTTTGATGATTTCAAAAACAACACATTGTTGCTTTTGTTGATGTTGTCAAAAACTGTCCATTGTTGATGCCCACTAGCTTCTTGGATGTTTGAAAGCCCACTGGTTGCTGAAGATGCCCATTGGCTGCTTTTGTTGATGTTGTCGAAACTTTTATTTTGAAAACCACTGTCAATTTCATTAAAATTTCCCCCCCTTTGTTAGCTTAAAGGAGAGACAATCATCTGGAAATTATTTCTGAACTTCCCCCCCTTCAAGTGTAGGAGAGTTTCACTAGTGTACTACCCCCATTCATCTTCATGAGAGTACCATCATCAATTGAATGTTGCCTGCAATAGGTGTGATTGAATTCAGTTGTAAAACTTATACAATATTTTGACTATTGAAGACAATTCCCAAGGATCAATCCATTCATAATTGATCTTCAATCTGCCCGGTTGGTTTTGGTTGCAACATTTCTCTGATGAATGATTCGGATTGCCAAAATGGAGACAAGGGTGGAGATAAAAACAATGATCTTCCATATGACCTGTTCTTTGAAATTTGAGCATTTTGGTTTGACTTCAACTTCGGTTTGCGTGCATGTCGGTTTGTCTGCAACTATTGCAGAATTTTTTGATGTGATTTGTTCGAGAAAGCGTGCACTGACAAACTTGATGGGCTTTGAATAATATGGGATATGTAAGTTGTCGTCATCTTTGATATATCCTAATCCTCTTCGATTTCTGCTAGTTTTAAATTCTTCCCATGCCTTGATGATTGGTTTGGAAGAAAGTTGAACTTGAACAATTTCGACACTTGAATGGCTTATCATCTTTATCTGTATGGGTCAAAGACTCAGAAGCATCACTCTTCTCTTGTAACTCATTTCTTTGTATTTGCGACTATAGTTGAAGGAACTCAATCATATCATTTGTCTATTGTAGATGCCTTAAAATATTAGCAAGAGTTTCTTTGTTGATTTGCACCACGTCTTCAGCACTTGATAGGATCAAATTGTGAAGAACTTGTAACAGCTGGATGTGTTTCGCCATGTGAACTCACACGCTTGAATTTAAGCTTGCTTGTCTTGAACTTTCTCACTTGATTTAAACTTGTTGGATTGAATTCACTCACTTGATTGGAATGACACGCTCGCTTGCTTTGGAATTTTCTTGATCTCTTACTTGGTGAAACTTTTTTTTCTTATTTCGTGCTCACTGGAACTCACGCTCGCTTGCTGTAGATTTCAACTTTCTTGGTTGTTTTTTGAATATAACATTTACTTGCGTTATAGTTGAACTTGCTCGCTTGCTTTGATTGTTGTTTCAATTAACTTCACGATGACTCTCTTGATGTTGTGAACTGTGTACTGACTTGATTGTGCTTATTGGCAAAGGGTGTCGAACACTGTCGAAAATGCACCCAAAATACAAATGACGAGTTCAAATAATATGACACAGTTGAAGACTCACTTGACTTAATTGTCTTAGTTTGACCACCTTATCAATTCAAATTGGGGTGTTGGTTTCAACCGAGAATGCACCCTGATAATTCAATTCAGTTACAAAAATGTTTATCTGCAAGTGATACAAAACATGTCGTTGATGTCGTCTTCTCTTGGAATGCTTGATGTGGAATCCTTAACTTGATTATTTTGATTGCAGGATGTGGAAGATGGTTGTAGAAGACCTCTTTATCAGCTTGATGATGTGTTGCACAAGTGCATGTGATTGTTTGTGTTGTTATAGCTTGATTACATGAGATTGATAACTAAGCCTGATGACTTTAAGCTTGCTTATGTGCATGTAGTCGTTTAATTGGTTGTGTACCATATTACAAAGAGAGTGAAAAAACTGGACACAAATCATGCACACGCATTCACTACACACGATGTACCTAAGATCCCCTTATTAAATTTCGGGAAGATCTAGGACACAAGCACCAAAAAATTATGTTTTATTATGTATGGGGTACATCATCCTTCTATCTTTACAACATCTTCATTGAAGCTTCTCAAGCACAAATTGTGATAACTCCTTGTCTTCAAAAATTGGATGGACTGACTCAACCTCTCTCAAAGTAAAACATTACTTTGAATAACCTCTCATTTAAAAATATTCCCTTATCACTCCAAATTTACAGAACACTTATCACTCCAAAATAAAAATAAAAATTACCAATTCACTCCATGCCTTATCTCTCCAAATTACAAAAATTTAAAGCATCAACCTTATTTAAATAAAACAACGTATCACACCTCCATAAAAAAAAAAAATAATAAATAAATAAATAAAATAAAATAAAATAGTTAAAAGCTACTACACCTTATATATCCACACAAAAAAATGACTTTAAAAATAGAGATAAAAATCACACCCTTTCAAAATGTTTCTACATACATCCCTCCAAGCTCTTAAATATGCTTTTTGTGTGCTAAATCTAAAGCTCCACTCATTATCTATCTAATCAGGAGATCATGTCCAAGTTAAAAAATTGCTCAAAAATGGAAGTGCTCAGAAATGGTTGCAATCTGAACGACCGAAAAGATCTCGTCACTGCGATTTTGGCGCCGCAAACGGTTCTCAAAACTGAGGTCGTATGTGAAAGTAATTGAGGTTTGAAATCGTCCAATGAACTCCAAAATAGGACTTTTTGATTAAATTGACTATGTTATTTTTGAAAAACAATAAAGGGGCAAAGTTAATTTTTTATTTATTTACAGGATATAGCTGAGCCTAGTGCAAAAGCTACATGGTCACTCGTAGAGGATGCCACGGGTCTCTAGGCCAAAGGTGTGAATCACACCAAACATGAAGTACGGGTGGGGTCTCGAACCCCACCCCGACTACTGAAGTGAGGGACCCTGACTCCGCCTCAACAGGCGGGAGCGGTTGCAGAGTCAGCCATGAATTGAGATGATGCTACTCTGTTGATGAGTTAGTGGGGAATTTCCTGTGAGCCAAACGCCCCTGCCGAGAATGTGGACTTAGCAAGAACCATGGCTTAAACCTACACCTCACAGATTTAAAAGCAATAGTCTTCATAGCCAGCTCTACATCAGGATCTAATGTGAGCACCCATAAGTAAACTAATATAATCAAGATAAGCCAGATAAATATGAAGAACCACTGTACTACTTTAATGCGAAGGTTGGGACGGATAACCCACAGCTTATCCGGCGGTTAATCCGCAGAGACCACGTCTGAACACGGCCCAACTGAAATTTAATGCCACCACTGACAATTCCAACAGATTTGGAGCACGCCACCATTTTTGGCTTTGAGAAACTTCCAGATTTCAGAGTGGGAGCAACTGGTCTCTCCTGGGCTTTTGGGGACAGGCTCTTAAATATATGGTAAATTCTTACTTGTCAAAATCCTTCACTTTATCAAAACAAGAGTTTAGCTTTGAATTGACTGTGTTTATATCGAGCAGTTTGAATAGGTTTCAGACGAACGTAGAAAGAATTGGCAGTCAGCTTTATACATCGAGTGTAGATTAGTGAGTAGCGAGGGCCATCATGGGAGAAGGAACGTAGCGGGGTAACATTTTCACCTATGCTTGTGTGAAAACAAAAAGCCATTTCTAGCTATTTTCATTCGAAGTCAATCTATAGTCTGTTTGTTTATTTGAGGCAGACAATTCTGTGTAACCATTTTAGCAAACACATAAAGGACAGACATCGTGTCAAAGCTTTGGACCCATGATGACCCTTCCAGAGGGGTGAACTGCCTCAAAAATTTGTTGTGTTATGTGATGGTGAAATTTACTTGCTGTGTATTTCTGCTGTGATATGTTAAACAGTGAATTTACTTAACTAATCCTCACACTGAAAACTCAAATACATAACCAAAACTACTTTGTTTAACCTGCAATTCATGGAGAACACTTTGCACACTAAATTATATCAGAATGGATACTTTGCATAGCATTACAAATATTTCCATTCAGATCAAGTTGGTATCAGAGCTAGAATTTTACTATGCATTTGTTCTTGTGAAAAGATATAGCTGATTGTTTGCAAGTTTTGATGCTTACTAGGCTTAAGCTCAAGAGAGGAGGAGGACAATTGGTTAGAGATCAAAGTAATCCTCAACCAAGGAGGGATAGAGTGCCATTAACTCCACCTTCTATTTCACCTCCAAGAGCCACAAAAGAAGTCTTAAGCATGTCTTCAAGAGAAGGAGAAGTTCCTGAAGACATTGATCCCAAAGAATAAGAACGGGTGTTCCGAAAGGCATTCCTGGACACGACTGAGATGGTGAGGATAATCTACCAAGAAAGGAATGAAAGGCTTGTAGGAGAAGGGTATAAACATCAGAAGGAAGGATAGGGATCTTCAGGAGGAAAGAAAAGTGATGATAAGTCAAAGAAAGGACATGGAGGAAAAGGTGATCCACCATCCCCATCTTCATCCTCTTCCTCTACATCGTCATCCTCAACTTCAGTGAACCAATCTCACAAGTCCAAGAACACTGGTAAAAGTTCATTTTTAAAGCTCGATGTTAAGTTTGAGTTGCCTATGTTTAATGGTGAAGTCAATGCAAAAAAACTTGGCAATTGGATAAGGTGGTTGGAGGTTTACTTGAGGATACTTAACCTTCATGATGACGACACCAAGATTCAGTTAGCCTCTTTGAGAATGGATGGAGCAGCATTGGTATGGTGGGAAGCCAAAACCAAGTATGAGATTAAAAAACATGGTAAGATCACTTTATCATGGGTTGAATTTACACTACAAGAAAAAAGGACATTGGTGAGGGGCGAAAAATGTCACCATAAGCTCATTGGTGACGGTCAAAAGAGTCTTTGTCACCAAAAACTGAACGTCACCAAAGGTGGCGTCGCCAAAAGTATAGGTGTTGTGGTGACATTCAAGGTCCGTCACCAATAATGATTTATAATGAAGGATAGTGACAATCACTATTTCATATGAGCAATGGTGACGAACAATAGCCTCCCTCACCAAAAAACTGAACGTCACCAAAGGTGGTGTCGTCGAAAGTATGTGTTAAAAGTGACATTATTATTAACGCCACTTTAATGATATTCGATATCACCTTCGAGTAGTGATCGCCACCATTTCACATGAACAACAACGCATTTCAGTGACCTTCGTTGTCGCCACTACTGGTGCATATATAGTGATCGCCTGCCGTAACTTTGTTAAGTGCAGGGATCCAACTTAAAATTGCAGCAAGGTTTGCCAAAACCCATGTCACTTCGTGTCGCCATGTTGACCTGGTCACAGTCGCCTCTACCCGAAGTAGTAAGGGTGGGTGTTGAAACTATGCTCTCGCACCCTGAGAAAGGAAGGGTAAGGCAAGCAGAGCTGCGTTCTGTTCCGTAATTCCCAGATTACCTTTTTTCTTCGCAGGGTTAATTATGTATCTATTTGCATCCACGTGCACTAGATCTATAATTATATGCTTTCTATAACATCAACACAGCATTATATAAACAGAGCGGAATAGATCTAGATCCAAGCACTCAGTACACAGACCTTTGCAACGAAAAGACAGAAAATACATAACACAGCAATTATCAGCAATTCATACAACAATACTCATAGATTCAGATCTCTAATAATCCTCCGCATTCATTCATCCATCAATCTTCCCTTACAATTCCCTTCCCAACCTGCGCACACAGCAACAGGGTCCGCACACAGCCAACAGGAGTCTGTTCCCCAAAAAACCCAAACAAATAGCTTAAACCACAGATCGTATCAATAGCTCATCAATTCCTATCCTTTACAATCCAAAATGCATCTCTATTTATAACAATCTAGCCTCAATGTTCCTATGGTGCGCAACCCATGGTTTTCGAACCCCTAGTTTACCCTTTGACCCATTACAATATGTTCGGGGCTTTGACCTGCCCCAAAACCCCTGTGTTATACTAAATATAATCAAAAATAATCAAAATGGACTAGTTTCGCAGCTTGTTAGGAGACCCCGTTCCAACAATCCCTCAACACAATCTTGCGACTCGTCCCGAGTCACTGCACTGATGCGGCTTCTATTTGCGCGCGCAAGGTAGCCAGACTGCGGGCAAGGAGGGAGTATGTCCTGACTTTGGGTCGCAACTTGTTGCGCAATGTTGACTAGCGCCAGAGAAGCAGGCCCATCTGTATCCGCAGCAACCCGTTCTAACAGTCGGTGGAGGCGTTCGATGGCAGACTGAGCATCGTGTGCAAGCTGGAGTGTGGTATCAGACCATGGCTTCAATCGTTTTCGAACAACCTGCTTGGAGTGGCAAAGGTCCGCAATCCTGTCCATGGCGGCTAGGCGTTACGCAGAGACGGGGGAAGGTGTGGAGGCTAGAACTTGCTCCAGAATAGCTTCTTCCTGTTGTAAATCCTGCTGGACATGATGAAGCGTGGAATGGTGTTGTACTGTCGTCCATAACTGCGTAGCTGTTTCGACCAATTGGGCCCCCTGCGCCAGCTGCTCCTGAATAATATGTGTTGCATCAGTGACCACGGCGATCCGCTGGGCTCGTACTTCTGGAGGCATGTCATACTGATGTCGCCTGTCTCAGTCACGGCGGCGAACCTCTCGCAATACTCTGGAGGATAGTCCTTGTAACTTTGTACTAGATAGTCGCACTAAGTCTAATTGAACATCCCCAGTAGTTGGGTCGGGAGTGCAAACTATGGCAGCGCAAGGGAGTGAACATACATTGCTTATAGTGGGCGACGTTCGGAAATGGCGGAGAAGTCGTAGCATGTCCTTGTACCGCAGTGTTCCTGCTGAGCGTGGTTCGCAGATAATCCTTTATGTCGGAAGCCCGTGCTCACTCCTATTACTGCACTCAACATCCCCAGTTCCTCTTAACAGTTCCTTTGGCGGGTTGGGGTCCATCTTTTTAACAGAGAGACGAGCGTTACAGAGAGTATGGATGAACACAAAAAACCAGAACGCAGATAGCCAAAGCCTATTGAAGGGTGAATAAATAGCCTGACCCGAAGTTTTCCAGCCATCTGCGCCCCAGCCGAAGATATTTAATGGCGAGGTAGCTCGTGCGTGGCACGTACCCTCGATCTATCGAATCGTGCTTATCATAAATGGCTGCATTGATGATCCGCCGCCTGTTTTTCGTGCTTGCAAGTGTCTTTTCTTATTAAATCGGGATGTGCTGACGGTCATCCTTCGTGCCCAAGGTCGTGTCCATGGAATGTCAGACCATGGATGACGCTTGGAGGTCGTTTGCATACCTTGAATGAGGGTTGACGCAAGGTGTACTTGCAAGTTGATCGGCAATCTTTTCGAGGCCTTTACGTTGTTCGTGGGCGAGACGTCCTTGTGTGAGAAGGCTACGTCATATGTCCTTATGTTATTTATTACTTGAGATGTTCGCAGATTCTCCCGGATATACATGGTTGTAGACAGGTCCGTAATCCTATGCGTGCTTAGGTTAGTGGTACCCTGGTAAGTCTGGTCGGGCAAGGGTTGATCGCGCCCTTGAGTGTTACACGTCAGCAGGTATCTACGTAGGTCGACTAACCTTGGAGCCCATCTGGCCACTGTGGTGTCTATACGCAGGATCACCCTACTCCAATACTTCCCCTGAGTTAAGAATACCGGTCCCTGCGTAGGTGCTTTGCATTGGGTTTGCGATAGTGCTTCTGGCCTGTGTTCCGTGGGAATCTTAAGTTTCTCAGGCTGCTGATTATCACCTGCATCCTCCTGGCAGGGCAAGGTTCTTTCTGTGGTAGAGATGCGATAGAAATTCCTAATGGTCTGAAGGCTGCGAAGCGTCGAAACCTCATGCAACCGACCTTGCCAATTCTCCAGCTCCTCATCGAAGTCGGGAAAACATTCACTGTCATTTTCCCAACAGAGCATTCCTTCATCCGTGAGGTTAACCTGATCTTCATCCTGCGCAGTTATCTTATAAATGTGATCTAATTCCTCCTTTGCATAGGCTAGCTCTGTATACCGCGCACCTTCTGTTGGATCTAGGGGTACTATGACACGCGTACTGTTGTTTTCGAACACCATGTTGTGTTTCTTGAGATTGATGACCCCCCCCCCCCCATGTCTATTGCCCAGTCTAGCCCGATGAGCACAGGTTAGGGGTCCGCGTCTTCAACTATTTCTATTACTTCAAAATCAGCTAGGACCCTGACCCTTGCAATGTCAACCATGACCTTTAGTAACCTACCTAGAGGGATGATTTTCTATTGATTTTCCATTCGCAGCTGGATAGCGGACCATTCCAATTTAGGCTCTCCCATTCGTTGCCATGTTTGTTTTGGTAAGACGTTGGCATCCAATCCAAGATCTAAGATAACATGATCCATTTCATAGTCTCTGATGTGTGCAGTTAACTGCATTTCTCTTTCGGTGCGTTTCCTATAGCTGTACAGTTTGTGTACATCCTTGGTCTCAGGGATCAAGGTGGGCTGCGCTGCGTAGGTATTCAGTAATGCTAGGAGATTTCCTATGGCCTACGGATTCCTTAGCAACTTCAGACATGCCTTTAAAAAGGGCTCAATTCCTTCTTCGATCTGAGGCTACGCAGGGGCTGCCAATGGTGCTTGTTCTTTGTAAGACACTCCTTTCCGAGAGGCAAGCTCTTCTTTGTTTCCCTGGGTGTCCAACCCACTACGTGTCATGACTTTTACACTTGGATTTTCCTCCCTTAGCTTAGTTTTAACCCTCTGTACGTTCTGCATAGGGGTAGGCTGCTTTTCCTACATCTTGGCTATTAAAATTGGGCAGTCTTCTACCTCATGGTCCATTTGTCTACAATATTTACACGACGGCCTGGTGGGATTAGGGAATTCTTTGGCAAAGTGCCCTATTTCTCCACAGTTATAACAGATTAGCTGACCTTGTCCTCGACCTGCGCTTCCTCCCCGACCTCCTTTGCCTCGGGCCAGTGATCCTCCAAAGTGCGCAGCAAGTCTTGGCGATGCAGGATCCGATTGCACCCGATATAAGTTCCCACGATCCATCATTAAGTCATATGTTCGACATTTCTGCTCATCATGTCCCACTGATCGGTAGAATCGGCACCATTGTTGCTTTAGTTCTGGGATGTACGCACCTAGCCGAGGGCAATGGTTCGTATCATGTAGGCCTGCTACCCGACAATCATCACACCATAGCGCAAATCCGCTTGATCCTGGTCGCAACAGGACAGGTCCCCTACTTACCCCTGGGCGTATCAGACTAGGCCCTCCTGCTTGCATATAATCGATCAGCAGAGGACACTGATCCTTCGTATGGCCAGACGCCCGGCAACGTATGCACCAAAGATCTGCGCAGATGTCCTTTCCTCGCTCTTTTCGCAGGTTCTATATCTCCATATGCATAGCCCCAAGTTGTTCCTAGATTTTTTGTACCCTTGCTAATGTATCCTCCCGAGATGCAGCTTCTAATTTCATAGTGACTTCCACAGCTTTCTCCTGTGATTCAAAGGTCTGATGACTCATCGGCATATGCAGGTGAGGTAACAACATGGCGATGAACCACTCCGTATGTTATCTATCATCATACTCGAACCCTCCTTCCCTAATTGCCTTCTTCAATCGCTGATCAACCTCCCATACTGACTCAGACGCACCTTGTTTGAAGTCCTTTACTTCTGCTACCAGCTGGGAATAAGATTTCGGCTTCTGGAATTGTTGCCTCAGAGCATCCTTGATATCTTGAATGGAGGCGGTCCCATTCTGGGCAACGTATCGCATATACTAGTCCAGAGCTTTGTCTTCGAATGCTAAAGACAGTTGTGCCCTCTTTATCGTGTCACTTGCCATGTTCTGCGTAGTTCAGACAGAGTCTGCCACAAACCAAAACTGGTCCATATCCTCATCTCCTACCCCCTTGAAGGTAGCTAGTTTCAAATGTGCAGTCATATCACTGTCTTGGGGGGTGGCGGTACAGGCGAATTCTTACCTTTGCGCATCCGAGGTGGCGATGCAGCGGGAGGATCTTGTGCAGCAGGTTCCTGCAACAGATTGTAGGTGGATCTCCCTGGCCTGCTGCTGAATTATTAGAATGACTGATCATGGTCATGCTCCTGCCTGATAGACATCCCAGGTCATCTGGCTCATGACTCCAGCACGTTCTCTTCGGCACAAGAATTTCTGCATCGCAATGCATGTCCCCGTGAACAATCTCTGAAAAATCGGCTGCTCGGGCTTCGTATATGATACAAACTAGCCTGCTCAGCACGCCAGCCACAAATCCTCCAAGACACTATCCACCCAGCATCCACTGCATGAGAGCAGATGCTGATCAGCTTTTCTCTGTTTGGCCTGCAACTTCTGTCCTATTGGAAGTGGACCCAGCCATCCTTCCAACATTTCAGAATTCCACCACTAGCTACCACTGAGGCCCACCCAAAAAGTCACAAAGAATATTTCGTAGCTTTCAGTAAGGATGTACCTATTTTTCCACCTTTCCGTCATTAACTTCTCACTGTGATTTTATTTTACTGCAAACTCTTGGATCTGTCTTTCGAACCAGTCCTCGATCTCTTTTATTTCAGGCTTCCATTATTTTCTTGTCATTACCCAATTCCTCTCTCAGAATTCTTCCGGTCCTGGCAACGAAAACATTTGTTGGCTTGAGGGGTCCTGACCTAGATTCAGTGTGCAAGGTTTTCCAATGCTGGAACCAGGTTTCCGCACCCTGAGAAAGGAAGGGTAAGGCAAGCAGAGTTGCATTCTGTTCCATAATTCCCAGATTACCTTGTTTCTTCGCAGGGTTAATTATGCATTTATTTGCATCCACGTGCACTAGATCTATAATTATATGCTTTCTATAACATCAACACATAATTATATAAACAAAGTGGAATAGATCTAGATCCAAGCATTCATTACACAGACCTTCGCAGCGAAAAGACATAAAATACATAACACAGCAATTATCAGCAATTCATACAACAATACTCACAGATTCATATCTCTAATAATCCTTCACATTCATTCATTCATCAATCTTCCTTTACAATTTCCTTCCCAACCTGCGCACACAGCAGTAGGGTCTGCACACAGCTAGACTAGGATCTCCGCGCACACAGCCAGCAGGGGTTCATTCCCAAAAAACCAAAACAGATAGCTTAAACCACAAATCGCATCAATAGCTCATCAATTCCTATCCTTTATGATACAAAATACATCTCTATTTATAATAATCTAGCCTCGAATTTCCTATGGCCCGCAACCCATGGTTTTCGGACCCCTAGTTTACCCTTTGACCCATTACAATACGTTCGGGGCTTTGACCTGCCCTAAAACCCCTGCGTTATACTAAATATAATAAAAAATAATCAAAATGGACCAGTTTCACAGCCTGTTAGGAGACCCCGTTCCAACACATTTGAGGTGTACTCGCCCCCATTGTATGACCTCGAGACATTGATCTTATTTCCTATCTGATTCACCACTTAGGCCTTGAACTCCTTGAATTGAATGTGTTGGTTCCCTGTGATTTGCAAGAGTGGCAAGAAAAAACACTGCAGGGGCCACATTAGAACCGCTTTGGAATCCTAAGACCTAGCCTTCCTAGATTCAAAGAGGGATATCTCTATTGAGGTGTTTCATTGATATATCTTTGTGCTCTTTGTTTAAGATTTTAGGCTAGTTATGAAGTTCTAAGGACTTTTTATGGTTTTGGTTGGATTAATTGACAGATTGAAGGATTAATGGTGTGACTGATTGAGAGAATGTTTCAGCTGAACAAGTAGACTGTGAGAAGACATAAATTCATTGGGCAATGGAGTCATAAAAGGATTTAATTGTTCATCAACTCTGCAAGGGATTTCATAGGGAAAGCTAACTATTTCAAATGGATTCTTTAGATTAGGTTGTGATGTTAAACAATAATAGGTTGTTAAGGCAAAAAAGCTATAGTCAATTAAGATTTTTCTAGCTCTACTTAGACAAGAAAAGCCTTTCAAAGTAACTGTTTGGAGCAAGTCAAAGGGCAGGGCAAACCATAATCCTCTTTGGACAAACTTTAATAAGAAAACTTTTAAGAAAACAATCCAGTAATTCAAAAACTACTTTGAGACAAAGAAAACATATAAGATAATAGTAAGAGTGGTCTAAGATCAAACAGAAATAATCTAATATACTTTTGACAAACTCTTAAAAAACTCTTCAAAGCAACATTTCAAGGCAGTCCAGAGGGCAGGGCATACCACAAACCTCACTGGTTTTAGACTCTAATAAGTATACTTTAAAGAAAGGTATTAAAAACAATATCTCAAGTCTTACTCAAAGGAACATGGATTTACCATAATTTCCTTGGTTTCACTCTATTGAATTATTCTCAAGACAACAAGCTAGATATAACTATAAGGCAATCAAGAATCTTCCAATCAAACCTTGCAGAAGAAAACATGAACATAAAGAATACAAACATAAACAGGGTGCTTAAACAGCAGATCCCAATCTAAAACTTATGTTTCTTTATCAGAGAAAGATGAACGTAATGGAAAACATAAGGAGAAACAATAGCAATTTAGGAAAACTTCACCATTGATATAGCTCAAGGATCCTGTGAACATGCTTGTATTATTGATGATCAAACCAATTACAATACTTCAGGTACAATAGCTCTATGCAACTCAGAGCTTTCTTCAGTTCAGTCTAGCATTCCTTAATTAGCTCAGCAGAAGAAATCAGCCCAAAAACCATCAAGTAACCAACATTTAAAATGAGTCTCATATGCAATATTTATATGCAAAATGGGGAGGTGCTGCTAAACTAGGGTGTTTAAATGTTATTTATTACAAAGTTAATGATTTTTTACCTTTGAGACCATGCAAGGCCCAAGGAAAAAATATCTGAAAGAGTTACTCTGAATAATAACTTCTGCCTTAACTTCTAAGTTGATTTGGTTGAAATATTTGACTTTTAAGGCTTTGTAATAACTTTGTAATAACTTTTGAGCTACTTAAAAATATCTCTGACTGTGTAATAACTACTTGATGCCTTTATGGAAAGAAATAGTGTTGTAGGTGGAAAATTTGCCTTTGGAGAAATAATTTCTCCTTTGTTGAGTCATTCGAAGCTGTCTTTGGGTACTCTGCCTTTGTTTTATTCATCAATCTTTTGTATTAGGCCTTTGATCTTGATTTAACTTTAATGATCTACATCACTGTCTTTTTTCCTGTTGCTAATTTATGACTATTTTATCCATCTACCCTTCATCTTTAAGCATTGACTTTTTATCTTTGAACATTTTTTAAAGGGCTAATCCTTTATTTTGTCCTTTAATCTGCAATTAGCCCTCTAATCTTCTTGTCCTTCATTTTCTTCATTTCTTCTCTGATAGTATATGTTCTTTGTGTGCAGGCAGGGTTTCTTCATGGCATAAAGGTTTGTAACCCATCGATGATCATGACACATCGAGGGTTAAGTCCTTTGTGTAGATCCTTGGCCCTGTTTATAATGCATTTGCCTCTCAAATTTTCATCCAGAGGTTGTTCATCATTTAAATGCCTCTTTGGACTTTCACCGCCATTAAACCTGCAACATACAGACAAATATTAATTTAAAAACTTGCGGAGGCAGATAATAATGCATTTTTTTGGGTTTCTGGAATCAAGGTTTGATTTGCAGAGGAACAGAGGGTGCAGGGGAATGATCTCAGAGACGGGTTTATGAAGAAATGCAAGCGAAGGCGAGGAACTTTGAATTTCTGTGCGCAGAGGAGGAAGGCAGTTTTGCAAAACCACTGTGGTTTATCGTGTAGGATATGGGTGGTAAGCGGTTTTGGCCCAGAGCTGCACGATACGACTTAGTGACTGCCACGTGTCTTGGGAAAAACCACCCATTTCGCGTGGACTAGGGCCATTAAACTTCGGTGCCAATTTCCGCGTGATATGGAATCAAAGCCATTAGATCTCAAAGGGTGAGACCAACAGTGCGGAACGAACGGGGGACTAGTGTGCAGGTTTATGGAGCGGGGGGCCAGAGACAGGTGGCGAGGTTTTGTTGGTCGAAGGAATAAGTGGAGAGCGAGTAGCAAGGTGTGATGACGTGCGTAGGTTTTTCGGGTAATGCTGAGTTGCATTAGGAGATGGGATGAAGGGCAGTGAAATGAGGGCCGTTGGATCAGGGCCCAAGGCTCAGGATCAACGGTCGAGATGACCCGGGAAAAAATAAAGCAGCAGGGTGAAGTGAAGGGGGCCTGCTTTTAATTTTCCAAAGGTTCAGGGTTTCATACAAGGCATGGGGGTTTAAACAATAAAAGGGGCGGAGGCATATTTTAATGGTGGAGGGGTCTTAGGAGTAGGTGAAGGGAATGGTCCCGTGGGGGCTAGAGGGGACCGGGGGTCGGGAAGGAAAAGGGTTTAGGAGAATAGCAAATGAATGAAGGAATTATGCCCAAAAAATGGAGTTTCTTTAGAGCAGTAGGGTGAAATTTTGAGGAGGCATAAATATAGGAAAGTTTAGTAAAAAATAGTCAATTTTAGGATGATGAAGGCAGTGAGACCTCTAAATATAACTGATGGGAAAATAAAGCTATCTTTAGGTGCTAGTAGAACATCCACAGTCATCTAGTGAAATCTGTAGAATACAGGAGGATAACAATGGCTCCAGCTGGGGAGGGCAGCTTCTTTAGGAGGTGTCAAGAACCTCAGAAAATAAATCTCTGGAAGAAGTAGACCAGTGCCTTGATTTGCGCCTTAACAGAACTCCTTTAAAGTTGATGTCTTGCTGCTTTGAAGAAGTGATTTTTGAGCATTTGACTCATAACATGATTAATTTCCATCTCAACCTCCACCTACCCAACTTACTTGTTCTAACATTTTTTCTTCCTCTTTGAGTGCATTTGGACTAGTAACTCTTTGACATTTTATTTTTTTTAAATAGAAATAAACTATCTATTCTTATCCTTATTTCTTCCAAGAGTTCAGATTAAACTGTTGAACACTTTTATTCTCTACCTAAACTACTTGGCTGCCTAGATTAAACTATTTGGCAGTCTTTATTCTCTAATCTAAAACAGAAAATTGAAAACATAACCAAATTAGGATTGGACAGTCTAATTTTTCATGAGTAGTGATACTTTGTACAAGTCTGCATACAGAATTTACTTTGCATAAATTCTAACACAAAACTTTGAGGGCTGAAATTTGGAACTTTTTATCCCTCTCTTCTTTCTTGGTTTAGATTTTGAGGTTTGGGACCAATTTTTTCTTCTAATCTAATCTAGTCTACTGATAAACCAAGTTTAGACAGTTTGGAAAATCCTCATTCACTAACCTATCAGCAGAAATTTAAAGCAGGGTTTAAATCAGGATTAGACAATCTGATTAACCATAGTTGTGGCATTTGAACAAACTGCACACAAACATTAATTGCATAAAAAGTAAATCTAGAAAGATAAGGCTATGATTTTCAATTAGTAATGCATCCTTATCCTTCTCTTTGGTTCTATTTTGAGCATGTGGAACCAACATCTTTACATTCCCTAATCTCTCTTTTTGATTAGTCAAGTTTGAAATAATCTTGACAATCATTGTTTCTATTAACATATCAACAAAAATTTAAAGCATGTTCAACCATGATTAGGCTAGATGACTGAACAACGTATCATTTTGAATCAGCAGTGGCATTTAGACTTGCACACTTTCAGTATGTACTTTTTTTGGGTATGGGGCTGTACCTTTTCTTTTTCTGCCCTCTTTTCTTTGTTTTCTATTTTTGTATTTATTTTTCTCTGATCTTTCTTTAAACAATGTTATATACAATGGATAAAGCTTTAAACTTGGGAATCTTAATGGAAATAATGTTTAAGCATCCTGTCATTTACAGGACCTCCAAAAAGTTCTGTTCCATCCATTTCCTATAGGAAAAATGCATTATTGCCTCTGGAAGAATGGATAATATAGGGAACTTTCCACAGATTTTCAGACTTACCATGTTTTCCTTTGTCTTCTTTTCTTGAGTCCCATTTGAGCACTTTATCACCAATGTTGAAATCATTTGCTTTTGTCCTTCTGTCAAACAGCTTCTTGATGTTTTCTTGCACTTGCTTTGTTCTGTTATAGACTTCCTCTCTTGTTTGCTGCAATTGTATGGTGTGATTTATTCTTCTTATCATGTCATTTTCTTCAGATTGTACCTCCTAGATCAGCTTCATGACTGGTACTCCTAGGCTTGTTAGGAAAATTGCATCTTCTCCATAGACTAGCTGATAAGGAGACATTCCAATTGATTTATTGCATGTTAACCTGTTAGCCCATAATTCATGTACTAGCTTGTTGTGGCATGACTTTTGATTTGTTGAAAATGCAACAAGATGATGGAGCTTAGTGAAAAGAAGTCGCCTTCACTAAGTGGGCCCGCAGGCTATTTTCGGCGCAAAGTCTATTTTTAGACTATGTCTATTTTTAGACATATGGATCATGGTCTATGAGTTGCAGGATGCTATTTGTGGATGATTTGTCGAGTTGGTAAAAATAGATGGACCTCTATTTTTAGACATATGGGCGGAGTCTATTTTTAAACTGCCAGTCTAAAAATAGAACAGTCGAATATTATTAACCCTTAATAATATTTGGACTATAAACATTATCTTATCCTCTTGCAGCACTTCAGTTCAAGCTATGGATGTGGCACATGCAATTGCCAGAAGGAAATATGCTTTTCCTATGGGTTATTTGAGCTATTGCATGATGGACTTCAGTTAGAACTCAAGTGATTGAGTTTGGTGGAGTTGATTGAGGAGTTGATGGAGTTGTGTTCAGTTTGACTTAGTTGAACTAGTTGTATTTAGTCTAACTGACAAATACACTAGTGATGAGTGGTGTGAATTAAATATTATTTAATTCACTAATTATTAACTCATAAATCAACTAAAGAATACATCAGTTAACTCAGTGCATGGACAGTTCAGTGGAGACAAGTGTTAGAGGTGGGTGAAAGGGTGAGTCTACTATCAGTTGTGACTATAGCTGTGCATGAGATTTGCACAAGAATTGAGTGAGATTGCCAATGAGGATTGCACAGTTGGAGCTAGTGGGATTCGAACTTGGATCTCATCCATCGTCCTTTTGGATTGCACAGTAGAGGCAGGAAAACAGTGGAGGAGTTTTGAACCCGTGACTTGTTCAAAACTGAGCTAGTTTGTGTGTAACTTTTGGAGATAGTACTGAGTACTTCTGAGGAGTATTTTGCTATGTATTGTTACATTTTCTCATTCATTATATTATACAGATAGCTGGGGGTTTTCAGCTATAAGCTTTCCCCATTACATACTGCGTTATATGTGTGTTGAAATTATGTTCTTATGATCGCATACCGCTTGTTTTATTTCCGCATGTGATGATTAATGGTAGAAGAGGTTATGTGTTATGCATAAAGATCAAATAGTGTGTGACCAGGATAATCTCAGTGAATAATCTTCACTATTCAAGAAAAATTTCTACATGATTTCCCTTCAGTAACTTCTTGATGATGTTTATTAGATTTTTGTTTGAGGATTCTACCAACCCATTACCTTGAGGGTAATAAGCTGTGGAGTGACCCAATGTGATCTAATATTTGTGGCAAAATTCCACCATCCTTTTGGATCTAAAGGCAGCTGCATTGTTAGTGATAATATTTCTAGGACAAGCAAATCTAGACAATGATATGGTTTTCAAGGAATTTAATGATGACTAGATCAGTGGCAGTTCTCGAAGGGATGGCCTCTATCCATTTTGTAAAGTAATCAATTGTTGTTAGGATCCACTTATGTTGGGCAGATGAAGTGTTATAACATCATTTTTCACCCTCATGTGATTCATGATTGCCTTTGTGGCCATGGGCACCCATTCCCACAGACTTGAATAAAAGTGCACTAAAAAACAGTGTTTAAAATCCCATACGCGGGTATGCCCAGACTTTTCCGCGTGTATACGCGAGTCCATATATACTTTTCCACATATGCCATTAAAATCATTAAAAAATATATAAAAATCCCTATTTTCGAGGCTGGTTTGATGGTTACTCCAGTAGTTCAACCACCCCAACACGTGGCGAACTGTTTCCAACTGATTGAAACTACTTTGAGGGAGTATAAAAGCCCCTCACATGTATGGCCTAAGGGAGAGAGAAATTTATAGATATTATACTCTGTTGGAGCCCCAATTCAAGTATGATTTCCCGTGCCTCCTGCACTTTCCCAGATTTTTACAGGAAACCCTTGTTTCCTGGAGATGTTCATCAGTTTATATGTCATCTCGTGTGCACAAGTCTTCAAAGTATCTTAGCGAGGCAAGGGTGGGACGGATCCGGACGACGGTCTGTTCGAAGATCGTGGAAGGATTCAGGTGATCTCTCCACTCTTTATTACTGTACATGTTGTTTGTAATGAAGAAGAACCATCTTGTTCCCGAATTTATGTGTTAATATCTACTTGCATATGTGAAAAGATTATTAATTAAGCATTTATTATTGTTTATATGATGTTTCACATGGATTACACTAACATTTAGGAGAAATATATGTTGTACAACTAGATTTTTGTGCATGTTCTTTCTTGATTTCCAGGTTGAAGAGGAAGAAGGGTTGTTGGGGGTTTGGACCCCGCGGGATCTACATCAAACGTAGGATTATGGGTGATTTCTACAATCGATGTTATCTGGATTTTAGCGTACAAGTGTGGTTGTGTGAGTCCTTCTTGAATAGCATGCTCTGATCTGTGGAGGTTTTGACCCAACAAACCTCTAGGGAGTTATTTCCCGAAACAGAACTGGCGACTCCGCTGGGGATTGCATTCTTGTGATTTCCCTGTTGGGTGGATTCAGCTATTTTAAAGGTTTCCAACAGTTTTAATCATTATTTCCACTCCAGTTAGTTTTGTCTCAGTCAGACTTAAGACCTAGTTCTTTATCCAGGCTTGATATTTTTTATTTTTCATTATTTGCTTTTTCATACGTGAGTTTGCTTATAGACAGTTGTGTATACACGCAGTTTTTGTTAAAGGAAGTCGCGTATACGCGGGTTTCCTTTGACACAGTCACGTATGCATGCTTGTTGCACAACTACTAAGTAGCGTATGCCTGGGCAAATTTTGAAATTTTTGATTTCTTGACTTTTTGGTCTTGTCTGCCTGTGGAGACCTATTCCTGCAGTGTCCTTATAGTCTTTGGATTGTATTGAAAGTGGTTATTGGTCTTTTTCTCTCTTGTTTGGTTAAAGACTGGCTCATTTGGCAAATCTAGTTTTTCTGGTGCTTGCATTTCTGGTTCGAGTACCAAGATCTCTTTCTGGGGATTCTTGGTTGTTCTGCTTCATCAAGACAGAGAGCTTTTGCTCATATGCTCTTTCCTCACTTTGTTTTTTGCTTTGCACTTCGATTTTTTTCCTATTTTCAGTTGGTGTTCTTGATTTCATTTGACTAGGTCTTGTTGCAATTTTTGAAGAGTCATTCTTGGTTCTTTGAAGTTTTGGTCGCTGCAAGTTTGTGCTATTCTTCTGGGCTGAATTACTGAGTTTCTTGTCTTCCTTTTTCTCGTACGAATCTTGCTACTAAGTGGCCCTATAAGATTTGGAGCATTTTTTGGAATTTTTCTTGAAATTTAGAGTTGTTTGGCTTGGTAATTGGATAGTTGTCTTGGTCTCTTTGAAGTCTTCTTTTTATAAAATTCAAAAGCTCAAAAAACATTTTGTTTTGTCATTTTCTTTTGTTTTGCATTTTTGTTTTCGTTTCTTTTCATCTTTTGAAGCTTTGTTGAGATTTCTTGCCTTCGGTTTTTGACTTGATTTGGGAAGGGAATTTTCATTGGTTTCTTTCTCTTGTTTCGAACATATTGTGGTGTCTTCATACTGAGAGTTTCTGATTTGGGAACTAGCTTTGTGGGCAATCGGAAAAGTGATAGAACTGAGGGATTCTTGGGAAATTTCTCTTTGCTTTGTTAGTTTTGCATCTTAGAATTGACATGCTCTTAGTAATTTGCATTAGGTGCACTTGAACATTCGTAGTCTTTTTCATAAATTTTGCGAGTGTGAGTTTGATATCTGAAAAGAAGAAAAAATAGTCTCGTAGAACCTGTGTAGAATTTTCTTTTCATCGAAAGGCAATTATTGCATTTTCATGTAGTTTGGTTTTCATTAATTTCTTTTCTGCGTCAAAAAACATCACGAGTTTCATTTCCATATCCCTTAATATAACAGCGAACTAAAATAAGCGCTATAATTTAAAAACAACTAGCAAGTTTTTATTAAGTGTCATACACCAACTAGCTAGGTTGTAGGGCCTTGGATTAGGTGAGTGGAGAGTTAACTCTCCAAGGCCGCTCAAACTAAAACATAGAAGTTCATTAAATGAGAGAAATCCAACTCCGTTAGGTGGACCGGGAAAGCTCTCCTCCAGAGAGTCAAGCGCGAGGGGAAGTGAAGGCCGAAAAGAGAGATACCCCCTCTCCGATTTGTTGGATCTTGCCTTAAGACCGTTCCGCCCGGCTTCTGACACGGATTGGTGCCCATAGTTGCCATTCCTAGGTTCCACACAGGTGACTGCGAGGGGGAATACCCGTGGTACCTGAGGCAGACATCGTATCACTTTCAGCAGTACTTCTGGAGGGTGCCCCGGTGAGCTTGGGTACTTGCACCGGCAAAGGCTGTTGTTAGGAGGTCGACGTAACTATTTCTGTTACCTTCGCTAGTAGGCCTGGGCTGTAATTATCCAAGACTACTTTCGGGAGGTCCTATTTTTCGCTTTCTCGTATTTTGGTGTCCTGTCCTAATCACCTGGAGCGAAAATACCTGACGGCTGCTTGCTTAGTTGTATCTTAGGGATTTTTTGTAGTGAGTGCTCTTTGCTCCTAGATTTCCTAGCTTTATACTTTTTTGAGTCTAATTAATCTATTAAAGTGGCTGATCAAGTGCCTCGTCGATCGAGGAGAGTTCAGGGGTTATCTCCCGAAACTGTTGAGCCTTCTTCAAGAAGGCGTAGGAGTAATATAGCAGGTGAATATCACCCAGTGGTATCTGAAGCAGCAGGGAGAGATCCTCCGCTAGGGTTTGAAGGTCCTATAGTTGGTTCTGGTGTTGGTTCCGAGAGGAGCGTTCCGCTCACCTCGAGAGTCTTGTTTCTGCGAGAAGCAGGAGAAGAAATAGAAGTTGAGGAAGTACCTCAGCCTTCTGAGTCACTTCCATCTCCTCTTCCTCCTAATTATCCATTTGTTGTTGAGTACATCAGAACTGAGTCTACAAGACTAGAAGATCCTCCATTTTATTCATACCTTTCGATGGCCACGACTGGGAACGCAGCTTCGGCTGTGAGTGTTGCAGGCATTCAGACTCCTGCTTCAGTAGAAGGAGCAGGCACAATTTCTATATCTACAATTGCTTCTAGTACTGCTGTGTTTGGCTCTGGTTCCACCCAAGCACAAGCTTCTCAATCTGGTCCCTTTTGTTTTGGAATGCCCACTAGTGGGATTCCTTCGTTTTCCTTTTCCACTGCTATGGTTGCATCTACACCCATCTCTTCTATGGCTACTGGGTCAGCTTCTTTTCAAGGGTTCCCCTTCAGAAGTGGGCATATTCCTAATCCGAATCCTTCCTTAGGGTCTTTTCCTTTTACTTCCCAGACTCAGAGTTTTAACCCTTGGTCTAGAGGTCAGAGTTCGACTACCTTTACAGGTTGGAACCCTGTGTTTACAGCAGTGGGGGCAGGGAATCAGTTTCTCGCTGGTCAGCAAGGGAATGCTTCTTTCCCTTCGTTGAGTGCTTATCAGACTTTTTCCCCTCTTTCTAATGCTTGGAACCTCTATCAGGGGCTTTCCTCTTCATTTACCAATTCGGGGGGGGGGGGGGAACTGGTCTGGTCTTTGGTAACTCTACGTTGGGAGGGGGTCTTTCTCCGAATGTTGGGTCTTATGGCTTAACATTTTCTACGAATTATTTCTGGCAACCTGGTGCCTCATCAAATCCAGGTTATTCTTTTCAGAATGTTGGGAATTCATCCTACCAAGGATGGAATCCTCAGGCTCCTCCTCGTTTACCTTTTCTGGCAACGTTAAACTTGCCAGATTTGTCGAAATTGATGAATGATCCGATCCGTTATAGTCCGGGGTGGCCTCCGGTTCCTACCAAACTACCTTCAGACATTCCAAAGTTTGAAGGCAAGAATGGAGAGGACCCGGCTGATCATATCACCACATTCCATTTATGGTGTTCATCTAACTCCCTGATCGAGGATTCGATTAGGTTGAGATTGTTTCAACGCACCTTGACTAGAAACGCTGCCAAGTGGTATATTGAGTTAACTGGGGGCAGTTTTGCTAATTTTGGGGATCTGGCTACTACATTTCTAAATCATTTCCAGTTGCCTGTCCATTATGATGCCGGGACTAAACTCCTAGCTAATTTTAAACAAGATGACGCAACCCACATTTCTAACCATATTCAGGAATGGTGGAGAAGGAAGAGGCTTATTAAAGCTCATATTCTGGGAGAATTCCTTTTGGAATGGTTTTTGAAATCTCTGCAGTCAGATATTTCTAAGGATGTATCCCTGTCTGGAGTATTTTCCGAGGAGCAGGCTATTTTCAGGGCCTAACAGCTTGAATTGATATATTCTTAGTCAGGTGTCCTTCATAAATATTTGCCTAATGCTCCTCGATCCAAATTAGACTTGTCCAAGACTAAACCTGGTCCTCATGGTGATGGACTTATTGGGTCGATCGATAGTGGTGCAGCTAACCTGCTTAGTCAATTACAGCAATTGTCTATACAATCTGCTCCTTCTGGTCAGGCTGTGCCTACTGAGTCATCGCCTTCTCAATCTTTTTCAGTAGATGTTGTTCAGACTTCCGACCCCAAAGGAAATCAACAATCCGATGGGAAGAAGAAGGGATGGAATAATAATAAGAAAAAGGGCAAGAATGGGAAGGGTAATGCAAAAAAATCCAACGAGCATGTTGGTGAGGGTCCAAAGGATAAAAAGAAAGTTAAGTTTCCATGCAAGTTATGTGCTGGAGACCATCTTACTCACCTTTGCCCTAAAATTCAGGATGCGCAGCGCTTGTTAGCTCAGCAGGGTTCTTCTAGTTCCCAAGCTGTGTTGACAAACCCTTTTCCCCAAGGGCAACAGCTAGTTGTTGGCGCGAATCAAAATACTAGGGCTTCCTCTGGGGGCACCCAGGAAGGGGAAAAACTGTCAAACATATACATGATGAGTGCTCATGTGGATATCGCTACGAGGTCCCGTGATTATGGCGAAGAAGAGTCTTCGAAAGCCAAGGGTGCTCCCGATGGTACTAAGCCGCTTCATATTACGAGGCCTACTGTTGAGCCTATACCTCGGATGCCAAACGCATCTACTAAGCGTACGACGATTAATCCAAATGCCAGGGCTGCCCAGAACTACTCTATTGTGGAAGATCTGGCGCAGAGTCCTTGTGCCATGTCGGCTCTTGAGGTGCTCCAGTCTTGTCTGGCTCAGCGCAGTGTTCTGCTCACTGCTATTGGGGTTGTTGATCCAAAGAACTCTCTTGTGATTACATTCGATATGTCTAATTTTAAAAAGAGACTCCCCCACCATATGGCTTTTCATATCAAATCGTCGTATCGGAAATTCAATATTTTTCGAACGGTCGTTGATGAGGGTGCTTCCACATGTGTGATGTCTCTTGCATGCTAGAAGGGAATTGGATCTCCCATAGCTGTTCCATCTGCTACTCTTCTGACTGCATTTGATGGTCATTCTCACAGACCGCATGGTATTGTCCCAGCATTGCCCATCTGTGTTGGGGGAAAAACTATAAATATAGAGGTTGAGATAGTTGATGCAAGCTTGGACTACAACCTTCTGTTGGGGCGAAACTGGATTTATGAGATGGATGCCATTGCGTCCATTATTTCAGATTATTTGTTTCCCTCATGAAGGGAGGATTGTTACAGTGGATCAACTAGACTGTTCTCCTGTAGACCCGAATGCATCTACTGACTCAACTATTCCAAAAGTGGATAATACCAAACCGCTTGTTGAGAATTTAGGGGTTGGAATGTATTCTTCTTTGATGGGTACTTTTGATATTCCACCTCCTACCGTTCATATAAATGCTATTTCATCCTCCAAGGCTCCTATTCGAAGAGAGTTCTTCAGAACTCATTATTTTTTGGATCCTTGGACCTTGCCTTCCCCTACCTCCACATTAGCGGAAGGTCAAGTGGGTGGAATGGCATTTCCGATGTCTGCAGCTAAGATTGCTTATCAATCTATTGTTGACTCTGCAGAGTCCACTCCACCTCTTTCTCCGGAGGAATTGGATGGCGATGTGGCTCCGGCTTAGACACTTAGTTCTTCTTCTGCCCAGGATTTCCTTGATACCACTCTTCCATTTGAAGAGGCCATCCTGGAAGCTATGACTGGTATAGATAGACCATGGGATTATTTGCATCATCGGTCTTACTTTTTACCTGATTTGAGAGAAGTTGAAACAAGTTTTCCAAGTCCTTTGTCTCCTGGTCCTGTTCGCCCAGTCCTAAACCCTTTAGCACCAACACAGGGATATGCTGAGGGGAACATGGTTGTGATTTCTCCAACTATCCTGGTGAACATTTCCAGGGATCCCAATGTTATAGAGAATGTCTTCATCGGAGCTAAATGTTCCCCTGAAGAGATTCAAATTTACACTGATCTCTTTAAAGAGTTTAGGGATGTATTCGCTTGGTCTTATGAGGAAATGCCTAGGATAGATCCATCTATTTTCTAGCATGAGATCAAGACTTACGAAAATGCTAAGCCTGTGAGGCAAAAAATTCGTCCGATCAATCCTAGGAAGGCTGCAGCTATCAAAGCCGAGGTGGAGAAGCTGCTCAAGGCGAGATTTATTTACCCTGTCCCGTTGACGGAGTGGGTTTCGAATCCTGTTTCTGTAGATAAAAAAACAAGGAACTATTCGAGTTTGCATTGATTTCAGAGACCTTAATAAAGCATGTCCAAAAGATAATTACCCCACACCATTTATTGATCAGATTATTGATGAGTGTGCCGGTAACGAGATTTTCTCCTTCATGGACAGTTTCTCCGGATATAATCATATTACTATTCATCTTGAAGATCAGCATAAGACTGCCTTTATTTGTCCCTGGGGTACTTTTTCTTACAAGAAGATGCCTTTTGGTCTTAAAAATGTTGGGGCTACATTTCAGTGGGCCATGTCATATGCCTTCCACGACATCAAACATATTATCGAGGCATATTTGGATGATTTAGCTGCTCATTCTCGAAAGAGAATGGATCATCCTGCTCACCTCCGTCAAGTATTTGAACGATGTCGTTTCTACAAGATTAGGTTGAATCCGAACAAGTGTGTTTTCGCGGTTACATCCGGTCGGTTATTGGGATTCATTGTGTCTTCGGAAGGGATTAGGGTAGATCCCTTCAAGGTTGAGGCAATACTTCGGTTGCCTCCCCCGTCCTCTATTCGCCAACTTCAAAGTCTACAAGGAAAGGCTAATTTTCTTCGGAGATTTATCGTAAATTATGTTGAAGTTACCAAGGGATTTATGAGATTGTTGAAGAAGGGAGTTCCATTTCTTTGGGATGACTTCACTCAACGCTCATTCGATGCTTTGAAAAAAGCATTGATTTCTGCTCCTTTATTGAGTCCACCTGATTATAGCAGGGATTTCTTTTTGTATCTAGCAGCAGCAGAATCTACCATTGGTATGGTTCTAGTTCAGGAGGATGATGCTCTCGCAGAGCATGTTATATACTATCTTAGTCGAGGATTGGTAGGTCCTGAGCTCCGGTATACTCCGATAGAAAAGTTAGCTTTAGCAGCTGTTCATGCTGTGCAGCGACTCCGACATTATATTCTTCTACGAAAAACTTATGTTTTGGCAGCAGCCAATCCATTTCAGTTTGTCCTCAGTAGGCGAGTGATTGGGGGCAAATACAATAGATGGATTGTGATTTTGCAGGAATTTGATCTTGAGTTTATGTCTGCCAAGTCCAAGAAATCATTAGTTTTCACGGAATTGATCTCTAAGTTGCCCTGTGGAGAAGATATAGTCTATGATGAATCCTTCCCGGATGAACATTTATTTATTATCTCTCCACAGGATCCTTGGTATGGAGATATCATTGTGTATCTTCAGACTGTGAAGTTTCCCTCTAATTTTTCGATTTTCAAAGATTGTATGGAGTCGGTCAAAAAGTGTCATTGTGTCAAGTTTATACTCAAAAAATGCATCGCCATCCACCCGCTTTTTCCAACACTATTGTCCGTCCTTTACAAAGTAGTATTGATTATACTACTTGTAACCCCGCCTTCGGCTAAAGTCACAAGTACATTATTGTAGCAGAGACTACTTCACAAAGTGGGTCGAGGCTATGCCTACTTTTGGTAATGATGGTGGAGATCACCGGCAGCCTCTCTTTCTTTTCAACCAGGTTATCAAGCCGCTTTGGTATTCCTAGAGAGATTGTCACCGATCATGGCAAGCCATTTTCTAATATCTCTAATAGCATGATGGCTGAGTTGGCTCTAAAATTAGGTTTCCAGCAGGAGCATTCATCTCCTTATTATCCTCAGGCCAATGGGAAAGTGGAAGCCGTGAATAAATCCTTGAAGACCATTCTTCAAAGGAAAATTAATAAAGCTTGATCCAATTGGCATATCATGTTGTATCCTACACTTTGGGCATACTGGACGTCAATGAAAACTGCAACAGGCTTTACTCCACTTCAACTAGTTTACGGGTTGGAATCCATATTTCCCATTAAATGTGAGATTCCTTCTCTTAAGTTAGCTATTGAACTTCTTCCTGACACTTCTAGTCTTGAAGAATGTCTCCTTCATTTGGAACATCTTGATGAGCAGCATCGGGATGCTGCCATGATGAATGAGGCCCATAAGAAACGAGTCAAAGTTTAGTACGATAAGGTGGTCAAACCTAGGGTTTTCTCGAAAGGCGACCTCATTTTGGTCTATGCTCAAGAGAAGGATGCCCTGGGCGCAGGAAATTTTAAATCTATGTGGTATGGCCCCTTCATCGTTAAAAGAGTCCTTAAAAAAAGAGCATATACCTTGGTTGATTTTGAAGGAAATGAGTTGGCGGAGCCCAAAAATGGGCTCTATTTGAAAAGGTATTATGCCTAGGCTTTGGCCTGGCATTTTGCTTTTGTATATAGTAGTTTTGTTTTGTACATATCTGGTTTTTTGTCTTCGATGTGATGGTGATGTTTTTGATCTGCTTTGGCAAGTTGTGTCGAATTTCATGAGTCATTATGGTTTCGCCGATGGTGCTAGTAGACACACCCGGAACTTGGCTTCCGCAGCTTGGGTGCTTCATCATCCATCCAGTCAGTTGTTAGTATCAAGAGGAGTCTGCATTGTTCCTGCTTCCAATAATATAGTGGAGTACACTACAATTATTTATCTACTCTCGGAGGCAATATCTTTGGGTGTTGATTCGTTAGTATTTTTCTTGGACTCCCAACTGGTGATGTCACAGATGAACAATACTTATCGGGTTCGAGATCCATTTTTACTCCGGTTGTTTTTGAGGGTATGTTTGTTACAAATATCATTTCAATTTTTAACATTCATTCATATTCCTCGATCAGAGAATTGGATGGCAGACTTATTAGCTAATCAAGCAATTGATTGGCATATTAATCATTCCATACATTAAAATTTAATCATCAAAAACATCATGCATTTTTTTCACATTTGTCACATCACATCAAAAATCGTTGTATATATATATATCATCAGAGTGTTCAAAAAACTATACAAAATTTGGATTCATAAGTCATACAAAAAATTAGGGCTTATGCCCGATCATGTCAATATCAAAAAATATACAGTCATTCGGTAATCATATCTATCTACTCCTGTGGTCCCTGCCCAAAATTCGTGTTCCTATAGAACACAACTGCAGTAGCGACTCGACGGAATAACCGCACCTAGTCACGTGGTACTCCCACCACCCGTCTCTGGATGGCCTCAGGTAGATCTTCCACCGTAGCCATAGGAACTTGGTGGGTTAAACCCTCCAAGTTCCTCTGTACAACATGGAGGGTCCTGTCTGAGTCTACTGTATCTACCTCGCCTCTGCGGCGCTTATGCCGTGGGTAGCCCTCAGGACGGACTGGTCCAATATCTATATCATGGTCATCATAATATTGCAAGTCATTTTTAATCCAATCAAAAACATGTTTTGTTTTCACATTTTTTCACATATATTGAAAAAAAAAAAATCATATAATTTAAAAAATTGCAATCTTACCAATTGCGCCCCATGTCGCGCCGGTGGAAGGACGAGATCTGGATCACCATGGAAATCCATACCGGCATAGGGGTAATCCTCCACAGCGATGACTTGTTCCACCCACCATTGGAAGAAATCGTCATCCCAGGTAGTTCGGGGAACTTCACTTCCCCCCAATCTCTGCATCAGGTCACCCCATCGGGCAATTCTTGGGTCTCTTGGGCTGTTGATGGAAGAGATCACTTTGGGTCGAAGCCCAGGAATCTTCTCGAAGAAGAATGTCATCAAGATGGTCCCATACCAAAAATGTTTTGTTTTTGTTTTCCGGATCGAAGTCAATTGTTGCTTCATGTTCATTAGTAGAGCTGTGCACCAATCATATAAATGAGTTAAGCATTCCACAACTATAGTCATTTGAGTCCTGGATTCTTGATGCAAGGAAGCAGATCCTGCTACCCTGCCAATGGTAAATAGGAGAATTTTCATGTGCAAGTCTCTTAAATCTCTTATAGAAATTTGAGTCCCAAATTTCTTGGACCCCTCTGCACAGTAGACGTGGACATAGTCATCCACGGTAAGCCCTCCCAAAGGCTTGCCATGCAAATCTACTGGGTCTCCCCTCCGGGAGAGTCCAGTAATAAAATAGATGTCTTCCACCTTGATGTGTATTGGCATTTGATCTATTATGAAGAAATCTTCCTCCGGCTCCCAATAATTTACAAGCATTTCGAGCAATCGGACATTACTCTTCATATTTGGCATTTTGAAAAATTTGAGCAATCCACAATTTCGGAGAATATTGAGCGATAATTGATCTTGCATTACTTCATTATCTATTGCACTATGCTCATGTTCCCTCCAAGATATAGTCATCCTGAAAAAATTCAATCATTTGTCCATTAGAATCGCTTTTTATAATTTGGTTGAAGCATACTCTCATTTTATACACGCGTATATACGTGATCGTCAATATAAATCACATAAAGCCTAAATTTAAAAACAAACATTCATTTTGTGAAATTTAAAAATTTTAACACTATGAATGGACAAAATATTAACTATGAATATTAAGAGCTTCATTCAAGTAAATTCAGCGAAGTTTGACTGGCCGATTGCTCCTGCTTTTGATTTGTGAGGCTTTCCTTCTCTATAGCACTTTTTCCAAATCAGCAATGTAACAATGAACCAAATGTGAGGTAACTAATGGATAGATGCCTGCACTGAAAATTTTACTAAAAATTTATATGTTTATTTTTTCAATAATATATCTTAAGCTGCAATAACTCCTGATGTTTGTCGCTGCCCGCATTAAAGAAGATTGTGTTACATTTTGGTGAAGTTGAGATTTTTTCCGGTTTTGATCCACACCGCCGACTGTCATGGTGGTATATGATATTCACTGGCAGTTAGGGAATCCACTTTTCCGTTTTGCATTTTGCATACTAGGCTCCACGGATCACACTTGCCATAGGGTCGATCCCATCAGGTCATGAGTATTTCACCCATTTCACTCGCCGATTATTTAATCATGACTTGGTGGTAGAGCCTTCCTTTACATGGGCTTCCTAGTTAGTTCCTCACTAGCATTTGTTGCCCATGCTACGTTTTATGTAGGCTCGGGAGTCTTCTTTAGTCCCGCCATGACTTATGTGTTGAAGCTTCATTCTTCTTCTTCTTCACTATCATTTTTCTGGCTATTACCCTAGAGGCTCCCTGTTGTTGTTGAGTTGTATTACTACATTGCATATTGGCTATTTGTTTATCCTGGCCTTTAGCCGGCTTCATTTTGGACTCGATGTTTAAGCCAACTTTTGACTTTGACTATCTGTACAAGTTAACCATTGCATGCACTTAGCTATCGCGACTTGACACCCTTTTTACCCATGGATGGAACATTCCTCTGAGTATCGCTACTCAGCCGCTAATTCTTACATTGGAGTATAGATCGCCTCCAATCCTGTGAACTATGCATCTATTTTTGATACTCTGCCCATCTATTGTAATTATATATTCCTTATTCTTTTGTGCTTATTATATGAAAAAGACAAAAAATCAAATATAACAAAAAGAGCGGGAACGGGATGTAACTTCGTCATTTGATGGCAGTACAGTGTCAGTTTGTCACCCTTGAACAAAGCACATACACTTATATATTTCCTACATTTGGGATGGTTTTAGTTTTGACCTAGGTTCAGCCTTTGCCTTGTTTCACTTATCAGTCCTCCTCTGGTTGGTTATCTCTTCCAATCATATGGAGACTTTGTTTACCTTTTCTGGCAACATTAAACTTGCCATATTTGTCGAAATTGAAGAATGATCTGATCCGTTATAGTTCGGGGTGGCCTCCGATTCCTACCAAACTACCTTCAGACATTCCAAAGTTTGAAGGCAAGAATGGAGAGGACCCGACTGACCATATCACCACATTCCATTTATGGTGTTCATCTAACTCCTTGATCGACGATTCGATTAGGTTGAGATTGTTTCAACGCACCTTAACTGGAAACGCTGCCAAGTGGTATATTGAGTTAACTGGGGGTAGTTTTGCTACATTTTGAGATCTGGCTGTTACATTTCTAAATCATTTCCAGTTGCCCATCCATTATGACGTCGGGACTGAAATCCTAGCTAATTTTAAACAGGACGATGCAACCCACATTTGTACGCTAAAAACCAGATAACATTGATTGTAGAACTCACCCATAATCCTACGTTTGATGTAGATCCCGCGGGGTCCAAACCCCCAGCAACCCTTCTTCCTCTTCAACCTGGAAATCAAGAAGAAACGTGCACGGAAATCTAGTTGTATAGCATATATCTCTCCTAAATGTTAGTGTAATCCATGTGAAACATCATATAAACAATAATAAATGCTTAATTAATAATCTTTTCACATATGCAAGCAGATATTAACACGTGAATTCGGGAACAAGATGGTTCTTCTTCATTACGAACAACATGTATAGTAATAAAGAGTGGAGAGATCACCTGAATCCTTCCACGATCTTCGAACAGACCGTCGTCCGGATCCGTCCCACCCTTGCCTCGCTAAGATACTTTCAAGACTTGTGCACACGAGATGACATATAAACTGATGAACATCTCCAGGAAACAAGGGTTTCCTGTAAAAATCTGAGAAAGTGCAGGAGGCACGGGAAATCAGACTTGAATTGGGGCTCCAACAAAGTATAATATCTATAAATTTCTCTCTCCCTTAGGCCATACATGTGAGGGGATTTTATACTCCCTCAAAGTAGTTTCAATCAGTTGGAAACAGTTGGCCACGTGCTGGGGTGGTTGAACTACTGGAGTAACCATCAACCCAGCCTCGAAAATAGGGATTTTTATATATTTTTTAATGATTTTAATGGCATACGCGGAAAAGTATATATGGACTCGCGTATACACGCGGAAAATTCTGGGCATACCCGTGTATGGGATTTTAAACATTGTTTTTTAGTGCACTTTTATTCAAGTCTGTGGGAATGGATGCCCAAGGCCACAAAGGCAATCATGAATCACATGAGGGTGAAAAATGATGCTATAACACACATAAAATAGAAATACATAGAGCTGCTCAAAGAATTCAAGGATGTTTTTGCATGGGGTTATGAGGACTTGAAGTCCTATGACACAAACATTATTCAACATAAGATTCCTCTCAAGGAAAACCAAAAACCATTCAAGTAGAAATTGAGAAGAATAAACCCTGTCCTAGTGCCTCTAGTTGAAAAAGAAATAAAGAAGATGTATGATGTTGGAATCATAGTCCCTCTCAGGTACTCATAATTGGTTTCAAACCTTGTGTCGGTAAGAATGAAAACAGGGGAGATTAGGCTATGCATAGAATTTAGAAACTTAAACAAAGCCTCCCTAAAAGACAAATACCCTTTACCTAAGATGGATCATATATTGCAAAGGGTGGTAGGCTCTAAAAGAATATCATTGCTTGATGGTTGCTCAGGTTACAATCAGGTGCTAGTACTTCCAAGTGATCAGCACAAAATTGCTTTCACAACACCTTGGGGCACCTTTATGTATGTCAAAATTCCTTTTGGGTTGATAAATGCGGGGGCTACTTTTCAAAGAGCCATGGACATATATTTTTCCAAAGACATAGGTTAATTCATAGTAATATACCTTAATGACATCACTGACTATTCTAAAACTGATGAAGAACACCTAGTTCACTTGAGAAAGGTCTTTGAGAAATGTAGGAAGTATGATCTATCCTTAAATCCTAAGAAAACTATGTTTGGTATTCAATAAGGAAAACTCTTGGGCCACATCATATCTAAAGAAGGGATAAATATAGACCCCAAAAGGATTGAAGGTATATTACAGATCAGCCACCCTAGGAACATTAAAGAGTTGTAATCTTTCATTGGAAAGATCAAGTTCCTAAGGAGGTTCATACCAAACCTTGCAGAAATCCTAAGAAATATCAAAAACATGCTGAAAATAGAAGAAGGATTCAAGTGGACCATGGAAGCCAAACAATCCTTTGAACTGGTAAAACAAGCCCTTACCCAAACACCAGTTCTAATCAGCCATGACTTTACCAAGGATTTCTTCATTTTCTCCTTTGCATCAGAACACACTATATTGCTCCAGTATTGCTTCAAAAGAACATGATGGGACAAGAATAGCCCATAACTTTTGTCAGCAAGGCATTGAGGGATGCACTTGTAAAATATAACATCATGGAAAAACAAGCCTTTGCCTTGATCAAAGCATTGAAATATTTCAAAGTTTACATTTTGCACTCCCATGTCATTGCTTTTGTTCCACATACAGTTGTTAAAGACATTCTAAATCAAGACCCTGATGGTAAAAGGGGTAAGTGGATTGCTATCATCTTAGAATATGATTTAGAAATCAGACCCACTAAACTAATTAAAGGACAAGGACTCGCCAAAATCATGGTTGAAGAAAATTTTCAAGCACTAGACATAAACATGATACATTCTTTGGATGAACAAGAGGAACTAGCAACTCCACCCATTGAAGAAGCATTCCCGAATTCACTCTGGTATGCTAATATATTGTATGTACTTGTTAATCTAAATGCTCCTCCTACTTTTTCCAAAACAAAAGCTAGATTCTTGAAACAAAAGGCTTTAAATTTTTGCATTCTAGATAGAGCTTTGTATTGGAAAAATTATGTTGGTATCTTGCTTAAATGTTTACTTGAAGATGATGCAGATAGAATCATGCATGAGTTTCATGAAGAAGAGTGTAGTGGTCATCTCTATTGGAAAACCACTACCAACAATATCCTTAGAGAAGGTTACTATTGGCACACTCTTTTCCCTGACATACACAAACTAGTAGCCACTTGCCATAAATACCAGATCTTTGATGGCAAGAGAAAGCTTCTGCCTTTACCTTTGCATCCTATTAGTGTTGAAACTCCTTTTCAACAGTGGGGTTTAGATTTCATTGGAGAAATCCACCCTGCCTCATCTGCCCAACATAAGTGGATCCTCACTGCAACTGACTATTTCACCAAGTGGATAAAATCCATCCCCTCTAGGAATGCCACTGACTTAGTAATCATCAAATTCCTTGAAACCAACATCTTTTCTAGGTTTGGTTGTCCAAGAAAGATCATCACCAATAATGTTGCTGCATTTGATTCCAAGAGAATGGTGGAATTTTTCTAAAAGTACCACATCACACTATGGCACTCTACAACTTATTACCCTCAAGGTAATGGGTTGGCTGAGTCCTCTAACAAAATTTTGGTGAATATCATCAAGAAGCTGCTGGAAGGGAACAAAAATTCATGGCATAGCAAACTAGTGCATGCACTGTGGGCTGATGGACTAACAACCAAGAAATCAATCAATATGTCCCCCTATTGGCTAGTGTATGGCATGGATGCAGTTTTCCCAACATCCTTGGGAGTTCCAATTATGAAGCTTCTTCAAGAGGTAAAATCAGAAGAGAATGATATGCAAAGTAGGTTGAACCAAACCATTCACTTGTAGCAGTCAAGGGAAGAAGTCTGCGAAATAACACAAGCAATGCAAGAGAACATAAAGAGGATCTTTGACAGAAGGACCAAAGCTAATGATTTCCAGATTGGAGACAAAGTACTGAAGTGGGATTCAAGGAGAGAGGATAAAGGCAAGCATGGAAATTTTGAAAATTTATGGAAGGGTCCATACATCATCCATTCAGTTAGAGGTAACAATGCCTTCTTTTTACAAGATTTGGATGGAACAGAGTTATTTTGAGGCCCTGTTAATGGCAAGATGCTCAAGCACTATTTTTGTCAAAATTCCTAGTTTGAAGCTTTCATTCATTGTACATAACATTGCTTGATGAAAAATCAGAAAAACAAAAACACAAAAACAGAGAAAAAAAGAAAAATAGAACAGGAAAAAAGAAGAGGTACAACCCCATACCAGAAAAGGGTATTTTTGAAAGTGTGCAAGCCTAAATGCCACTACTGTTGAGAAAACAAAGTCTTGTTCAGTCATCTAGCCTAATCATAACTGAACATGTTTTAAGTTTCTGCTGATAGGTTAGTGAAAGAAGACTTGTCAAAAAATTTAAGCTTGTCTTGCTAGTAGGTTAGATTAGGAAATGATGTTGGTTCCCAAAGCATAAATCGGAACCAAAGAAAAATGAGAGGGATGCTGATCCGGATTTATGCAGGAACGCAGCAGAATAATCACATAACCATAAATACAGAGATGCAGCGGAAATAACACTTCATTTCATTAATATCAAATAACAGAAAGATGCTTACAGACATAATGGAAATAAAATAGCTAGGGTGCTGGTAGCGAATCTCTGAGAAGAGATGTGGTGGCTACAGCCCTCTGAACTGCTTTACAATGAGGCGCGAGGGCCTATTTATTATTGAGAAACAATGGCGAACCCTAAACATCCCAAAAACCTAACCCTAGGAGATGAAGCGCCAAAACTATGGGCCCCGTTTGGGTAAATTGGTGTTTCAACTTCCCAGGGACGGAACTTTGGCATACTATCTCCGTTTGACGCATATGATACATCATTAGAAAGCTCTATCCGAGGACTACAGCTGTCGGGACGAATTTTATCAGAAAATTCGCTGGAGCTTTCATACCCAAAAAACGTCGTTTAGGGCCTCAAAACGGCTCCGGAAGTTCAGGACCCGAAAAACTGCTAAAAATAGTAAGTTATGCCGAAACTGAAAAACTGAAAGAGACAATGGTGGGGGGCCAAGTGGAATAGGTGGGTGGCCACCAATATCCACCTGGATCAGATGCATAACCAATTCTGAATCACATCCCTCATGTGTTCTAGTTTTTTGTTGAAAAAAAATAATGTCTATGTTGTTATCACTCAAAAAATTCAAAACATCATTTTGAAAATATTACTTATGTTCATGGGTCAAAATATGGTTTTAGGAGTCATTTTAAGTTTGACCAAGGGAAGCATTAAATTTTTTATAGTTTTATCCTACCCTAAGGTTTAAACAAACTCATTTTTAAAGTCCTTCATGTCAAATCATTCATCATTTTAGGATTCATTACATTTCCCGAAATTTTTTGTGCCAAAACTGCCTAATAAGCCAAGAAACCACAATTTTGTAGTGCATTCAGTGTAAAAAGGCAGAAAGCGCTATGAAACTAGCTAATAGTTTCGTAGCGAATTTGAAGCATTTCTCTATTTTTTGGTTTTAAGCAATCAACTTAAAAGGTGGTTTCTGAGCAACTGAAAATGAATTTTTGAAATCTGAAAGAGGTTTTTCTTCATAATAGAACTAAATATAAAAAACACTCTCCATTTCTTCAAATTAATTAGGAGGTGGGATAAATTGATAAATTAAAATGCGCTACAAAACTATTGTTACTAAACTGTCCTGTACGTCACTGTTTAGCAGTCAACTTCAAGTTCAGTTTCTGGTCAAATTAAATAGTTTTTTGGAATTATGAAAGATTTTTGTCTTCATCACAACCCCAGATACAAAAATCTCTCTCAAGTTTCTCACAGGTGTTATCAGTTAGGAGATACAAGGATTTCATTGAAGCCCTATTTTTAGAAATAGAGTTTTCATGTTTTACACATGATTTTCAAAGGCCGTTTCTGGACAGAAGGAGATTTTTTTTAAAAAAAAGAGAGTTTTTTATTCAAGACATAATGGCCTACAAAAACCTTCTTTAATTTCTCAAAATACATCATGGATTAGGAGATATAGGCTCTGTTTCAAGACCTATTTTTCAGGAAAAAACAGGAAAATCTGCATGGATTTCTTAAATATGAATGAAGAGATTAACAGCTAAAGGAGCATAAAAACAAGTTGTTTTATGGTTTATATATGACAAGGACAATTTATATTTTCATTTTTTTAGCAACTATAGTTTTCACATGGCAAATCTATGAAAAATCTGCATACTCAGCAGTTTCGTAGCACCTCGAGGCTTAAAAAGAAGAAAAGCGCTACGAAACTGTTATAGTTGTCATTTTGTTTCCTTAGATCAGTATGTAAGGAGTTAAAGGGTGATTCAAGAGTTGTAATTTCTATGAAAAAGGTTTTGAAGGGTAATTAAAACAATGCAAGAGGAAGGATTCAAAGTTTTGAAGAATAAAGGTTTGAAATGGCAGCACTACAAAAAGCGCTACGAAACTGTTGTGTTTTCGTAGCACAATATATTACAGCCTTTTGAAAAAGTTTTTGAAGTGGTTTTGGATAGCTGGAGGCTAGGGGAGAGTGATGGGACATGTTAAGCTAGTATTCAACATCCAAGGACCATGAAATGAAGATTAAATGATGGTCATAATGTTCAAAGAAGGAAAAATATCTTATGCCTAAAAAATAGGGTATGGTTTCCTGCTTTTGTGAATGTCAGCAAAGTGGTCATGAAGAATTGAATATCATTATCCAAATTCGACCATGTGATGATACATTGGTCAATAATGTAAATGCAAATAGATAAGGTTGTTATAGATAGTGATAAGGAGTTTGAGTCCTTTTTGAAATAGGACTGTTAAGTAGGATAGGTGTCCTTTGTAATAAATTTCATGTTTTATTGCTATGCAAGGTGTCAAGGGACAGAAATTCGATGTATCTAGCCTAGAGGTATATCATCTCATGTTCTAAGATGTCTATTAAAGGCCAAGAGGTCGAATTTTTCAAGGGTTGGAGATTTTTGGCAAAATTGCAGCTCATTGTAAATTCACTGTTTTAGCAATACAAAGAGGTGTTACTTGACCAACTTGAGATTCTGAATGAGTTTTTAGTGCTTACCTATTCTATATTTACCTTTTATGTATCTCACTTACAGTGTTTTTCATTTATATTACTCAGACTTCATCCATGTGATGCTTTGACTTCCTTTATAAGTGAATTGGCTCTGTATGTTCCTTTCATGTATCTCACTTACAGTGGTTTTCATTTATATTACTCAGAATTCATCTTTGCGATGCTTTGAATTCATTTATAAGTGAATTGGCTGTGTATTTTCATGTTTCATGTGTGTGTGTGTCCTACTACTAAAGACTCAGAGCTACCTCAACTTCCATGTCAAGTGAACTCACTGAATTACTGAAAGTGCTGACTCCATAGCCCAATGGTAGCAAGCATTCATATTTTCAACCTGAACCAAAACACAAATAATAGAGTTAGCCATCTATATATATCTTTATTCCATATTATTAACCCTTGAGAGAGCCCTCTCAGATTGAGGAGGCTAAACTTAAATCACAAGATTGGTTTGAAATAGTTACACTGAAGTTGTTTGACCAGCAGCCAATCAAGTACGATTTTGGTGATAACATTTTGGCTTCGTTGTCGGGGACCGAAGGTGTATATTTTCCCTGTGAAGAACGACAAAGTTTCAGTTCTAAGGTCTAAGAGAAGCAAACACTTAGGCACATATTGGTTGTGTTCCTGCTCTAGAAACTCCACACATCAAATAATCAATTGGAATGTGACTCCACTACTTGAAGATAAATAGCTTGATGAAGTTTCAAGATGAGTTCCATTGCAATAATAAATTCCACCTATGCTCCTATGAATCAGTCTCACATCCCTAGTTTTCCAAATCCTATGCCAAAGGTTCAATGGTTAACTGATCTTCCTATAGTCAAAGATTAAAAGAAAGACAATGTTGCTCTTCATTTGGTTAGATTCCATATGCATGTAGACAGTCTTAAGGTTCATTTCCCTGATGATTGTCTCGTGAAGATGTTTATGGCCACTTTAGAAGGAAAAGCATGGTCTTGGTATGAAATCTTGCCAAATGGTTCATTATATTCTCTTGCTAATTTCCATGTTACATTTTATGAGATGTATGAAGAATGTCATCCCTCCTTATTACTGGTCAAAGACTGCTGTAAACACTATGTGAGTTTTATTGAATATTTGGAGAATTGTTATGAAGATGATGAGTTCATGGATGAGGAAATTCTAGAGGCCCTTCATGACAACCCATTTCATCACCAAGAAGAAAGGATAACCTCTCCCTTGGATGAAAATGAACCCAGCAGGAGCTTATTTATGAAAATCATGTTACATCCTCTGAGTTTGATGAAAATTTGCAGCAGACTTGTCAGTCCTTTGATCATCGGGAGTATGAGAATTATTTCAAACAGTAAGAGGAAATATTGGAAGATAATTTCCACAATCCTCAGGTAAAGGACGGAGTTTATTATTCATGTCATTTCTTGCATCAGCCTACATCAAATAATGATCACACTAGTAAAGAAGTGGGTGAAAATTTTCTTTATCTTTATCTTCTAATCTGAAGTCATTTGAGTGCAAGTCAGAAGTTAAGATTCAATTTGTGGATGAAGTTGCTAAGAAAATTGAAAAGGACATTGAAGTTTTAGAGGATAAAATTCAATCTTATAGGCTTCAAGATCAAGATCATTCTTTTCAAAAGCATTCCATGCCAAAACACAAAGAAAGGGTGTTGCTTCCTTTCTCTTTTGAGATTGAAGAAGAATACACTGTTTTTGAAAATCAGTTTCAACAGCAGTTTGATAACACACAATTGAAATCTAGTGTGGCTGAGAAAAGAATATATGAGTTTTCCAAAGTTGCAGAATGTTTTGAGAATCACCAAACAAATCATGTCTTCTTTGATCCTATAGTCGAATACATGGAAGAATCCTATAGTCCAGATTTTCAGTTATATTTTCATTATGAGGATCAGATACATTATATGTTGCCTTGTTCATTTCAGTATCATGCTTACTGTTGGTTCAAGTGTAGTTAACAGGTTCAAATGTCAGATCATATCAATGACTGGCTTCATTGGAAGTTTCATGTTGCTTGAGTTAAAAATGGAGATTGCAGCTGATAGGGTAGGTAGGAGTGTGTGAATAAGCTCAAAGTTGACTGAGCATATTTTCAGTAGGTACATATTTGGTTCTTCTGCAGTGATCATTAAGAGTTTGAGGAGAACGCTGCCAATTTCAAATTTTTTTCTATTTTTCAAGAAGATGGATAGCAGCATTGGAACTACTGGTTCTTTACTCTCCCACAGGGGCACACTATCCCAAGTGGAGCCACTGTTATCAGTCAAAAAATTAAAAACATCATTTTGACAAGATTACTTATGTTCATGGGTAAAAATAGGGTTTTAGGAGTCATTTTAAGTTTGACCAAGGGAAGCATTAAATTTTGTATAGTTTGATCCTACCCTAAGGTTTAAACAAACTCATTTTTAAAGTCCTTCATGTCAAATCATTCATGATTTTAGGATTCATTTCATTTCCCGAAGTTTTTGTGCCAAAAATTCCTAATAAGCCAAGAAACCATAGTTTCATAGCACATTCAGTGTAAAAAAGGCAGAAAGCGCTACGAAACTGGCTAATAGTTTCGTAGCAAATTTGAAGCATTTCTCTGTTTTCTGGTTTTGAGCAGTCAACTTCAAAGGCGATTTATGAGCAACTGAAAATGAATTTTTGAAATATGAAAGAGGTTTTTCTTCATAACACACCTAACTATAAAATTGTCCCTCATTTTCTTCAAATTCATTAGGAGGTGGGAGAAATTGATAAATTAAAATGCGCTACGAAACTGTTGTTACTAAACTGTCCTTTACATGATTGCTTAGCAGTCAACTTCAAGTTCAGTTTCTGGTAAAATGAAAACGTTTTTTGGAATTCTGAAAGATTTTTGTCTTCATCACAACCCCAGCTACAAAAATCTCTCTCAATTTTCTCACAGGTTTTATCAGTTGGGAGATACAAGGATTTCATTAAAGCCCTATTTTCAGAAATAGATTTTTCCTATTTTACACATGTTTTTCAAAGGAAGTTTCTGGACAGCAGGAGATGTGTTTCAAAAACCAAAGAGAGGATTTTATTCAAGACATAATGACCTACAAAAAAATCTGTCAATTTCTCAAAATAGATCATGGATTAGGGGATATAGGCTCTGTTCCAAGACCTATTTTTCAAGAAAAAAACAAGAAAAATATGCAAGGATTTCTTAAATATGAATGAAGAGATTGACACCTCAAGGAGCCTAAAAACAAGTTGTTTTATGGTTTGTAGATGATAAGGAAAATTTATATTTTTAGTTTTTGAGCAACCACAGTTTTCACTTGGAAAATTTATGAAAAATCTGCATACTCAACAGTTTCGTAGCGCCTCGAGGCTTAAAAAGCAGAAAAGTGATACGAAACTACTATAGTTGCCTTTTTGTTTCCTTAGATCAATATGTAAGGATTTAAAGGGTGAATCAGTAGCTTTAATTTATATGAAAAAGGTTTTGAAGGGTAATTAAAACAATGCAAGAGGAAGGAGTCAAAGTTTTGAAGAATAAAGGTTTGAAATGGCAGCGCTACAAAAAGCGCTACGAAACTGTTGTGTTTTCGTAGCGCAATATATTACAGCCTTTTGAAAAAGTTTTTGAAGTGGTTTTGGATAGCTGGAGGCTAGGGGAGAGTGATGGGACATGTTAAGCTAATCTTCAACAACCAAGGACCATGAAATGAAGATTAAATGATGGTCGAGATGTTCAAAGAAGGAAAAAGATCTTATGCCTAAAAAACAGGGTATGGTTTCCGGTTTTGTGAATGTCAGCAAAGTGGTCATGAAGAATTGAATATCATTATCCAAATTCGACCATGTGATGATAGACTTCTCAATAATGTAATTGCAAATAGATAAGGTTGTTATAGATAGTGATAAGGAGTTTGAGTCCTTTTTGAAATAGGATTGTTAAGTAGGATAGGTGTCATTTTGTAATAAATTTCATGTTTTATAGTTATGAAAGGTGTCAAGGGACAAAAATTTGATGTATCTAGCCTAGAGGCAGATCATCTCATGTTGTAAGATGTCTATTAAAGGCCAAGAGGTCTAATTTTTCAAGGGTTGGATATTTTTGGCAAAATTGCAACTCATTGTAAATTCACTGTTTTAGCAATACAGAGAGGTGTTACTTGACCAACTTGAGATTCTGAATGAGTTTTTAGTGCTTACCTATTCTATATTTACCTTTTATGTATCTCACTTACAGTGTTTTTCATTTATATTACTCATAATTCATCCATGTGATGCTCTGACTCCCTTTATAAGTGAATTGGACGTGTATGTTCCTTTCATGTATCTCAGTTACAGTGGTTTTCATTTATATTACTCAGAATTCATCCATGTGATGCTATGACTTCATTTATAAGTGAATTGGCTGTGTATTTTCATATTTCATGTGTGTGTGTGTCCTACTACTAAAGACTCAGACCTGCCTCAACTTCCATGTCAAGTGAACTCACTGAATTACTGAAAGTGCTGACTCCATAGCCCAATGGTAGCAAGCATTCATATTTTCAACCGAAACCAAAAAAAAAATAACAGATTTAGCCATCTATCTATATCTTTATTTCATATCATTAACCATTGAGAGAGCCCTCTCATATTGAGGAGGCTAAGCCTCAATCACAAGGTTGGTTTGAAATAGTTACACTGAAGTTGTCTGATCAGCAGCCAATCGAGTACGATTTTGGTGATAACATGTGTGCAGCTTGTCCAAATGCCATAGCCCATGGAAAATTAGATTGCTTAATCTTGGTTTGGTCATATTTTTAATTTCATGTCAGTAGTTTAGAGAATAAAGTCTATCAAACAACTTAATCTTGACAAATGAGTAGACTAGGTACAGAATAAGAGAGTTCATTAGCCTAATCTGAACTCTTGGAAGTGATAAGGGTACAAGTAGATAGTTTTTTATGCTTTCAAAAGAAAATAATGTCAAAGGTTTTCCAGTCCAAGTGCACCCAAAAGAAGAAAAAAATGTTAGGAAAAATAAGATGGGTAGGTAGAACTGATATTGAAGCAAACATGTCTTTTCAAATTTTTGAGATCACAGTTTCAAGAGAACATTAGCAAATGAAGGAAGAGGGATCTTCCAAGTACAAGTAAGGTACAGGTCTTCAAAACTTAGAGATCTGAACTCTGAGGTCCTGGACACCTCCTGAAAAGGAGTTGCCCTCCCCAAGTGGAGCCACTGTTAGTCATCAGTAATTTTTACTATTTGTAGATGACTATAGATTGGTTCTAGATTTATAAAAACAAAATTCCCTGAATATTGTGAGTTTAAGAAATCTCACTGCCTTCATTATCCTTATAGGAAAATTTTCACTATTCTATCAACCTTGCCATTTCATGGTCACCCTGCCACTCTTAAAATCTCCTTATGGGCTTGTGCCACTCATCTCCATCCTTTTTTCCTACATATGACCTCATTATTCTGTTTTTCCCTTGCCCATAACTCCACTTTACATCTAGGGTTACCTATAAGCTTGTTCCTTCCCATGTTCACCGGGTTCCTTAAGCATTGATGATCTCAAAAGTATCTATGTAGGCTCTTTAGATAAATCAAGTACATTGGATTTTGGATCTTCAATACACCACTTTTTCAATACTCTGTTTTTACACTTGAAGACTCCAAGCCAATTTTTAGTTAAAAGCCAGGTCAAAGGATCCTCCCATTAGATCAATTAGGGTTTCATATGGTCCAAGGTTAATCATTGGTGTTTCAGACACTGTTTTTCTTTGTTAGAATATGGTTCAAAGGTCTTGAAATGTTGAGACATGGTTATTCAAGAAAAGATATGAAAGTCTCCAAAGAAGACTACCTTGTCAAATTCAAGTTCTACAAAAAGTAAATGTAACTTGGCACTTCTGCAGGAGTTTTAAGAGGTAAATCAACAGAATAAATTGATAAGGTAAATGGTATGTTCCTAAAGGAAGACATCTTGCAGCAAGAAAGACAGGAAGCACTTGGTCTTAAGGAGAATTAGGGTTTTTGAGATTGATTGGGCCAGCAGTGTACCAAGCAGTGATCAAATGCATAAATGACCATGGAGGAGGTACACCAAGAAACCAAACATGAAGAGAAATTTATCAGAAATGATTGATAATATAGGGAAAAAGGTGAGGTGAACTGGACAAAAATGAATGAACTTGAAAGGGCTATTGATAAATTAGAAGACAACACTGATGATTGTCTTAGATGCACTCCAAGCATCTAAGGTTTTAGGAAAATGGCCATAGAAGGTGAAACCATGAGTTGAACTACACGATGGTTGCAAAGGAAGGATTGTGAAGGTGCTGCTATGTGCAATCATCCCAAAGTTTGCCAAGGTGAATGTGTCATTGCCTCAAAGATCAAAGGTGAATTTAGCATGCTCTAAGGAGTAAGAGAAATCCAGGTCAATATTCTCAGTCACCTACAAACAGAAGTGTCAAAGGAGGTAAAAAACATGGTTTGAAACTACATGGTATAGACAGAAGCAATTTTTGAAATTGTTGTTGTGAGAAAACCTCTCAAAGGTATTTAATGAGCTTGCCATGACTGAATGATCAAAGGAAATGTATTGAGCTCCAAGGTGGAAGAAAAAAAGGATTTTGAGGCTGCTGCTATGACAAAATAAATATGTCAAAGCCTCCAGGATCAAAGGAGACACAAATTTCCTGACTGCCAGCAAAAGTGAGAAAGACAAGTTAAAAAATTTGTAATGGAAGCCACAGAAAGTTTTGAAGGTGCCATCATGACTAATATAACTCCAAGGATTTCAAAATGAGTAAATTATGCCTTAAGAAGAAAAAGGAAGAGCCAAGATAGTGTTTTGAGGCACCTGTAAGAAAAAAGTCAAAAAATATCAGAAAGATGTAGAAATAATATAACTAATATGTTATATGTCTAAGATTCACCTGATCATAAACTATTTGACTTCATGCACAATACATAATCTATTCCATTATTGATCATAATATGCGGAAATTAAATCAATTGCATGCACACATTAAAACCATAAAAATTCACACACATTAGCACAGTGATTTATAGGAAAGCTTAAAGCTGAAAACCCCCAACTATCTGTATAATGTATGTCATAGAGATCATGTAACAATCATCATACAAATATTCTCACAAGCTCTCAGTACAATCTCCAATCGTTACACACTAATCAGGGCCTGATCTAGCAAATCCATGCACCGATCCTTTGCCACCTACTAGCCTGCCTCTACTGCACAATCCCTGTTGAATATGGGCTCTGAATGAACTCGAATCCACCTGGCTTGCACTGCGCAATCTTCATTGGCATCTCCATCAATGTGTGGTGCAAGATCATGCACCACTATGGTCACAACTGATAGTCACACTTGCTCTTTCACCTACCTCTCCACTGATCTCCACTGAAACTGTCCATGCACTGTAGTTAACTGATGTATTCTTCAGTTGAATAATGAGTTATTATTTAGTGAATTAATTAATAATTAATTCACACCACTCTCACTAGTGTATCAATCAATTAGACTAGATACAACTAGCTCAAATGTGTCTAACTGAGTTAAACTAAACACAACTCCACCAACTACCTCAATAACTCCACCAAACTCTGTCACATGAGTTCTAACTGAAGTCTCAATGCAATAGCTCCACTTAACCCTCAGGAATAGCGTAATTCCTTCTATCAACTCCTGTGCCACATCTGTGCACTTAAATGAAGTGCTCCAAGAGAATAAGATAATGTTTATAGTCCAAATATTATTAAGAGCTAATAATATTCGACATATCTATTTTTAGACTGGCAATCTAAAAATAGATTCTACCCAATATGTCTAAAAATAGAAGTCCATCTATTTTTCCAACTTGACCAACCATCCACAAATAGCATCCTGCAACTCATAGAATATGATCAACATGTCTAAAAATAGACATAGTCTAAGAATAGACTTGTGCCAAAAATAACCTGCGGGCCCACTTAGTGAAGGCGACTCTTTTCACTAAGCTCATCATCTTGTTGCAATATCAACACTCCCTCTCAACAAGATAGGGATTATCTGCCACCTCGATCCTACCTCTATGGTATTCAAATTTGCTCTTGGTGAGCGCCTTAGTCAAGATATCAGCATCCTGATCCTCCGTAGGAATGTAAGAAAGTAACATGATCTTCCACTGCACACAATCTCTGATATGATGATACCAGATGTCAATGTGTTTAGATCTATCATGAAATACTGGATTAACCAAGATTTTGATGCAACTTTGATTATCACAATATATCACAGTAGGATCTAAGTGTGAACCGAACAACCTGACCAGGATCTTCCTCATCCATATAGCCTCGCATGCTGCCAAACTTGCTGCCATGTACTCGGCCTCCGTTGAACTGAGTGCCATGAATATCTACTTCCTGTTGTACCAAGAGACTACTGTCGACCCGATACTGAAAATTCCTCCAGATGTTCTCTTTCTGTCCGTTGGGCTCCCAGCCCAATCTGCATTCGTGAGGCCATGCAGCCTCACCTCATCTGAATTTCTGTACCATAATCCATATCCCAATGTGCCTCTGAGATATCTCAATACATGCTTCCCTGCCTTCCAAAAGAGCTTGGTAGGCTTAACCATAGCTTGTGAAAGCTGGTTAACAGCATAGCATATGTCAGGTCGTGTATTGACTAGATACATGTTTAACACACCAACTTTATCGATAAACAAATGGCATCCACTACCTCTACCGATGTAGCATCCCCTTTCCTCCAACCACCAGAAGAGGAGTGTTTGAGCAGGCTTGCAAACCCTCGTATGTTGAACTTCCGCATCTCCGGGCATACTTTCCTCGAGACACAAACAACCCATCATACGCCAAATTTCCAATCCCATGAAATAATGAAGGAGGCCCAAGTCCTTCATCTCAAACTCCTTTGCAAGATCAGCCTTGCATGAGAGTATCAATTGTTCATCACCGGTCAGTATCAAATCATCTACATAAAGTACAATGATCAGCAACTTACCCTCAACCACTATCTGGTACAGGTTGGGATCTGTCTCGCTCTTGGTAAAACCAAGTCCGGTGAAATAACTGTCTATCCGTGCGTACCAAGCACGAGGTGCTTGTTTCAAGCCATACAATGCTCTTTTGAGCCTGCACACCTGTGACTCACTGCTGAAGATCTCGAAACCTTCAGGCTACTCTATGTACACCTCCTCCTCAATGACTCTATTGAGGAACGCAGTCTTCACATTCATCTGATGAATGTGCCACCCCATCTACGCTGAGAGAGCAAGGATGCTCCGTATGGAAGGATACCTTGCAACAGGTGCAAAGGTTTCCTCATAGTCGATCCCCTCAATCTGTGAGAAGCCCCCAGCAACAAATCTTGCCTTTTACTTCTCGATGCTCCCGTCAGCTGCTTACTTCACTTTGTAGATCCATCTCGAACCTACCACTAATTTCCCTTCCTGCCTTGGGACAATCTCCCATGCATTGTTTCTGACAATCGAATCATACTCTTCCACCATGGCATCTACCCATGCAAGGTCCTCCACAGCTTCCTCGAAAGAGGATGGCTCTGTCACAATACACTTGCTCATCAAAGCCATGTATCCAGTATATCATTCAGGTGACTGTCTCTATTTGCACTGTGATGTAGGTGCTCCTAAAATCTTCTCTGCATATTGATTCAGTCACTTAGCTTCTGTAGTGCGCTTCCACCCTCTGATGGTTGGCACTACATGAGTGGTTTCTTCCACTTCATGAACCTCCTCTAGTGGTTGATCCACATCTTGAGGCTCATCCTTAGGAACTAATAGCTCCTCATCTGCATGCAAGTGCGGCTCCCTCTCAAGCGAACACTTCATGGCTTTCTCCTCATGAAATTTGATATCCCGTCACACAACAGTCTTCCGATTGTCTGGAAAATACACACGATAGTTGTGGGGTGTTTCTGTGTACCCAAAAAATACCCCAACCTCTGCGGTCAGCTCCAGCTTCTTCTTGGAATCCTTCATTACATGAATGTAAACAAGTGAGCGAAAAATCTTCAAATGAGAAATATCAGGCTACTTACCAGAAAATGCCTCCTCGGGTGTACTCATGCCAAGTACTCTATGAGGACAGTGGTTTTGCACATAAACCGTAGTATTGCATGCCTCATCCCACAAGTGTATGGGAAGGCCCTAATCATGCAACATCGCCCGTGCAACAACCACGATCGTTCTATTCTTTCGCTCCGTGACCCCATTCTGCTATGGGTTATAAGGCACTATGATCTCTCTTCGAATTCCTTCTGCGCTGCAAAAGTATTTGAATTTACTAGAGATGAATTCACCACCATTATTGCTCCTAAGAGCCTTCACATGCCTCCCCGACTCTTTCTCAACCAGTGCCTTGAACTTACAGAACTTTGAGTATGTCTCGCTCTTCTTCTGCATGAAGAAGATCCAGCACTTACGAGAAAAATCGTCAACAAACATCACATAATACCTCTGCTTTGCTGTCAAAGCTACTGAGAAAGGTCCACACACGTCTGTGTGAATTCTCTCAAGGATCGTCGTGGCACGACTATCCTTCTCATGAAAGGTGGCTTTCAAAAAATTTCCCAAAGTACATCCCATGCACTGATCTAACTGCGTAAGTGTACCTTTGGAAAGCCCGGTAGAAATCTGCTGCAAAATTTTCAAAGCACCATGGTGAAGATGGCCCAATCTCCTATGCCATAGCTCGCCCTCATCCTGGCTCACCACTCCTTCTGCCTTGACTACCATTGTTGCGCAACCATCTACCTGCAACTGATAAAGGTTCTTAACTCGAACCCCTATCCTCCGGGTTTCACCAGTTGCCTTACTGCGTAGGAAAGCCTTTCCCTCGCTAAAGACAACATCATATCCCTTGTCTTCCAACATGGCCACCAATATAAGATTCTTCTTCAAACCTGGAACATGGATGAATCCTTCAATATGAAAGTTTTACCAGACTCCCTCTCAAAGGAAATCGTCCCGATACTGGTCGCACTTGTTGGAAATATGATGCAGAGTGTTGTCCTTGATGGCAACCCACTTAATGAAGATGAAGACATGATATGGTTGACTTGTGTTGTCCTTGATGGCAATCCACCTGATGAAGTTATACTTGACTTGATGGACTTGGTAAATGATGTAAATCTGATGTGATATGATGTTTGTTAACAATATGATACTGAGTGTTGTCCTTGAAAGGCAACCCACTTGATGAAGATAATGGCAACTTACTTGATGAAGTTTTACTTGATAGAATATGTTCTTGATGAAGTAAATTTGATGTATCTACAGTGAGTACAGAAGGTAGTGAAGAAAGGAATTCAGCATGTGCTAATTCTATGATGAAAAGAGTATGTCTCAAGGCATACGCGGATATGTTTAGGGGAAGTCGCGTATGCACGCGGAAAAGAACGTGCCAAGTCGCGTATGGGAAAAAGCGCTCAAAAAGTGCAAAACCAGGGGTCACCACCATGGTATTGACCCATTGTATTGGGTAATGATTCGTCTAAATGACCCCGTCTAGGAATACCATCGGAAGTAATGTAGTTTTGGGCTCATGGTATTGTTTTGGCTCATGGTATTGAAAAAGGGTAAACCTATATAAGGAGAAGAATTTCATTGTGCAAATAATAAGCGTGGGTGCAAGATCTCTGAGCTTGAATGAATACTTCTCTGAGAAGTATATCTGTATGGAAAGGGTAAAGGTTTGATGTTAGATCTGAATGTATGATGCACCAATGATGAAGAAGGGGATCTAGATCTGAAATGTACTTGTATCTGTTTATGGTATGATTAGATCCAAGATGAGGTGAACATCTGTCTGAAGTGAAGGGTTAAATCTGGGTGATGTATCTGTTCTGAAGAATTGCAATGACCTAAATATCTGAAGAACCATACGCTAGTTTACCGCAGAGGAAGCGCGTATATACGCGGCTTCGCCGAAGAGAAAGCGCGTATGCGCAATGAAATTGGTTCTGTAATTTGTACAGAAGTATACGCGGGTTTGTGTGAATGGAAGCGCGTATATACGCGACATCAGTGAAGTGAAAGCGCGTATGCAAACTAGGGTTTGCTGAAGTCTGTGGTAAGAAATGACTGATCTATTCTGCTGTATTTCTGCTATCTGATCTATGTTGTCTGAATTGGTATGTATCAGTTTGGTTGTATGATTGAGCTTAAATGTATGAAGAGGGTCCAGTCTGAAAATATGATGAAACGTGGCCTACAAGTGTTGTTCTATTGAAGTTGTTGGATCCAGTGTGAAAATTGATGAAACATGGTCCAAGGTGGTGCTGAGGGTTGTAGCTCTCAGTCAGGGGGTTGTAGCTCCCTTCCAGGAGAGGCTGGTAAACAAGATCGGGGGGTCGTAGCTCCCTTCCAGGAGAGGCTGGTAAACGAGTCAGGGGGTTGGAGCTCCCTTCCAGGAGAGGCTGGTAAACGAGCGCAGGTGGGTGCCTGCGTGCTGGTCAAGTCTGCGCCAGCACATATGTTGTAAGAGGTTTTCTCTATAATAAAATATTGAAGGCTGAGCAACTGCAGCGGTGGTTTTCTCCCGACTTGGGTTTCCACCTAAAAATCCTGGTGTTCATGTGTGATGCTTTGTGTGATGGTTTATTCTATTCTTACTGCACATGTTTACAGTTTATTGAATATCTGATGAATAAATGATGGAATGGTTTAAGTGAAGAATTAATGACATAATTAGTTCTCTGTGTATACGCGAGTTTAATAAAGGGTATCCGCGCATATACGCGAGTCTGCTTCAGGAAAGTAGCGTATGGGTTTTGAAGTAAACAAAAGTAAAAAGTTTTGAATATGCTGTAAATACTGATTCACCCCCCCCCCCCCCCTCTCAGTATTTTTCCCAACAGCACTGTATCTACCATCATCGCCCATCTCAATGTGCACTCCAAGATCCTTCTCATCCAGATCAGTAAACAAATCTTTGTCTCCGGTCATATGGAAAGATGCACCACTATCAAGAAACCACACTAAACCCATCACACTTGAGACCAAGCATGCGATCAGCGAAAAATCTAGCTCAAACTGTGAGGCTAAGGCCTCTCCAGCTGTAGATCCAGCAGCCTGCTTATTTTTCTTCTTCTGTGGAAAATTAGTGGCGTAATGTCCATGTTGGTGACAGTGAAAGCACTTCGCCTTGGACATGTCCTACTTCTTTCCTTTTGCATCGGATTGAGAAGTATTTTTCTTGCTCTTCCCCTTCCTTGCTTTGGCAACCAAAGTGAAATTTTCTTCATCTTCATTCTTCCATGAAGATCCATCCCTGGTACTCTGCCTTATCTCCTCCTGCACAAGATTCGACCAAATTCACTCCCATCCGGGCAGTTTCTCCCGACCATTAACAGAGTCCTCATAGGAATGCCAACTCTTCAGAAGCCCAAGGAGAGCCAAGCTCACCAAGTCCTCTTCATCTACAGTAACCCCCACACTTCCCAGCTCATCCCTACACTGGAAAAACTTCGTGAGGTACTTGGGTATACTCTCGCCCTTCTCCATTTTTATTTTCCTGAGCTTATCCTTGAGCGCCAACTTCCTCTGGTCGCTCTTGCTTTGGAACAAGTTTGTCAATGCTTTCCACATCAAGATTGGAGAAGCTTTACCATGAAGGCTGGACACTATGTGTTCCTTCACACCTTCCAATAGAATCCTTCGACATTTTGTTGTCTTCTTTTGCCATGCGTCAAGTGCGGCAGCATCACTAGAAGCAGGTTTCAGAATTTTTGCATCTATGAAATCCTTCAACCCATTATCCTCCAGCACCACCTCCATCATGTCCTTCCATGAAATAAAATTCAAGCTACCCTCAAGGGCATACTCCAATCGCAATCCGTTGAAAGACATCTCAACTTCGACACCAAGAAAACACTACTGCAAATTCGAATTCCACCAACACAAAACTCAACCGCTTCAATGATTGCAATTGCTCCAATGATCAATCCTCTGATACCATGTAGAAATTATATAACTGATATGTTATATGTCTAAGATTCACCTGATCATACACTATTTGACTTCATGCACAATACAAAATCTATTCCACCATTGATCATCATATGCGGAAATTAAATCAATTGCATGCACACATTAAAACCATAAAAATTCACACACATTAACACAGTGATTTATGGGAAATATTAAAGCTGAAAACCCCAAACTATATGTATAATATATGTCATAGAGATCATGTAACAATCATCATACAAAGCTTCTCACAAGCTCTCAATACAATCTCCAACCGCTACACACTATTCAGGTCCTGATCTAGCAAATCCATGCACCGATCCTCTGCCACCTGCTAGCCTGCCTCTACTGTGAAATCCCTGCTGAATATGGGCTCTGAATGAACTCAAATCCACCTAGCTTGCATTGCGCAATCCTCATTGGCATCTCCATCAATGTGTGGTGCAAGATCATGCACAACTATGGTCACAACTAATAGTCACACTTGCTCTTTCACCAACCTCTCCACTGGTCTCCACTGAAACTGTCCATGCACTGTACTTAACTGAGTTAAACTGAACAAAACTCCACCAACTACCTCAATAACTCCACCAAACTCTGTCACATGAGTTCTAACTGAAGTCTCCATGCAATAGCTCCACTTAACCCTCAGGAATAGCATAATTCCTTCTGTCAGCTCCTGTGCCACATCTGTGCACTTAACTGAAGTTCTCCAAGAGAATAATATAATGTTTATAGTCCAAATATTATTAAGAGCTAATAATATTCGACATATCTATTTTTAGACTGGCAATCTAAAAAAATATTCCGCCCAATATGTCTAAAAATAGAATTCCATCTATTTTTCAAACTTGACCAACTATCCACAAATAGCATCCTGCAACTCATAGAATATGATCAACATGTCTAAAAATTGACATAGTCTAAGAATAGACTTGCGCCAAAAATAGCCTGCGGGCCCACTTAGTGAAGCTGACTCTTTTCACTAAGCTCATCATCTTGTTGCAATCTCAACAAAAGAAAGTGAAAAGGACTCAAAACCTTAGGAGGTGGGTTTGCAAAGATTAAATTTAATTCCCTAGAATATAGAGGGTCATTTTGTTTTTCATATGACTCATTTTTCACTTGAAAAAAGTTGGAAGCATTCAGGAGTAAAAATAGTCTTAGTTTTCAAGGAAAATCAGGTAGATCTTTTGTGGTGCTCCACCCTCAAGTTGGTGTTGTGCGCCTGGAGTCGGGCACTGTGCCCTTGCCGAAAAAATATCGTGCAAAATACATTGGCGTTGCATGCCTAGAATGTGGTGCTATGCACCCAGCAAGGCACTGTGCCTTTACCCAAATTGACCCACAGTGTGCCTTTGGCGCTGCGCGCCTGGGGCTGGAACTACGTGACTGGCATATTGCACTGTGCCCTTGGCCAGGAGGGCCTCCCAAGCAAACAACCTCTCAAAAACACCTCAAATTTTCTCCAAGTCATCACCAAGGGTTTTTCAAGCAATAATAAGTGGTAAGTAGATGCCCTCATCCCTTCTTCAATCATTTGTGGTGATTTATTATTAAGGGAATTAAAGACCTAAGAAGGAACCCTAGATTTGAACTTAAAACCATTGTTTAACCTTTCTTCATCTGCTTATAAAGAGAGTCAGTGACAAACAGAGGGTTATATTGTTGGAGGTTGCCCATTCACTTGAGCTATCCCTAAATTTCATTTCAAATTGACATAAGTGCATGGTGTGTCAAAGGAGAGTTTAAACAAGCAACAAAGGGTGGTCATTGAGTTTTTCCTCTCACTCATATTCATATACATTACACCATCAGTCATTCACTTCATTCACTTGTAAAAGTGTCCATTCCACCATCCTTTAATCTCATTTCCATTTGCTATCTTAGGGTTTTTCAAAGTCAGAGTGGTCAAAATGTCAGAAAGAGAGGGCAGTGGTAGTGAAGGGGAAGGCCAAATGCCAAGGAGGCAGGGGCACAAAGATGGGAAGATCAACAAGTTTGAACCACTAAACACAATAGAGCTAAATGCATCTCCCTTAACTATCTTCTGCTTCTAAAATGTAGGCTGTTATGAATTTTGTGAGAAGGTACAGTAGGTGCAAAACCACCCTTGGCTAACCAGGCTTTTCATCATTAACTTGTATGAGAAACAAGTTAACCTTGCAGGAGTAAACTTTGAACTATGTACTGATGCTATTGCCAATGCCACAGGCATACCTAGTGTAGATGAGAAATGGTTCAAGCAGGCCAATCTTAACATAAGCTACTATGAGCCATATTAAATACCTAGGTACAAAGACTACAATAAATCCATATTTCCTTTCTCTCAATTGCTGGAGAGATATGCACCTATGATGAGGATCATTATGAAGTATTTTACATGTGAGGGAAGGTTATCTAGGCCTTACTCCTATCACATTAGGCTGCTTATTCACTTTACTAGGGTTAGGATGCTACACCTACCCTATTACCTCTACAGAAGCATTGACAAAATTTCCTATATTGTACGAAAGAGAGACTATCCCCAGCAGATGCAAAGCCTCTTTCACCACTCTCTTATTAAAATGGTTGTTATGCATCAATTGCAGTAGAAGGGCATTCCATGGGAGGTCTTCATTTCTCATGAGGTGTTCACCAATCCACAAGGCCAACAGCAGCAAGATGTCCCTTCATCTTCTTATCCACCCATTTGTCCATCCACTCACACTCCCTCACCACATGATGACTCATCCATCTCACCATCCACACATATTCCTTCACCTCAAGACAACCCTCCTTCGTCACCCTCTTACAATGCATCAGAAAATGAGGGAAATGATAATTAGCAATCAAATATCAATGAGGGATAGGGAAATAATGAATCAAGAAATGAATAAGAAGGAAATAAGGAGGCATATTTCAGTGAAGATGAGGAAAATGAAGCAGAAACTAGCAATAATGATGATGGTTATGATGATGGCAGTGGAACAAAGAGCCAAGATGATAGTGAGGCAAATATTGATGAAGCACATAGCAGTGAGGATAAAGAAAGTGAAGCTGATGTCAATGAGGAAAATATCGGTGAGGCAGAACAAGTCAGTGAAGAAGGCAATAGGTCAGAAAGCCAAGATATCATTGAGGCTAATGTAAATGAAAAAGATGCCAATGAGTCTAAAAACAGTGAATCACATATCAGTGATAACGTTGACAGTGGCTCAAAGAGCCTTGATGGCCTTGATGACAGCAGAGCACATGACAGTAAGGTCAGTGAAGCAAATAGAGATGAGGGCACTACAGAAAGCAGTAAAAATGATGGCAGTAAGGATGCAGAAGGAAATGAGGAAAGGAGCCATGAAGAAAGAAACAAGGAAAAGGGAAATGTTATTAGTGACGATGATGTCAGTGATAAAACAGAGAGCCTTGAACAGAAGATGGTGATGATGTTGGCTCTAATGATGACAGTGGGTCAAAAGGCCATGATAGCAATAATGATACCAATGATGAAGGTAGCCATAAGAGCAGTGATGGCAAGAGCTATGATGACAGTGAAGTTGACAGCAATGATGGAAATGAGATTGAAGACACTAAAATGGTGGACAATGAACCTTTTTCTTTGACCTAACAAAGAGGAAATAGGCATGTGTTTGTTGCGCTCAAGAGGCAAGGGGCCATGCCTTCCACATCAACTAAGTATCTTGACAAAGGCAAAGAAAAGGTCATGGACGAAGAAAAAGAAGACCAGCATGAGACTGAACAAGAATTTAAACTCATTAATGTTGATAATGATGATGAAAATGTGTCAAGGATCTCAAGCATGTTTCTCAAAAGCAAACATGCCCAAATTAAATATTTGCAATCCAATCTAGGTAGGGCTAGGAATGCGATTCACTATTATGAGGTTGAAAACAAGCAGCTAGAGGCACAGAAGGAAATCTATGAGGTCAGAGCTATCAGAGCTCAGAAAGAGGCTACAAAATCCAAGGCTAAGCTAGATGAGGCCTTGGACAGATATGAGAACACTGATGAAGAGGAAGAACATCTTCCTAGGAGGAAGCCAAGGACAATTGGCTTAAAGAAGGCCTTAGCCAAGGAGAGAGAGCAAGAGGCAGCCTTGGCAGTGCAACTCACTCCAAGTCAGCTGCTTTCCATGGATATTGACTATGATCAGGAACCTTGGATTGAGAGGGAAAACATACACCTAGAGGGTCTATTGGAGAATACCAAGAGGGATCTTGACCTCCAAAAGAAGATGGCAAGGCACTATGCCTTCAGGAACAAGATTGCAAGGGCCAAGCTCAAAAGAGACCTTGCAAAGATCCAAGCCCTCACGGAGGAAAAAGGTAAATAAAACCTTTAAATCCTTGCTTATACATCCCTACAGGCATCCTAAACATAATTAGTAAGGTAAATCCAAATTTTGGCACAATTTTGTAAATTTTGGATGTTTGACTGTTTTAGAGGGCAAAAGGCTTAGCCCCACTTGCGTTGTGCTCTTTTTTGGGCACTATTTTTAGGAATGGCTTACATTTTTGGAATCCTTAGGCCAAGGACATCATCCACAAAAACGTTCAACTCATTTGGAGTAGAATTGGTACTCCAAAATTGCCAAAAACACCCAAACCATCACCTTTTAGCCCTATTTTCAGAGCTGGCAGTGCACCCTAAGCAGTCTTAGTAGATTGCATTTTTGAGTAGGTAAATGAATTCCAATCAGAAATATAAAGGAATTTTTGGAAAGTAGACTGGACAAGATTTCCAATGATCTATCATGGAGCTCATTTGGACACCTGGAAGGCCTCCAAACCGTGGTCACAAAACAGGCAATTTTTCTAGTGCAGGCACTATGCCCTTGCCTGCAAAGTCAACAAAAGAGACAAATTTATTGAAAAAATATATTTTTGAGGAATTTTAAGGAAAATCACTCCTATTTAGCTCAGAATTTATGTTTTAAGTTATTTTTCATTTATTACATTAGATATTTTGTGCCTTGGACCTTGCATGGTCTCTTTGGAAAAAAATGGCATTTATGATGTATTAATGACATTTTGGAAACCCTTGTTAGGGTTTTGGTCCTCCTTGCTAGTTAAATACTGCATTGAGGCCTCATTGTACATATTGGATGATTATTGAGAAAATATCATTGACTTGAATATTGAGGAGAAATTTCGCATTGGACTTTGTGAATGTCTTCATTTACATGGTGATGGAGCAAGCTCACTTGCAAGATTCCTGAACATAGTTAATGGTGATGTCTTTCCTATATAATGTTTTTTTTCTTATGTTATCATTTTTTTTCATCTTTCTCATGAAATAGGATAGAAATTTTAGGCTAAGAAATGTTGTTTAGAGGCACCTTAGCTCTGTCTGCTCTCTACTACTTGTATGTTTTCCTCTACTAGGTCAGATTAGAGAATTCTTGAATGCTCTCTAGTTCCACTTATGCTTGTTTATCTTAAGAATGATTTAATAGTGTTGAGAATTCAACAAGATGATGAGCTTAGTGAAATGAAGTCGCCTTCACTAAGTGGGCCCGCAAGCTATTTTTGGCGCAAAGTCTATTTTTAGACTATGTCTATTTTTAGACATATGGATCATGTTCTATGAGTTGCAGGATGCTATTTGTGGATGGTTGGTCAAATCGGAAAAAATAGATGGACTTCTATTTTTAGACATACTGGGCGGAATCTATTTTTAGATTGCCAGTCTAAAAATAGATATGTCGAATATTATTAGCTCTTAATAATATTTGGACTCTAAACATTATCTTATCCTCTTGGAGCACTTCAGTTAAGTGCACGGATGTGGCACATGCAGCTGACAGAAGGAATTACGCTATTCCTAGGGTTTAGTGGAGCTATTGCATGTTGACTTCAGTTAGAACTCATGTGACAGAGTTTGGTGGAGTTGATTGAGGAAGTTAGTGGAGTTGTATTCAGTTTAACTCAGTTAAACATAGTTGAGCTAGTTGTATCTAGTCTAGCTGATTGATACACTAGTGAGAGTGGTGTGAATTAATTATTAATTAATTCACTAATTAATCAACTAAAGAATACATCAGTTAACTTCAGTGCATGGACAGTTTCAGTGGAGACCAGTGGAGAGGTAGGTGAAAGGGTAAGTGTGACTATCAGTTGTGACTATACTGGTGCATGAGATTTGCACACACATTGATGGAGAAGCCAATGAGGATTGCGCAGTACATACTAGTGGGATTCGAACCTGGATCTAGGTATTATCCATCTTGGATTGTGTAGTAGAGGCAGGCTAACAGGTGGAGCAGACTGGAGCATGTGTTTTGCTAGATCTGAGCTTGTTTAGTGTGTAACAATTGGAGATTGTACTGAGAGCTTGTGAGGAGTTTGTACAATGATTGTTACATGATCTCTATCATTATAATATATAGATAGTTGGGGGTTTTCAGCTTTAAGCTTTCCCATAAATACTGTGTTTATATGTGTGATTGTTTATGGTTTTAATGTGCGCATGTGATTATTTATATTTCCGCAATTAATGATCAATGGTAGAAGAGATTATGTATTATGCATGAAGCTCAAATAGTGTGTGATCAGGATAATCTCGGTGAATAATTTAACAGTTATTCAAATTTCTACAAATAGAGCCAATGTCAAAGTTGTTTATGGTTAGCCCTGCTCTTTGACATGAATTAAACATTGTTTTTGAGGTCTTTGCTTTGAATTAAGTATTGCTAATTCGGGTTTAATTGAAGAGGTCTATGGTTTTCCCTGCCCTTTTGCTCATCTTAAATGGTTATTTCGAAGTTCTTTGTTGTTTGATGAAGGAAATTAGGATTTCCCTACTCTTTGATTATTACTACATCTTGTCTTAGATGTTTTCTTTTCCTGAAGGTAAAATCACTAGAAAACTTACAAGTTTCTTGCCTTCTATGGTTCACTGGATTGTTGTCTTGATGTCTACTTTCTAGGGTTTTGTCAAAGAAGTTATTAGTATGCCCTGTCTTTGGTTATTTATTTATGCATAGTGATTTTAAAGGGTATTCTTGTTAAAGTATTTGTTAGAGGATTTTTAACTGCCCTTTGTACCTACTTTATTCACAATTTAATGTTTCACTTCTCTCACATAAGCTTTTAGATCCATTTGGGTTTGTTAGACTTGCCCTGTGATATACCCTTGACCTATTGTTGCACTTCTCAAGACCTTTTGAAGACTCCATATCCACCCAACCAACCAAACAAACAAACAAACCCTAATCCTTATAACTAGCCTAAAATCAAAACCCTAAAATCTCTCAAGTTCACATCTTTCATACAAACATAGAGAGAGCCCTCTCTGAGTCCAGGAAGGCTAGGTCCTAGGACTCCAAAGACTAGTTTGATGTTACCCTTGTACATGTGGTCTTGCCAATCTAACAAATTACGAGGACCTAACAAAAGATAAGGACCATTTTTCCTAAAAAACAAGGTTTGTTTCCAGTTTTAGAGGAGGCTAATTAATATGTCATGTAGTGTTGAGTTCCATCACACCCTATTCGAACATGTGAAGGAATAGTTGTCAAATATGTAAATTATATTAGGAGATAAGGTAGTTGATGTAATAATGAACAGTTTGAGTCCTATTAGGAAAAGGACTATCAAATAGAATAGCTGTCATTTTCTCATTAAAGTAGATGTTTTCTTGTTATGCAAGGTGTCATTAGGAAAATTTCAATGAATCTAGCCAAGATGAATATCATCTCATCATGTAACAAGTCTATTAAAGGGCAGATATTCGATTTGGTAAAGGGTTGGAGACTTTTTGGCAATACTGCAGCTTTATGTAAATTGACTATTTTTAGTAATACAAAGAAATTTCACTTGACCAACCTGAGATTCTCATGGAGTTTTTAGTGCTTACTTGATCTATATTTTCTATGTGTACCATTTGCAGTGGTTGTCATCTTTAATACTAAGAATTCATTCATGTAATGCTCTGACTTCCTTTATAGATGATGTTATCACCCAAAAAAATTTCAAACATCATTGTGTCAAGTTTGTTTATGATCATGGGTCAAAATAGGGTCTTAGGAGTCATTTCTTGAATTTGACCAAAAGGGAGTATTGGATTTTTAGGTTTGAACCTTCCTCAATGTTAAATAAATTCATTTTAAAGGTTTTTCATGTCAAGTCATTCATCATTTCATCATGCATTTCATTTCCCTAAGTTTTTTCATCAAAACTATCCAATTAGCCAAGAAACCTTACTTTCGTACTGCCACCCATTGAAAAATCGTTTTGCGCTACGAAAGAGATGTCTTTTCGTAGCGCAATATGAAGCAAAATTTTGTTTTCTGGTTTTGAGCAGTCAACTTCAAAGGAGGTTTCTGAGCAAACAGAAAGGTATTTTAAGAAACTGAGAGAGTTTATTTTCAAAAACATATCAAATAACAATAACCTCTCTCACGTTTCTCACAACTGTTATCAGGGAGATACAAGGCTTTATTTGAAGCCTTATTTTCATAAATAGAGTTTTCCTGTTTTACACGTGTTTTTCAAAGGCCGTTTCTGGACAACCGGAGATATGTTTCAAAAACCCAAGAGATTATTTTATTCAAGAAATAATGGCCTACAAAAACCTCCTTCAGTTTCTCAAAATACATCATGGAGTAGGAGATATAGGCTTTGTCCCAAGACCTATTTTTCAAAAAAAAACAGGAAAAGCCAATAGGCCAACCTATTGCAAATGAAGAAGAAATGCTTCAAAAAAGTTAAAATGAAGTTATTATATGGTTGTTGTGGTTTTTAGATGATGAGATAAGTAATATTTTGAGTTTTGGGGCAATAATACTTTTCACTTGGAAATTTTTTTGACAAAACTACATACTTAGCAGTTTCGTAGCGCCTCTAGTGTAAAAAAAACAAAAAAGCGCTACAAAACTGTTGTAGCTGCCTTTTTTGCTCCTTTTGATCAGTTTTCAAGGGATTAAAGGATGATTTAAGAGCCATAATTGTCATGGAAGATGTATTTAAGGATTATTAAAATGTTTCATAAGGAAAGAACCAAGTTTTTTGAAGAAAAAAGGTTGAAATGGTAGCGCTACAAAGGGCGCTACAAAACTGCAGTGTTTTCGTAGCGCCATAAATTACAGCCTTTTGAACAATTTTTGCAATGGCTTTTGGACAGATGGAGGCTAGGAATGAGTGATGAGACATTTTAAGATAATCTCCAACAGCCAATGGCCACGAAATAAAGTTTAAATGATGATAAGAATGTTCAGAGAAGGAAAAGAATCTTATGACTAAAAAACAGGGTTTGGTTTCCTGCTTTTGTGGAGGTCAGCAAAGTGGTCATGAAGAACTGAAGCCCATCATCCAAATTCGACCATGTGATGATACACTTGGAAAATGATGTAATTTCAAATAGATAAGGTTGTTAGGATAAGGTTGTTAAAGATAGTAATAATGAGTTTGAGTCCTAGTTGAAATAGGACTGTTAAGTAGGATAGGTGTCTGTTTTTCATAAATTTGATGTTTTATGGTTATGAAAGGTGTCAAGAGTTAGAAATTTAATGTATCTAGCCTAAGATGAGATCATCTACTGTTGTAAATGGTCTATTAAAGTCCATTGGGTCGAATTATCAAAGGGTTGGAGACTTTTAGCAAAACTGCTGCTTTATGTAATGGACTGTGATCAGTAATGCAGAGAGGATTTTGTAGGTTTTAACCCTGAACAGAAATTATCTACACACGAATATTATAACATAAAATAAACAATAGCGAGAGCATAAAACATAAAACAGATAAATACAGAGATTTTCCCCTGGATCCTAAATTGGGATGACCAGCTTGATTTTTCATTATATTCCTTTTAGTGTTACAACACATATATGTACATGCCGAAGCATACATAAACCCCAATCCATTAACCCTGGATTAGAACATAACCGTAGTTCCCTTGACCGGATCTAAAAAATACCAGGGGTCGAAAACCATCGTACCCCAAAAACCATTTGCAAACTCATGCACAAAACATGGGTGGGTCCACCTATGAGTGGGACCGCACACCAAAAAAAATTCTCACGTTCCGTGACCCTTCCGTTGCGCCTGGCACAACGTACAAGACGTGGGGCTAGCTGCGAAAGAATATAACACATACCCAACATTCTCGCACTTGTTGTTTTCTTTCCACAGGGGGCCACAGGAGAGCTTAGTCATTGGGCCAATTCTTCAACACCCATTGTTTCTCTACACCAAGAGAACTTCTGAGTGCTCACAGACTTCGTCAATGCATCTGCAACATTCTTCAAAGTTTCCACCTTTACCAGCAACACCCTTTTAGCCTCAACCATATCTCTAACAAAGTGATATTGAACATCAATGTGCTTTGTCTTTGAATGATAAGCAGGGTTCCTAGCCAAGAAAATTGCACTTTGGCTATCACAGTCTATCCTTATAGCTTGTTGTACCAACCCCATACTTGAACACAATCTCTGCAACCAAACTGCTTCCTTGCTTGCATGAGTGGCTGCTATGTATTCTGCCTCTGTAGTTGAAAGTGCCACTACAAACTATCTTTTACTCATCCAACTGACTGCACCTCCAAATAGGCTAAACACATACCCACTTGTAGATCTTCTTTGGTCCAGATCTCCAGCCCAGTCTGCATCAAAAAAACCATGAATGTCCAACATTATTTCCAATCCTGGTCTTCCCTAGTAGCACAAGCCATAATCACTAGTGCCACGTAAATATCTGAAAACCCGCTTCACTACTGTCCAATGCTCCTTCCCTGGGTTTGACATAAACCTGCTCAATACTCCCACTGCATGTGCAATGTCTGGTCTAGTACAGACCATTGCATACATTAGGCTACCCACTACACTTGCATATGGAACACGGGACATATACTCCTCTTCTTCTTGTGTCTTGGGACACTGTTCAGCAGACAGCTTTACACCTACAGGAATAGGAACCTTCACCGGTTTACTATCCTGCATATTGAACCTCTGCAATATAGTCTCGACATACTTCCTCTGGTTTAACCAGAGCTTCCTCTTTGCCCGATCTCTTTTAATTTCCATGCCCAAAATATAGTTTGCAGCACCCAGATCCTTCATGTCGAATTTGGAGAACAGTTGGGTCTTCAAATCTTGGATAATTTCTTTGTCATTTCAAATCAACAACATATCATCCACATACAAGACCAAATAAATAACACGGTCACCAATTAATTTGAAATAAACACAGTGATCCTCCTTACTTCTGGTGAAGCCAAGTCCCCGTATATAGTTATCAAATTTCTGATACCACATCCTTGGTGACTGTTTTAACCCATACAGAGACTTCTTCAACCTGCATACCAGTTCTTTCTTACCCTTCACCATAAAGCCTTCAGGTTGCTTCATGTAGATCTCCTCTTCTAGATCCCCGTGAAGAAATTCTATCTTCACATCCATCTGTTCTATCTCAAAATCAAATGCAGCAGCAACAGATAAAAGTAATCTAATAGAAGTAACTTTGGCAACAGGAGAAAAAATATCACCAAAATCAATTCCCGGCACCTGGGAATAACCTTTTGCTACCAACCGAGATTTGTATTTCTCCACCTTGCCTTCTACATTCATCTTTTTCTTAAACACCCATTTACTCCCGATGGGCTTCCTTCCAGCCGGCAACTCCACCGAATCCCATGCCTCATTTTTGTGCAAGGATTCCATTTCATCAACCATGGCCTCCTTCTAGAGTTTTCCATCCTCTGAGTCTACTGCCTCCCTGACAGTTCTGGGATCATCATCAGTTATAGTTAAGTCAAAACCTGAACAGAAAGCAGATGGACTATACCTTTCTAGTTGCCTTCTTTCCTGAACTGATATTCTCAGAGCTGGAGTTTGTGGCTCTTCCTCTTCTGAATCTTCTTCTACTGTAGAGTCTGATTCATCCTCCTTTAGCTCAAACTCTATCTTCTCAAGTTCCTTTGGTATGATTTCATGTTTAACAACATCTTTCACCTCTCTAAACACCACATATCGGTTGTACACAACCTTCCTCATTTCCAGGTTCCAAAGCTTGTAACCTTTTAAACCATCCTTATACCAAATAAAGATGCACCTTTCAGATTTATTATCCAACTTGGTCCTTTTCTCCTTTGGAACATGTACATATGCATCACATCAAAATACCCTTAGATGTGAAAGAGAGGGTTTCTTACCATTCCATACCTCATGTGGAGTCTTATCCTCCAACGCTGATGAAGGTGATCTGTTAACTAAGTAACATGTAGTCTCCACTGCCTCTGCCCAGAATTCTTGTCCTAACCCGGTACCACTGAGCATGCTTCTTGCCTTTTCCATCAGTGTTCTGTTCATTCTTTCTGCAACTCCATTTTGCTGAGGTGTGTATGGAGTAGTCTTCTGCCGTGCTATACCACACTTCTTACAGAACTCTTCAAATTCCTTCTTGCAAAACTCCCCACCATTATCTGTCCTCAGCGCCTTTATCTTCTTCTCTGTTTGGTTTTCCACCAGAGCCTTAAATTCTTTAAATTTGTTAAATACTTCAGATTTCTTCCTCAAGAAATATATCCATGTATTCCTTGAGAATTCATCTATGAATGAAACATAGTACACAGACTTTCCCAGTGATGGAACTGACATAGGTCCAAACACATCATTGTGCACAATTTCTAATATCTTGTTCGCCCTCTTAGCACCAGAAGGAAAACTCACCCGATTCTGCTTCCCATATACACAATGTTCACAGAAATCGAAATCCAGAGAGCAATTAGACATACCTTCTACCATACCATTTCTATGCAATATCCGAAGGCCCTTCTCTCCAATATGTCCAAGCCTTTGATGCCATAGCATGGTCTTTTCTCCAGAGACAGCTAGGCTTTCCGCTCCACTTTCAGGAACCACATAACTATTACACCCATCAATAACAATGCTACCTTGTAGCTTGTACAGAGTTCCAGTCCGAACTCCCTGCATTAATACCAGTGCTCCCCGAACCATCTTGCAGGCATCTTTCTCGAACACTGTTTTTACACCTGCATCATCCATCTTGCTTACGGAAATCAGATTTCTGGCCAATGCAGGAATATGCAGAACACCAGGAAGTGTTCTAATCCTTCCACCTTGCAGCTTCAGCTTGACCTTTCCACGTCCAATGATTCTGGCCTTCCTATCATCCCCTAGGAAGACATCACCACCATCATATTTCTTATACTCGCAGAACCACTCCCTATGGGGAGTGAAGTAAAAGGATGCACCTGAGTCAATCAACCATGACTCATGATCTACATGTGTATTTGAAGAAGAAGCCAAATACACATCCCCACCTTCATCTGAGGTGGTTTTTGCCTCTACAAAAGGAGCATCATCAGATCCCTTTCCTTTCTCAGGAGCTTTAGATCTGCACTCCTTTTTGTAGTGCCCTTCCTTTCTGCATTTCCAGCATACCTTTACAAACTTTCCAGGAGATTTAGATCTCCCTCTATATTTGGATCTCCCACTCGAAACCTTATTCTTGTTTCTGTTTTGGGACCTTCCTCGTACAGATAAGGCATCTCCATTCTGGCCCTCCATATTTCTCCGTCTCATTTCCTCCGACAGCAAGGCTGAGACAATGTCATCAAAATTCAAGGTAGTTGTATTGCTACCTATTGCAATAACCAAACTGTCCCACGAGTCTGGTAGAGAGCACAAAAAACTGATGCACTTATCTTCATCTGAGATTTTAATATCAACAGACGACAGCTGACTTACCACAGTATTGAAGGCGTTCAGATGCTCTGTCACCGAGTCTCCATCCTTCATCCTCAGGTTATACATCTTTTTCCGCAGGAACAACTTATTCACCATAGACTTAGATTGGTACAAAGTCCCAAGTTTTTCCCACAAATTCTTCGCCGTAGCTTCCCCAGATACATTCAACAATACTGAATCTGACACACACAACCGTATTGTGCTCTTGGCCTTCCGATCCAGTTTCTTCCAGTCTTCATCTGACATTGCCGTTGGTTTAGTACCTGGATCTATCGCGATCCACTGATCTTTATCCACCAGCAGATCCTCCATCTTGAGCTTCCATAACTCAAAACTCTGACCATTAAATTTCTCGATCTCTATCTTTTCGCCGCTCGCCATCTTCTTTCACCGCAAGAATCGATCCCGCAGATCTCCCACTGAACAGGGTCTACCACAGGCCCAAGCAAAAAACCCTCAACAACAAAGGCATCCCCTTGAAGCCGAAACAGCTTTGATACCAAATGTAGGTTTTAACCCTGAACAGAAATTATCTACATACGAATCTTATAACAGAAAATAAACAATAGCGAGAGCATAAAACATAAAACAGATAAACACAGAGATTTTCCCCTGGATCCCAAATTGGGACGACTAGCTTGATTTTTCATTATATTCCTTTTAGTGTTACAACACATATATATACATGCCGAAGCATACATAAACCCCAATCCATTAACCCTGGATTAGAACATAATCGTAGTTCCCTTGATCGGATCTAAAAAATACCAGGGGTCTAAAACCATCGTACCCCAAAAACCATGTGCAAACTCATGCACAAAACATGGGTGGGTCCGCCTATGAGTGGGACCGCACACCAAAAAAAATTTGCCAGGGCGCTGCCTCGAACCCCGATAGGGGGGGCTGCTGCCCCCCTGTGACCCCCCTACTGTGCCCAGCACAACGTACAACGCGTGGGGCTAGTTGTGGAAAGAATATAACACATACCCAACAGTTTTCATCTTGACAGACTCGATATTCTTGGTGTATTTCAATGAGTTTTATGTCCTATATTTGAAATTTTTTCCTTCCATAGTCTTAATTCTTATTACTTAGAATTCATGGATGTTCATGCTTTGACTTCCTTTAAGTATTGAGTTATGGTGATTTTCTTTTAATATTTCCTTTTCAATAACTTGATGTCTCATAACTCAGAATTCATGTATCACATGCTTTGATTTATTCTAAAACTCAAGTTATTGAGATTTTCCTAAATGTGTTACTCTTTCATTGAATTATATATAAGCCTCAGCTTCTACAAGGAAAGCCTTTGTTACTGAGAGCCCTATCACTAACTCCATAGCCCAATGGTAGCAAGAATTCATCTTTTCAACCTGAACCAAACACAAATAATAGAGTTATCCATCTATCTATATATTTATTCCATATTATTAACCCTTGAGAGAGCCCTCTCAGATTGAGGATGCTAAGCCTCAATTAAAAGATTGGTTTGAAATAGTTACACTAAAGTTGTCTGATCAGCAGCCAATCAGGTACAATTTTGGTGATAACATTTTGGCACCATTGCCAAGGACCAAAGGTTTATATTTTCCCTGGGAAGTGTTGGAGTTCCCATGTTTTGGCAAGTTTGGTAGTACCAAAAGATTAGACAACATCAAAACCACTTTTAGATCTCAGGATCTAGCCCTCTTGGGTCCAGAGAGGGATCTCTCTATGAAGGCAAAAGGTATATGACTTTGAAGCTTGGTTTGAAAGTATTAGGCTAGTTATAAGGCACAAGGTTTGTTTTGTTTTGTTTGTTTGGTTGTTGGGAAACAATGAAGGAAGGTTTCAATATAAGACAAAGGGTGAGCAAAGAGGAATTTAGGCAAAGGAAAGATAATTCAGAGAACACTCGAGACCATTGGGAAATGGATTCATGAAAGGGTTTACTTGCTATTCAGTATTCAAGGCTTTCAATTGGGCTAGTCATCTAAAGCATAGGATCTTAAAGATGATAGTGTGGTATGAAATGATAAGGAAGGAAGGTGAATGACAAGGAAACCTCCAAGGTGACCAATTAGGAAATAGATCTAGGGACAGGACATGCCATTAAACACCTATGATCCAACTCCTAAAAGGTTAACTCTTCAGACAAAGGAAACATTAAAGATTTAAACACAAAGGTGAAAACCTGAGATCAGAGAAAGGCTTTGAACTTTCAATGCTTTGGCATCCAACTTAAGGGAACTTAGAAAGGTTCAATTGATTGAAAAATACCCTAGTGAGATAGAATCAGCATTCTAAACTCCCATTATCCCAATTCTTTCAATTAAAACCCAACAAGAACATCCAAGAATAGATTCATAAATTCATACATCAGCTAGTAGTGAAAAACAACTACTACACTGGTTAAATTATCTTGAATTAGTTCTTAGATAACAAATTTAGTAGAAAATATCAAAGGTAAGGAGATCAGAAGCATTAGGGTAGCATGCAAGGGTATATCCTAAGCTAGATTTATGATACTTAACAAAGAAATGAAATGTAATGGATTTCAAAGAAAACAGAGACAAAGGCAGAAAAACATCACCGTTGCTTTAAATCAGGATCTAAAGAAATGTGCTTGTCATATTAAAGAGCAACACTAGTCATGTAAAAAAATTTCCAACAGCTTGATATTCAGTCTGAAAACATATTCCTCAGCCTATCTTACAACATTACACAGAGAACTATATCTCAAGAGAAACAACTTACAATTCACCGTTATCCAATCAATAATCAACATCAACCTTTACAATGTGTTTTTCTTGAGTTCTTATAGCTGAAAAAGAGGCAGAGGAGGTAGATGAAACACTAAATGAAACATTAAAACAGAAGTATCAGAAGAGGGCTCGAGGCCCATTCTGTCTTAATATTTATGCATTAATCTTCAGTACTCTTAGGGTGAAAGAGTGGTCTTCGACAGGCTGATATTTACTCCAGGTGTGTTCTTTGATGTACTTTTGGCTGTAGTACTCTGCAGTACTTTGGTAAATAGAAGAAGGTAGATAAATGACCTTAGGTCTGCCATACTACATAACAAATGCTCTGGCAGCATTAGGACTTCTGTCAGGGTGGAAATATTCTCAGGAACACGAAGTAGAATAAAAACAGTATGGGTACTTTGTCCTTTCTCGGGAGGGAAACTTCTGCCGATGCGAAACACTGATAATATTGTTTTCTATGCATTATGCCTCATTAAGCCCTCTGTGTTAATCAAAAGGATTTCAATCTGGTACATTTTCCTTTTAAACATTGAAATAAAGCTTAAAATCTTCAATTACAGGCTTTAAAACTCTTTGATCCTTCACTGATACTCTTTGCCGCTTCATGACTGTCTCTGTTTGTGAAATTTGAGCTTTAATGGTGCTGGAGAGGTTTTATAGAGTTAAACTTTGTACTTTGATGAAATATTCCGTTTATAAACCTTCCCAAACATTTCTTTGCAATATCTGGCTCTTGAAATTAGCCTTCTCTGCGCTCTGTGTCACTATGACAGTGACTGTGAGCCATGGCGGTTTCCACCGCCTGTACCCTGCAAAAAGACGTAAACCATGTTAAGAAATCCATGCGGTGGGAGGATGGATGCAGTGGAAGGCTGTGAGAATGGCAGCGCAGCAGAGGTGAATGTTGTGGATGCAGAGGAAAACGGTTGGAAAATGCTGTGAAATGGTGGAAAATTGATCTGATGAAGGTTTGGTGGAGGAATGCATGTGGACCGTTCGATCAGATCTAGAGGCGATGATTAACGGTGGAGATTAACTAATGGAATTAATTTTAGAAGGTTGGGCGATATGAAATAAAATTTAATGTAAAATATTAAATTTCTAATGTTGAGCAGGATGATATAGCCTTTTAATGTAGAACATTGAGATTTTAATTTGGGTGGAAGAAATGATGTTTAATGCAAAACATAAGGTTTGGACCTTTGAGTGAAATACACAGGGAATGCGTGAAAAACATATGAAATGGGCTTGAATGGTGGGACTCAGTCATGGGTGGAGGGCGATTTAATATGGACCGTCAAATATCAGGAGGAGATCGACGGTTGAGATGGCACGATGAAGTTCTAAGGTTGCGCGATGAGAAAACTTGAACGGAATGCGAGATGAAATGAGGGTCGATGATCTGTACAGATCAACAGTTGAGATATGTTAATGGACCTTCCGAGGCGGGAAGTGGGGAAGTGGTTTTTCTGAAGACATAGCTATTTACGCATGGAAAAAGGTGGGTAAGGCGGTTTTCACTTTTCGAGCGTGATATGGGTCCCCGGCTGACACGTGGCTTTAAAAAACCGCCCATATTGCGTAAATTCTAACTGTTAAACTTTGAACGAGGAAACAACACAATATTGATGCTGGCCATTGGATCTGGGACTGTGAGATCCGACGGTGATGGAGGAGCATGATACGAGGAACATGCATGGCCAGTAAGGTGGGGTCAAGCAAAAGGTGGTTTCACTGAGAACCGTCTGATCTATGCGATGGATGGTCGAGATCTGCAGAGGGGAAAACAAGGCGGGCGAATTGGTTTGGGGGTGTGAGGAATCTGGGTCGTTGGATCCTGGGGATTGGATGGTCAAATTTCAATGAGTTTTATCTCCAATCCTATACAGTAAGAATCTCAGGTCAAATTTGGATGATGGGCTTCAGTTCTTCATGACCACTTTACTGACCTCCACAAAAGCAAGAAACCAAACCCTGTGTTTTAGGCATAAGATTTTTTTCCTTCTTTGAACATTCTGACCATCATTTAAAATTTATTTCATGATCCTTGGCTGTTGGAGATTATATTAACATGTCTCATCACTCATCCCTAGCCTGCATCTGTCCAAAAACCACTGCAAAACTTGTTCAAAAGGCTGTAATTTATGGCGCTACGAAAACACAGCAGTTTCGTAGCGCCCTTTGTAGCGGTCAAAGATAGGATGGTCAAAGATAGGATAAGCGTTTGTTTGTCATAAATTTGATGTTTTATGGTTATGAAAGGTGTAAAGAGTTATAAATTTGACATATCTAGCCTAAGATGAGATCATCTCATGTTGTAAATGGTCTATTAAAGGCCATTGGATCGAATTAGCAAAGGGTTGGAGAATTTTTAGCAAAACTACTGCTTTATGTAATGGACTGTGATCAGTAATGCAGAGAGGTTTTCATCTTGACAGACCTGAGATTCTTACTGTATTTCAATGAGTTTTATCTCCTATCTTTGAAATTTTTTCCTTCTTATAGCGTTGATATCTCTTTTCTTCTATTTTTGGAGTTGGTTTCATAACATTTGGTATCAGAGGTGGTTTGGATTCTAGGGTTTCGCTGCTCCAAACAGGTCATCGTGGAATTTTCACTATAAATTTTTTTATACAAAGTTTCAAAAGCTGAAATATTTAGAGTATGAAGACAAAATCTAGAGGAACATCTTCACAAAATTTTAGACCTTGGTTCGCAATATTTTCAGAGATATGGTCTATAGAAGTTAGGGCTTTTTGCAGGCTCCTGAATTTAACCTAAACAAGTCATTGCGGAATTTTCGCTATAATGTTTTTTTTATGAAGGTTCTGTTGGTGTCCTGTGTTTTGGTAGACTTTCTAACCAAAAGACAAGGCAACATCGGAACCAATCTTTAGAGCCCTAGGATCTAACCCTCCTAGTCTCAGAGAGGGATCTCTCAATATGCTTATAAGGATATGTCTTAAACGGTTCAGGTAGTTAATTTTAGGCTAGTTATGGAGTGCAGGGTTGTTTGTTTTGTTTGGTTGGAAAAATGTGTTTCATGTGGTATAGATAGAGCATGGGAATCTACAAGCCATTGGGCAATGGAGTCATGTGAAAATCCAAATAGTTCTGATTGAGAAGGAAGGGAAACCAAAGGGAAAATATAACTTGGTCACGGATCTATTGAATAATATAGGTGAAATGGGATGAACATTAAGGACTAAGAGTGAAAAGCAAACTAAACCCTTTCACAATGGCTTAAAAGATTTGGGGAACACCCTATTTCCTCCACTAAGCTCACTACTTTGGACTCAATCAATATAAACACTCAAGAAAAGGAGAAATGTTGACTAAAACCTTCTTAATGAACTATAGGATTCGGGGAATGCCCTATTTCCTCCTATAAGTTTACTGCTGAAGGCTTAATCAACAAATACATACAATTGCATTCAAAGAAGAGGGAATGCCTTAGACATCTAGGACTACAATTATAGGGACCTTCAACACAATAATTACAGTAAGAAACAGAGGGTATGATTGAAATGGACCTCACTGACAAATTGCAAGCACTAATAACAAAGGGAGATTTCAGATACAATATTCAGTGGTAAGGAAAGAGGGAAATCTTAAACAATCTTTAGCACAACTGAATTGACCATTTCTGAAATAAAGAAAACAGAGTATTTAAGAGAGCTATTAGACTACCCTGTCATATTCAGTAGCCGAAAACATATAAATAATGAAGGATAAACAGGTCAAAGGTGCTTCTAAGATACATTTCTCTGCCTAAACTTTTTATCCTACTGTAAGAAAACCATGATGGAACAAAGTGGAAAATAGGAAATAACATTAACAATAATAAGTACTTCACCAAAACCAGGCTCAAGGATCCAATGGTCCAGCCTCCTTCATCAACAGAAAAACAAAGACCTCCACACTCTTTCAAAACACCAATGCTTCTTCAAAGCAGCAATATGTATTACTTTAGAAATCACCAAATGCCAACCTTTTACAATGAGACTTCAAAGATTCTTTATAGGAAAAATGAGGAAAATTAGGTAAAGAAGGTTTTAATGATCATCAGAGACAGGAGAGGGCATTCGAATGCTCCATTATATGTCATAAACATTTCATTAAATTCTGGACAGGATCAATAACTTTGTAGCTTGTTGAGACCATTTTGATATGACAGAAATCACCCACAGGGTGTCCTTTGGGGGAAATACTATCTGCAGTGGTATTGTTATCTCCTCTAGTGTGGGTTAAGTGGAAGATGGACCTTGAGAACTCCCATACTTTCAAATAACTGCTTCTAAGAGTTTGTGATAGTTTCTTTTGGTGTAATAACTGCTTGGCAGGCTTGTGTGCATGGATATGGGTAATGTATGTGTCAGTCAACTTCTGAACCAATAACTGCTCTGTTTCTTTGTACTTCAAACTGTTTAGCCTTGCTCAGGCTTTATATTTTTTGATTGCTCGAACTGCTTCTGTACTGATGCCTTCAAAAATTTTATTAATCTTCGATGTCGTGTCTTTCACCACTAGATATGTGATCTCCACCATTTCTGAGTGTTCTGTGTACAGGTGGAGGTTTTCGCTGAGCTGGAGGGTCACTGAGGGTTCATGGATCTAATCCATTGATTGACACGATCTCACCCTTAGTTTGGGTTCCCTTTGATGTTGTTTCGTGGCCCTAAGATTGCCATCTGAGCTTTTGTGTCACCTTTGTGACTCTAAAACATTTATCCTTCGTCAGCCATGAAAAACCTGCAAACACACGACAAAATATTATGAAAACCTGCAAGCTTGGTTTAGACTACTTGCAGAGGCTCTGGGGGTGGTGGAGGAGCAGTGGGGAGGTGGTGATTGCAGCAAAAATCAGGAAAAACCCTGGCAGAGCAGCTAACCAGGTTCAATGAGATTCTGGGTGCGATGATGAACGTGGACCGTTAGATTAGGACAATCTATGGTGGGGAACTCACGATGAAGCCGTTTGGGAGAATAGATGAATGACAAACGAATGGGGTTGCGATATAACATGAGCCGTTCGATCTCAGAGATCGATGACTGGGATTAAAAGCGGACGCAACGTTGCGGAGGGCAGCAGTATGGTGGAAAACCAGGAATGGTTTTCACAAAATGAAATGGGGGAGAGGTGGTATTCACTTTTGGAATGCGATTCGATATAGCATCTTATGCATGTCCCTCCCAATACCACCCATTTCGCAAAATTTTGGAACGTTAACTCTTGGGCATAAAAATTTTGCGATATGGAGTGTCACCCATCGGATGATGGGCAGTAGATCTGACGGTGCGGAATGAACGCAATAGCAGGTTAGATGCGTGAGAGGAAGGTATGGTGGGACCCAGTAGATGACGTGATCTTTTTTTCGTGGGGTGTGTTGTACATATTGACCCCTGCATATAAATTTTTGGTCTACTGCCTCTTCTAAATCTATTTCAAACCTCTGTCGTGGCCTATAACCTCCATGTTCCTACTTAGCATTACCATTTCTGCTCATAAAATACACTGTGCAAAGGTTAAAACCCGCGCTTGGAAATATGTCGGGCCTGGCCCCCTGGAGCCTTAGCCCCTTTTGTTTTAATTCACACGTGACCCGGGCATCAAACCACGCGCCAGACAGGCGAGGATTCATCGCTTCACGTTTTCGGGCCAAACCATGGCCGTCAGATCCAAAGCCAATCAACGGAGCAGAATTTGATTTATGGTGGTTGCCCCCGCGCCTGCAAAACCAGCGGTTAATTCCACACCACCTCCATTGGGCCGGCGGTTTTCAACCAAATGCCAGCGATTCCACAAATCATGTGACGCGTGTCCCTGAGTACGGCGTTCAAAACCACCATTTCGCGTGTTAAACATTGGTCAATGGCCGGGTAGCGGAATTCACCCGCGCCGTTGGATCCATCGTCCTCCATCCAACGGTTGGTATCCTGCAAAGATGCTCGCACGTTAGCCTATGTCATATGGGTCCCGTGGCCCACCATTACGTCACCCCCAACGCCTTTGAACCGTTGATCTGTTTTCAAAATCCGATGGTCCAGAACGTATTCTTCTCCGCCGGTTGACTCCACGGCCACGTCATTCTTCCACCTACCCTTCATACACCCACGTGTCATCATCCCATGTGTCCGTAGTATTCTTCCCCTGCCGTATATATATGTGTGTGTTTTTCATTTGTATTCATCGCTTTATTCAGTCATCACGTTCAAACTGTTTCACGTAGAGAACCTACATTCCGTTTGTTTGTCAAAACCTCCATCGTATTTCCTCCGCCACCTCGCACTATTTTGTCTCCCTGCAAACCTGCTCCCCCATCTCCATCATCCCCACCATGTCAGCCACCCCTGTGATTGATTTTATCTAACGTGTTTGGTTTTTGCAGAATCACCATGGCTCAAATGATCATGACTCACCATCGCCATTACAAGGGCCAAAGATGCACGACAGAACCATGTTTCAGGAGCGGAATTGGTTGAAAAAGATCCGGGAGCTGCCACGATGTGACCACCATTAAAGAAAGCCAAGATTTAAATCTATAGAACCCTCCAAAGAAAATCAAGAGATAGATTTGGGTAGACGATAACACTAATGGGGCAGAATGAAATATCAGTGAAAGATTAAGAGACACGGAGCCCTGCATTAAAGATCTGGAAGTTTAAATTCAAAATTTAGAAGCCCGAGAGTACTACGCACAATCACAAGCTATCTCAGGGTTTTATGGCAGCAGATTTTCCCTTTTTCAGTAAAGGGCAGAACATTGTATATATTATTATTTGTGTCTTGTTCATGAGGACATTTTCATCCTCAGCATTTATTCCGGGAGGTAAATTGTAAAGTACAGTCATTTATATTTAGTCATTCACAGTGTGGGCGCGAAGGTTTTCCACCATTTTGTTCAAATCAAGTCATTAAATGTGCTCCATCTACCTCCTTCTCTAGAATTCTCTATCTTTTCTATAAAAACCTAGAAATAAGACATTAGAGAGGTTCCAGATTTCTATCAGCAGACTGTGCAGTGAAAAGACTTTTGTATACATTTTGTAACACTTTTGTATGAAGGCTCAGAGCCCGTAGGGTCTCAGTGAGGAGGAGTTATAACTGTAATGAGGATTCTGGTCTTTGGTATCCCACAGTATGTAATTTTCTCTTATGTGTTAATATAATATCTCATTTCATGCTATTTATCTTCTTGTATCATGTTCTAGAATGCGAGTGGCTCACTAATCTTGAGTAAGGATTCATCCTAGTTGGTGCCCATACTGGGATTAGTCAAGCGCTTTAAATAGGCCTAGTCATGATATACTGTTCCATGTTCACTTCATCCATATTATCTGCTATATCAGTTGTTTTAGGAGGGTGCTTTTAAAATGCCAGGATTGTGTATGAATTCTTGAATTGGCAAGCCGATACATGGTTTTGTTGTATATCTGGGTATCAGTCTAATGTCAACTGGTATTTTCGTATCATTTCTTTCATTGCATCCACTCTCTGATATTTGATTTCTGTGGCATATTATTTGAACTGGCCCTCCTTGCAGAAATTTGTCTCTTAACTGTCTGATGCCTTTGTATTGGAGTTTTGCATGATGTTCCTACACCATTCTTATCTTTGTATCATCTTCTGAGAGAGATTGGTCCCATTTAAACTAATTTCCTTGTTCAACAAGAGATAGTAAGAGAGCTTTTGGATTGACAACCCAAGCTATATGATGAGCTCCTTGCTATATTAAGATGTCCTAGGCACTGGTCTATAGCAACTCTAGGCTGTCTCTATGGGTGACAAAATTGTCCACAACATCTTTCTGGCGCCGTTGCCGGGGAGCGAATTCAAGAATATCAGTTTCCCTGGGCCTCGACAAATCATATTCACTCTCTAATCAGGTGAGCACAGAGAGTTGAAGAGTTGCGTATCTCTCACCTTGGCGACTCCACAGTTATTTATTTGATAAATTTATTGGTAGTCCTGGCTCCTCGTAGGCCACATTTAAGGTTAGATACATCTCAATCAAAGACACCTTACGTGTCTGACCCAGAGAAGATCATTCATAAAAGAGTTTGGAAGGAGAGGAAATCAGTTTGTGTCGAAAACCATGAACATTCCATTGAAGATTATCCGCCTTTTTCTTCTCAAGAGATCAGAACAGAAAATCCCGAAGTTTACTCAGAAACTCCACGTAGAGGAAGTGCCTGGATTGAAGAGGATTTCCATCCTACTTTCGAGGCTGAGAAAATCAAAGAAGTTACAGAAGTAGCCCCTGTTAATCATGAGCTGTTTCCATCTACACCCCAAGCTTCTGTATAATATATTCCCATTTTCATTCATACCCCACTTCCTCCTACTCCCCTTCCTTCATTTGTACCTCAGATTGTTGCACAACCCCCACCTCCTCCAATGGCCAATGTACCAGCTTTTCTATTGAACAAATATGCACCACTGGCCTTACCCCAAGTGCTAAATGATATGCCACAGGATTAATTGAAGATTCTGCCAAGGTTTAATGGAGAAAATGAAATTGATGCTCAGAAACATCTTGAGACTTTCTGCTCCTTTGCAGAAAACCTTAATGTTGAACATTTGGATGTGGTCTTAAGATTATTTGTACAATCTTTGGAGGGTGAAGCCAGAAAATGGTTCAAGACGTTGGGAAACCGTTCAATAACCACCTGTGATGTCATGGAGAGTACTTTTCTCAGAAAATGGGGGGAAAAGAAAGATTATGGAATGTTTCTTACTGAGTTTAATACCTTGAAGAAGAAGCAAAATGAAGGTGTCCGAGTTTATTAAAAGATTTAACAAGTTATATTTGAGCCTGCCTCCTGAAATGAAGCCCCATGAAACAGCTGCTAAGATAGTTTTTATAGCAGCCTTTGATTTTGACTTTGGCTTATCATTGAGGGAAAGAAAACCTGCCACTTTAGATGATGCTCAATCAGATGCTCTGGAGTTGGAAGCAAACTTTGTCTCCACTGGGAAATTAAAAGGAAAAGTTGAACAAGATACTAGGAGAAAAGGTAAAGAAGAGGTTTCCACCTCTAATCAAGATAAAGATTCAGATAAAATGGATGAGATAAGCAAGATGATTAAGAAGCTGGTCAAGCTGGAACTGGAGGCTAAGATTTCAGCCCCCAAGAATTTTTATAATGCTCCGAACAGAGGATACAATCCTCAGTACAAAAGACCACCATTGCAGATATTGCCTAGGGAAGCAAAAGAGCGGCAAGATCAGGTACCACATCCCTTGTACCTGGAAGGTCCAGCAGATGATTCCACTGAAGATGCTGCTTACGGATTAGAAGATTCAAATCTTGCTTTTTCAAATAATGATGACATAGAATGCCCATTGCAAGAAGAAGACGAAGAAGCAGAGATTGATCATTATTGCAAGAAATTTGCTGATTTCATGCAAGCCCAGTTTAATGTAAAATATGATCTTAGGTATTCCAGGAAGAGGACCCAAACTCAAGATCAAGAAGAGGAGCCACCTCAGAAAGAAGCATCTGCTCAGAAGGAATCGGCAACAAAGAGAAACATAGAAAAAGGTAAGAATCCTCTAAATGCTCCCTTGCAGCCTAATGATCAGATTCCTTCTTCTTCAAAAGTAGTCAGTCCTCCTAATGCTGAGCCTGTGTCAAAAGAAATTAAAGTTTCAGCTGAAAATAAAGAGTCAAAGGAAGTTGTAATAGAGAAACCCCCTCCTGCCTTTAATTTGCAAAAAGAACTTGAGAAAATTAAGATTCCAGTCCCCCTGACAGAATTATTAAAACAGCCTGTTTATCAGTCTCAAGTTACTTCCTTCATGCTCCCTCCTGAAATACCCATTGTGCCTAATAGTCTAAACCTTCAAGAAGAAAGACCCATGGTAGTCTTTGGTCCACATGTCAAGGAGATAGACCCTTCTACTCCTCCTTTTTATGTGTCTCTAGTCATTCATGACTTGCTGTTACATAATTGTATGTTAGATTCTGTGGCTTCCCATAATCTTATGCCTATGTCTGTCATGGAACAACTAGGACTGCAAATTACAATACCATATAAAGACCTATACTCATTTGACTCCAAAAGAGTTAAATGCTTGGGGATGATTAAAGATTTAGTGGTCAATTTGGCCCAAATTCCAGCAAAGAGTGTGGTCATGGACATTGTGGTGGCTGATATCCCAGCCCGCTTTGGCATGTTGCTGTCAAGGTCCTGGGGTACAAAAATTGGTGGGTCAATCAAGTTAGATTTAACATATGCCACAGTCCCAGTCTTTGGAGGCCAGGAGAGGAGGTTATACCGGGAGACTAGATTTGTTAAAATGGTAACTAAGGCTGACTGCTCATAGAATTCCCAAGTTTATAACAAAGAGGGAGACTTCTCATGTTTGATGTTAGAAGAAAATCTAAATTATGCTCATGAGCCCCTTTTTGGTCAAATCCAAACTGAGCAGCCTAAAGAAGATCAGGAATCAGGAATTTGGACATTGCATTTTGATGGAGCAAATTCAAGAGAAGGCAATGGAGCTGGGGTGTTATTAATCTCCCCTACAGGAAAATGGGTGCCACTGTCCTTTAAATTTGAATATGAGGCCACCAATAATGTAGCTGAATATGAAGCACTTTTATTAGGACTACAGACAGCTAGAAACATGGGCATCCAAAGTCTAAAAGTCATGGGAGACTCTGAGTTGGTGGTAAGGCAGATCAGAAATCAATGTCAAACTAAGCATCCACGGCTGAGAGCTTACAGAAACGAAGTATGGGACATGGTAGAGAATTTCTTCTCAGCATTTAACATACAGTTCATGCCCGAGGATCATAACAGAATAGCAGATTCTCTTGCTGTAGCTGCCAGTACATTTCGTCCTCCTCAGAACCCGCTTTTAAGATATGAAGTGGAGGTACGTTACAGACCATCTATCCCAGATAATATTAAGCACTGGCAGGTATTTGAAGATGATGAACAGATGAAGAGATTCATGGAGACAGTGGGAGAATTCTCTAATATGGAGATTGATGATGATGAAGAAGAGGAAGCTGAAAATATTGCAGAAAACAGATGGGAAGAGAAGATAGCAGGTAATAAAGTGCTGCAGCTGAAAGGAAATGTTATACCTAGAGGTCTGGTGCCTCTAGAAAGATTATTTAATAAAGATGATGTTCCATTGTAGCCAAATAAGGTGATAGAAGAAGATCAAGTTGAAGATTTAAATCTGGGTACTTATGTTGATCCCAAAATTGTAAAACTATCTAAAAGGATCGCGGAAGAATATAAAGAAAAATATTTGAAGTTGTTTCAATCCTATAAAGATGTATTTGCATGGTCCTATTAGGACCTAAAAACTTTTGATGTTACTATAATGCAACATAAGATTCCTTTAAGGGAAGATGCAAAGCCTTATAAGCAGAAGCTCAGACAGATAAATCCTCTGTTGCTTCCCTCTATTGAAAAAGAGATCAAGAAGCTGTTGAAGGCCAAAATAATTGTACCACTGAGATACTCAGAATGGGTAGCGAACCTTGTTCCTGTTCGAAAGAAAAATGGAGAAATAAGGCTGTGTGTAGATTGCAGAAATTTAAATAAAGCATCATTAAAAGATAATTACCCACTGCCCAAGATGGACCACATCCTGCAGAAAGTAGTGGGAGCATCAAGGATGTCAATGATGGATGGTTTTTCGGGCTATAATCAGGTGGCTGTGTTCCCAGAAGATCAGAAGAAAACTGCATTCACTACACCATGGGGAACATTTATGTATGCCAGGATGCCATTCGGATTAATTAACGCAGGAGCTACTTTTCAGAGGGCAATGGACATAGCCTTTGTTGGAGAGCAGGACAAGTTTTTGGTAGTTTATCTTGATGATATTACAGTGTTTTCCAAGAATGATGATGAGCATATTGAGCATTTACGGAGAACTTTTGAAAAATGCAAAAGGTACAGCCTTTCCCTCAATCCTCAAAAATCTTTATTTGCATTAGATGAGGGAAAACTCTTGGGGCACATTGTAACTAAAGATGGTGTGAAAATAGACCCTAAGAGAGTTGAAGTAATAAACAGTATTCCTTTACCCAGGAATAAGAAGGAAGTGCAGGTATTTTTAGGCCGAATTAATTTTTTGAGAAGATTTATTCCTAACTATGCTGAGATAGTTAGGCATATAACTGATATGTTGAAAAAGGGTAATGAAGTAAAGTGGTCCCAAGAATCTAGAGATGCATTTACAAGGATAAAACAGGCATTTTCTGAAGCTCCTGTGCTAGCCGGGCCAGATTACACAAAGCCATTTATGATATTTTCATTTGCTTCACCCCATACAATAGCTGGAGTCTTATTGCAGAAAAATGAAGAAGGGTATGAGCAGCCTATAGCTTTCTTCAGTCAAGTGCTTCATGATGCTGAATTAAAATATAATATATTGGAAAAGCAGGCAGATGCCCTATTAAAGTCCCTCAAAGCTTTTAGAACCTATTTTTTGCAATCTCACATTACTGCATATGTTCCCACAGCAGCTGTCAAAGACATTCTTGTTCAGGGGGATAGCGAAGGTAAAAGAGGAAGATGGATTGCAAAAATACAGGAGTATGATTTGGACATAAGGCCTACTAGGCTTATTAAAGGATAGGGACTTGCTAAAATTTTATCTAAATCAAATCATCAAGCCTTGGGCATTAATTTATCCATGATAGCAAATGAAGAATCTGAGAAAGGAGAAGAACAGCAAGGACTAGAGATGGCCACTCAAAAGGTACACATGAAATACCTCACTAGTCCTTGGTACAAGGAAATAGTTGAATATATTTTAACACTTAGCTGCCCTCCAAGTTGTGATAAGGTAAAATATAGAGCTGTAAGAATGAAATCCCAGAAATACATAATTGCTAATGGACAGCTATATTGGAGAGACCCTTCAGGTATATTACTATTATGCCTCACAGAAAATGAAGTGGAGAATGTAATGACAGAATTTCATGAGGGAATATGTGGAGGACATTACAGCTGGAGGGCTACAGCTCACAAAATCCTAAAGGCTAGTTTCTACTGGCCAAAATTATTTACAGATGCTTTTGCCTGGGTCAGAGCATGTGACAAGTGCCAAAGATTTGCAGAAAGACAGAAATTACCAGCTTTGCCCTTGGTTCCTATTCATGTAAATGAACCATTTCAGAAATGGGGATTATATTTTATTGGAGAAATACATCCCCCTTCAAGCGGCCAATATAAATGGATACTAACAGCCACAGATTATTTCACAAAATGGGTGGAAGCCATACCTACAAGAAATGCTATAAATGCTGTGATAATCAAGTTTATGGAGGAAAATACCATATCTAGGTTTGGCTGTCCTGCTCGAATTGTAGCTGATAATGCACAGGCCTTCAAATCGGCCAGATTTGTAAATTTCTACCAACAATATAACATCATATTGACTCAATCCACAGCTTACTATCCCCAGGGAAATGGCTTAGCAGAGTCATCTAATAAAACCCTGGTGAGGGCCTTGAAGAAAACAATAAATGAGAATCAGAAGAATTGGGATTCCCAATTAAAATTTGCTCTATATGCGAATAGGATAACCAGCAAGAGAGCAACAGGGAAATCCCCCTATGAGCTGGTGTATGGGCGAGCAGCTGTGTTTCCTGTGCAATTGGCATTGCCAGTGGCACGCTTCATGCAGGAAAGTCAGGAAGAATCGGATGACATGGTTAGAAGGATTAATCAATTTATTGAATTACAGGAAACACGAGACCAGGTGAATCAGAAACTAGTGGAGTATCAAGAAAAAATGAAGAATATCTTTGATCGCCATGCAAAAGACAGGAAATTTCAAATTGGTGACCTGGTTCTCAGATGGGACGTTCGAAGAGCAGAGAAGGGTAAGCATGCTAAATTTGATCCGCTGTGGTTTGGCCCATTCAAAATTGTGAATCAAAGAGGAAATAATACTTTCATATTAGAAAACCTACAGGGTGATCTGCTGGATGCCCCTATGAATGGCCAATTCCTCAAGCCCTACTTCCAATTCTGATCCAGGTTGGGAGTGCCTATTGTATTATATTGTATATAAATTGTTTTAGCTTTTTATTAGAAGAAACACAGAGGAATTGAATAACAGAATGTACATACAGAACTGTTCAGTGGTCTGCGTGTTCTCGACATGTCCAGGGACGAACATGCCATCCCCAGATGGAGCCGATGTTGTACATATTGACCCCTGCATATAAATTTTTGGTCTACTGCCTCTTCTGAATCTATTTCAAACCTCTGCCGTGGCCTATAACCTCCATGTTCCTGCTTAGCATTACCATTTCCGCTCATAAAATACATTGTGAAAAGGTTAAAACCCGCGCTTGGAAATATGTCGAGCCTGGCCCCCTGGAGCCTTAGCCCCTTTTGTTTTAATTCACACGTGACCCGGGCATCAAACCACGCGCCAGACAGGCGGGGATTCATCGCTTCACGTTTTCGGGCCAAACCGTGGCCGTCAGATCCAAAGCCAATCAACGGAGCGGAATTTTATTTATCGTGGTGGCCCCCGCGCCTGCAAAACCAGCGGTTAATTCTGCACCACCTCCACCGGGCCGGCGGTTTTCAACCAAATTCCAGCGATTCCACAAATCATGTGACGTGTGTCCCTGAGTACGGCGTTCAAAACCACCATTCCACATGTTAAACATTGGTCAATGGCTGGGTAGCAGAATTCACCCGCGCCGTTGGATCCATCGACCTCCATCCAACGGTTGGTATCCTGCGAAGATGCTCGCACGTTAGCCTATGTCATATGGGTCCCGTGGCCCACCATTACGTCACCCCCAATGCCTTTGAACCGTTGATCTATTTTCAAAATCCGATGGTCCAGAACGTATTCTTCTCCGCCGTTTGACTCCACGGCCACGTCATTCTTCCACCTACCCTTCGTACACCCACGTGTCATCATCCCACGTGTCCGTAGTATTCTTCCCCTACCGTATATATATGTGTGTTTTTTTCATTCGTATTCATCGCTTTATTCAGTCATCACGTTTAAACTGTTTCACGTAGAGAACCTACATTCCGTTTGTTTGTCAAAACCTCCATCGTATTTCCTTCACCACCTCGCACTATTTTGTCTCCCTGCAAACCTGCTCCCCCATCTCCATCAACCCCACCATGTCAGCCACCCCTGTGATTGATTTTATCTAACGTGTTTGGTTTTTGCAGAATCACCATGGCTCAAATGATCATGACTCACCATCGCCATTACAGGGGCCAAAGATGCACGACAGAACCATGTTTCAGGAGCGGAATTGGTTGAAAAAGATCCGGGAGCTGCCATGATGTGACCACCATTAAAGAAAGCCAAGATTTAAATCTATATAACCCTCCAGAGAAAATCAAGAGACAGCTTTGGGTAGACGAGAACACTAATGGGGCAGAATGAAATATCAGTGAAAGATTAAGAGACACGGAGCCCTGCATTAAAGATCTGGAAGTTTAAATTCAAAAGTTAGAAGCCCGAGAGTACTACACACAATCACAAGCTATCTCAGGGTTTTATGGCAGCAGATTTTCCCTTTTTCAGTAAAGGGCAGAACATTGTATATATTATTATTTGTGTCTTGTTCATGAGGACATTTTCATCCTCAGCATTTATTCCGGGAGGTAAATTGTAAAGTACAGTCATTTATATTTAGTCATTCACAGTGTGGGCGCGAAGGTTTTCCACCATTTTGTTCAAATCAAGTCATTAAATGTGCTCCATCTACCTCCTTCTCTAGAATTCTCTATCTTTTCTATAAAAACCCAGAAATAAGACATTAGAGAGGTTCCAAATTTCTATCAGTAGACTGTGCAGTGAAAAGACTTTTGTATACATTTTGTAACACTTTTGTATGAAGGCTCAGAGCCCGTAGGGTCTCAGTGAGGAGGAGTTATAACTGTAATGAGGATTCTGGTCTTTGGTATCCCACAGTATGTAATTTTCTCTTATGTGTTAATACAATATCTCATTTCATGCTATTTATCTTCTTGTATCATGTTCTAGAATGCGAGTGGCTCACTAATCTTGAGTAAGGATTCATCCTAGCTAGTGCCCATACTGGGATTAGTCAAGCACTTTAAATAGGCCTAGTCATGATATACTATTCCATGTTCACTTCATCCATATTATCTGCTATATCAGTTGTTTTAGGAGGGTGCTTTTAAAATGCCAGGATTGTGTATGGATTCTTGAATTGGCAAGCCCATACATGGTTTTGTTGTATATCTGGGTATCAGTCTAATGTCAACTGGTATTTTCTTATCATTTCTTTCATTGCATCCACTCTCTGATATTTGATTTCTGTGGCATATTATTTGAACTGGCCCTCCTTGCAGAAAGTTTTCTCTTAACTGTCTGATGCCTTTGTATTGGAGTTTTGCATGATGTTCCTACACCATTCTTATCTTTGTATCAGCTTCTGAGAGAGATTGGTCCCATTTAAACTAATTTCCTTGTTCAACAAGAGATAGTAAGAGATCTTTTGGATTGACAACCCAATCTATATGATGAGCTCCTTGCTATATTAATATGTCCTAGGCACTGGTCTATAGCAACTCTAGGCTGTCTCTAGGGGTGACAAAATTGTCCACAACAGGGTGAACGACAGGTTAAGTGTGAACCATTGATTGGATTTGATCAACGATCAAGATTGACCTCGGACTAATGAAAAATAGAGGCATGTGGAGACAAGAAGTGATGATATTTTTTGCGATGGTCGTTGATCTCGAGGAATGGACGGTGGGGATTTAAAAGATGAAGCGGAAAGTATATGGAAAGGCGGATGGAGGAAAATTTTGATGGCCATTGATCTCTGTTAGATCAACTATGGAAATTATAATCGGGGAATAGACGTCCGGTGAAAAATTTGTAAAGAAAAAGGTACATTCGCGGAGAAATATGAGGAGAGGAGGGCTAAGGGATAAGCACTTGGGTGTGATCCCATGGAGGGAAAAAACCGGGGCTAGCGGGTGACTTAAGCCCTCGGGGGCTTAATACCTTTATAGAGCGGAAGACTTGTTTTTAGGCCAAAAATAGGGATTTTAAGGCCAAATGAGGGTTTCGTTAGGCTAGAAAAAGGATTTTTAAACCAAATAAAAGGATGATATAAGGTTTAAAATAAGGTTAAGGTGATTTTAGAGGTGAAACGGAGGGGTTTTGTGGGATTTTTTTGAAGGAAACAAGGATGAAAAATGGGGATTTTGTGGGAGTGAAATGAAGAGGTAAATGGTGGGAAGTGGAGCATTATAAGCAGTTTCTCTTGGTAATGAGCAGGTTCTTGAGGGCTTATAGTGAAACAGTAGTGAAGATTAATTCAGAGGATAGAGAATCACCATAAGACTTCAAAGATGATGGATTTTCAAAGGAAACTATCTCTTGAAGGCTTGACAACAAATTTAGCCACCATTAGGTATATCAGAATTTATAGGTGGCTAACAGTGGCTCCAATTGGGGAGGACAACTTGCCCTTTAGGTGTCCAGAACCTCAGTAATCTTTGTATTTAGTAGACCAGTGCCATTCCATTGGGTAGAATTCTTTGCTTTCTTGCTGGTACTTTTTGCATATTGGTAGTTCTTTCAGTGACTTGCAGCATGAGATCTCCTTGAAACAAACATTTCTACCTACCCCAAGCTACTTTTCCTAACATTTTCTTCTTCCTTTGAGTGCACTTGGGCTGGCATCTCTTTTACATATTATTTTGCAAACAGAAAAATAAACCTATCTAATCCTACCCTTATTTCTCCTTGAGTTCAGATTAAGCAGTTGAACTCATAAGTTTCTCTACCTAACTACTATCAGTCAGGATTACACTGTCTGACAGATTTTCATTCTCTATATTCTAAGATAGAAATTGAAAACACAGCCAAACCAGGATTAGACTGTCTGATTTGTTGTGGGTTCATGGCATAAAGACAAGCTGCACATGAACTGAAACTTTGCATAAATTTGTAACAAAATTGTGAGGGCTTGAAATTCTGGAAATTTAAAGCATCCCTCCTTCCTTTTGTGACTCAGATTTTGAGCTTTTTAGAGTCACCCTTTTTCTTCATTTCAGCTCTGGTTTTGATCTTGTTAGAGTTGTTTTCTTTTTCTTTTCTGGTTCAAGTTTTGAGCATGTTAGAACCAGTTCTCTTCTTCTATCCTAATCTATTCTATTAATAAGCCAAGATTACACAGTTTGGCATATCTTTTTCACTATCCTATCAGTAGTAAATTGAAATCTACCCAATCATGATTAGGCTGTATGATTGGACAGTAGTGCTCCTTAAAGTAGTGGCATTTGAGCTTGCACACTTTCATATTTTCCTTTCTTTTTGGTATGGGGCTATACCTTTCTTGTTTTATTTCTACCCTCTTTTCTATTTTTTATTGTTTTTGTATTTTCTTTCCATTTTTCTTCTTCAGATAAATAAACAAAAAGGCTAACTAGATGCTCAAGAGTTGAGCTTTATTGACATTCCTACCTACCCTAATCTAACTTGAAATATTTACATGTTTAGCTGATGAAATCTCTTTTCTAGTACAACCAATCCAGTAAATGATTCCATGATTGGCCCTTCCTCATATCTTTGGTAGGCTGGACAAATAGGGCCACTCCCATTCCTTTTGTTTCTTAGCAGAGGTGCTAAAAAATCTTCTTGCTTCTAATAACAGCTTGCTGCTAACAACCTTCATCCCTTCTTCAAAAAATTTCAAGAAATGAGCATAGGGATCTTGAAATAATACCTGGTTGCGAATTTTTGGAAGATATGTTTCAACCAGGATTACCTCTTCTTTCTTCACTAGATCGAGATAAATATTTTCTTGAGAAAGAAAAACTTCCTCATCTTCGTTATCATCTGAACTGGAGGACTCATCATATATTGCAGGGCTGTCCTCTTGTAGTTCTGGTAAGCTCTGGTTTAGTGGACTGTAATCTATGAAGAGATCATCATATTCTTGAGTAGGGGTATCTTCTATTACCTCAATCTTTTCAGGATAAGGTTCCTTATATTCACCCTGCTCAAGAAACTCCTCTTTCTCTTCAACCTCATCATTACAACTGATAGATTGCTGACTCCCAATTATGTGAAAGTTGTGTTTGATGGGATGCATTGCTTGATTACTGCTTTCAAGCCGATGATAATGAAATTCATGACACTAATCCACTGTTGGTTGCCCTGCATGATTAGTTTCTATATGGAGCTCATCATCATCATCAGATTGATAAAAAATTGGAAAATCATTAGAAAAAACAATTTCACCAATCAAGCATATTGGGTTATCAGTTGGATTTTCTTTGAGCTGATCTACAAGTTTGTTTTCTGCTTCAAGACAACAAGGTTCAGTAGGTAGATGAGCAGAGGTATTTTGTTCTAATGAAGATTCGAGGGCTGGCTGTTTGTTTAATGTTTGGTCAGTTTCTTTTTCTGTCAAAAGAGGAATTTTTATTTTTCTTTGGACAGAAGTACATCAGTCCTCCTTCTCTTGTATTGACTGATTTTGAGGCTGGATGTCTTCTTGAGCCTCTTCTAGGGAATCATTACTTGTGCTTGCAAGGAAAATTTGAGGATTTTCTTCTTTTTCCTGATCTATCTCAGTTTCAAACAACTCCTCATGATTTTCATGGAAGTCAATTTGAATAGAAGGTTCATGAGTTGTTTCTACTATATTATCAGGATGCCACTCTCCTTTTACAATCTGAAATGATTCATAACATAGAGGGAGAGTCCCTTTATGTGTTGAAAATGCAGCAAGATGATGGAGCCTAGTGAAATGAAGTCGCCTTCACTAGGTGGGCCCGCAGGCTATTTTTGGCGCAAAGTCTATTTTTAGACATATGGATCATGTACTGGGAGTTGCAGTATGCTATTCTTGGAGGATTGGTCATTTGGTAAAAATAGATGGACCTCTATTTTTAGACATCAGGTGGGTTCTATTTTTAGACTGCCGAGCTAAAAATAGAACAGTCAAATATTATTTACCCTTAATAATATTTGGACTATAAACTTCAGTTTACTCTCTTGGAGCACTTCAGTTTGACCCACGGATGTGGGGCATGCAGCTGACATAGGAATTACGCTATTCCTAGGGTTTGGTTGAGCTCATGCATGATGGACTTCAGTTAGACTCATGTGGCAGAGTTTTGGTGGAGTTGATTGAGGAGTTGATGGAGATTGTGTTCCAGTTAACTAGTTGAACTAGTTGTGATCAGTTTAACTGGCGATTACACTAGAGATGAGTTGGGTGAATTAAATATTATTTAATTCACTGATTATTAACTCATTATTCAACTAAATAACACATCATTTAACTCAGCGCATGGACAGTTCAGTGAAAGACCAGTGGAAGAGGTAGATGAAAGGGTGATACTGCTATCAGTTGTACATTAGTTGTGCATGAGATTTGCACAATCAGTGGGGTGAGTATGCCAATGATGATTGCGTTGTTCAAGAAAGGTGAATTCAAACTTGGTTCAGCCACATTCACACTTTAGATTGCGCAGTAGAGGCAGGCAGACAACAGAGGAGTTTTGAACCCGTGATCAGTTCAAACTGAGCTAGTTTTGTGTGTAGCTTTTGGAGACAGTACTGAGTACTTGTGAGGAGTATTTTATTGTGTAAATTTACATGTTTCTCATCAATTATATGATACATATAGCTGGGGGTTTTCAGCTATAAGCTTTCCCCATACATGCTGCATTCTATGTGTGTGAATTGATGTTTTGCCGCTTGTTTTATTTTCCGCATGTGATGATTAATTTGTAGAAGAGATTATGTGTTATGCAGCAAATCGAATTTGTGTATGATCGGCATAATCTCGGTGTATAAATATTCATTATACAGCAAATTTCTACATGGTATCAGAGGGATATTAATCGTCAAAGATCTATTACGGTGATTTCAAGTTATTTCCTAGGACAGAGCCTGCATACGGGCCAGGTAGCCTCTGGATTCATCTTTCTTCGGAAAGTGAAAGGTCTGGTAAATGCCCATGCAGTCAATCTCTGATTTGGAAATAATTTTTTCTCAAGTGTAGATCGGAAGTGATTGAGTTATCAGCTGGTGTTGAAATTCGAATTTGCAGATTTCTGTTCTTGGTGCCGCGGCGAAAATTTCTTTCAACGGATTGCGACTAGAATATGCCTTGGAAGGCAGTTCGAATTATGTTGCATGGAAGGACCGCATGGAGGCTGTATTAGATGATAATGGGCTGTTGGAATTCGTGGAGAAAGAGATTCCAAAGCCTACTTTTACTGATGCTGTTGTTGTCGAAGCATGGCAAAAGAAACAAGCAAAATGTCGAAGGATCCTGTTGGAGGGCGTAAATGATCACATTGTGTCCAGCCTGCATGGGAAGGCTTCTCCATATTTAATGTGGAAAGCCTTGACGGATCTGTACCAAAGCAAGAGGGACCAAAGGAAGCTAGCGCTCAAAGATAAACTCAGGAACATCAAGTGTGAAAAAGGAGAAAGCATGCCCAAGTATCTCACGAGGTTCACCCAATGCAGGGATGAGCTGGGAAGTGTAGGGGTGACTGTGGAGGATGAGGACTTGGTGAGCTTGGCTCTCCTTGGTCTTCCCAAAAGTTGGCATGCATATCAAGATAGTGTCAATGGTAGGGAGAAATTGCCCGGATGGGAAAGACTGTGGTTTGATCTGGTGCAAGAGGAGAACCGGCAGAATACCAGAGATGGTTCTTCGTCAAAGGGAGCTGATGAAGAAAATTGTGCTTTGGTTGCCAAAGAAAATAAGGGGAAGAGCAAGAAAACTTCTCAATCCAGTGCTAAAGGAAAGAAGCAAGACATTTCTAAGGTGAAGTTCTTTCACTGTCACCAGCACGGACATTATTTCACAAATTGTCCGCAGAAGAAGAAAAACAAGCAAGCTGGAAGATCTGCAGATGGAGAGGCTTTGGCCTCGCAATTTGAGATTGACTTTTCACTGATCACATGCTTGGTATCAAGTGTGATGGGATCAGTGTGGTTCTTGGACAGTGGTGCGTCATTCCACATGACGGGAGATCAAGATTTGTTTTCAGATCTGGAGGACAAAGATCTTGGAGTGCACATCGAGATGGGCGATGATGGTAGATACAGTGCGACCGGTATCGGTACCATTTCATTTCAGAGGGGGTCTGGTAAACCCTTTGTATTGAAGGAAGTGATGCATGTGCCAGGATTGAAGAAGAACTTGATCTCTATGGCGATGTTGGAAGACAAGGGGTATGATGTGGTCTTCAGCGAAGGAAAGGCTTTCCTGCGCAGTAAGACTACTGGAGAAACCCGGAAGATAGGGGTTCGAGTCAAGACACTGTCGATTTGCAAGTGTCTGTTTGCGTAGCAATGGCCGCTGGGCGAGGAGAAGTGGTGAGCTGGGATGATGAGGGCGAACTGTGGCACCGGAGATTGGGCCACCTTCACCATGGAGCTTTGAAGATCCTGCAGCAGATTTCTACTGGGCTTCCTAAGGGCACCCTTGCACAGTCAGATCAGTGCAAGGGGTGTACTTTAGGAAATTTTGTGAAAGCCACCTTTCACGAGAAGGATAGTCGCGCCACGACGATCCTTGAGAGAGTTCACACAGACATGTGTGGTCCTTTCTCAGTAGCTTCGACAGCGAAGCACAAGTACTACGTGATCTTTGTTGATGATTTCTCTCAAAAGTGCTGGATCTTCTTCATGCAGAAGAAGAGCGATACATTCGCTAAGTTCTGTGAGTTTAAAGCAGCAGTGGGAAAGATGGAAGGTGAAGGCTCTTGGGAGCGACAGTAGTGGCTGAATTCATCTGCGGCGAGTTCAAGGATTTGCGAGCGCGAAGGGATTCGAGGAGAGCTCATGGCTCCCCACGCAACACGAGCGAGAATGGGGTTGGCGGCGGAAAAACGAGAATGATCGCGGGTGTTGCACGAAATGCATGATGGAGCCTACTCCCCTACACGGCCATTTGTGGTTGGGTGAGGCATGCAATACGGCGATTTATGTGCAAGACGAGACACGTGTCCTCTGATATCTGATTCTTGGCATGAGTACAGGAGGAGAAGCATTGCAAAGCGAAGAGGCACGATATTTCCCATTTGAGGATTTTTGGTTCTCCTGTCTACATGCATGTGACGAAGGATGCCAGAAAGAAGCTGGATCCGACCGCAGAGGTTGGAATATTTGTGGGGTACATTGATACGCCCCACAAATATCGAGTGTATGTGCCAGACAGTCGCAAGACTGTTGTGCCATGGGATGTCAAATTTCAGGAGGAGAAAGCCATGCAGTGTTCGCTTGAGAGGGAGCCACACTTGCATGCAGATGAGGAGTTGTTACCTCCTAAGGATGAGTCTCAGGATGTGGATCAGCCACAAAATAAGATTCAGGAGGTGGAAGAAACCACCCATGCAGCGCTAACCATCAGAGGGCGCAAGCGCACTACAGAAGCTGAGCGACTGGCTCGAGATGCAGAGAAGGTTGTAGGACCACCTGCAGCACAGCGCAGACAGAGGCAGTCACCGGATCGGTACACTGGATACATGGCTCTTGTGAGTCAATGTGTCGTGACGGAGCCATCCTCTTTTGAGGAAGCTGTGGAGGAGCCCGCATGGGTTGATGCCATGATCGAAGAATATGATTCGATCGTCAGAAACAGTGCATGGGAGATTGTCCTAAGACCGGAGAAGCCGGTGGTAGGTTCGAGATGGATCTACAAAGTGAAGCGAGGAGCTGAGTGACCGGGAGTGTGAAGAGTACAAGGCAAGATTTTTGCAGAAGGTTCCTGAGATAAGTTAATTGTGGGAGACCTTTGCACACAGTAAACGAAATTCTTCTATACGGACGGTCTTGCTCTCTCGGCGCGAGATGGGATGGCACATCTCCACTTCAGATGGATGTGAAGACTGTGTTCCTCAGCGAAGTCATTGAGGAGGAGGTGTACATAGAGCAACCCGAAGGTTTCAATATCTTCAGCAGTGAGTCGCATGTGTGCAGACTCAAGAAAGCACTGTATGGGTTGAAACAAGCACCTCGTGCTTGGTACACATGGATAGACAGTTATTTCACTCGACTTGGATTCTCCAAGAGTGAGGCGGATCCTGACCTGTACCAGATTGTGGTGGAGGGGTAAGTTCTTGATCATTTATGTAGTATGTAGATGATCTGATTTTGAGGAGATGGTTGTTGATACTTTCGTGAGAGGATCACTAGAGAGTTCGAGATGAAGGACTTGGGCCTCCTTCATTATTTCCTGGGATTGGAAATCTGGCAGCGCAGTGGTGGACTGTTTGTTTCTCAGAGAAAGTATGCTCGGGAGATACTGGAGAGGTTCAACATGCATGGCTGCAAGCCTGTTGATACTCCTTTTCCTGGTGGTTGGAGGAAGGAGGATGGTACTTCAGCAGAGGTAGTGGATGCCACTGTCTATCGACAGTTGGTGGGGTCGCTTATGCATCTGGTCAATACACGACCCGATATATGCTATGCTGTTAACCAGCTTTCGCAAGCTATCGTTAAGCCTACCAAGATCTTCTGGAAGGCATGCAAGCATGTATTGCGTTATCTCAGTGGCACATCGGGATATGGACTTTGGTACAGACAGGAGGATGGAGTGAAGCTTTCTAGCTTCACGGATGCAGATTGGGCAGGGAGCCCAACGGATCGGAAGAGCACATCTGGAGGTATCTTCAGCATTGGATCGACAGAAGTTTCCTGGTACAGCAGGAAGCAGAGATCCGTGGCACTCAATTCAGCAGAGGCCGAGTATATGGCAGCAAGTTTGGCTGCATGCGAGGCTATATGGATGAGGAAGATCCTCGTCGGATTGTTCAGGTCACATTTAGAGTCTACTATGATTTATTGTGATAACCAGAGCTGCATCAAGCTCTCAGCTAATCCAGTATTTCATGATAGATCCAAACACATCGACATCAGGTACCATCATATCAGAGACTGTGTTCAGCGGAGGATCATGTTGCTATCATATATTCCCACGAAGGATCAGGATGCTGATATCTGGACGAAGGCGCTCACCAGGAGAAAATTTGAGTTCCACAGAGGTAGGATAGGGGTTTCAGATAATCCATATCTTGTTGAGAGGGAGTGTTGAAAATGCAACAAGATGATGGAGCCTAGTGAAATGAAGTCGCCTTCACTAGGTGGGCCCGCAAGCTATTTTTGGCGCAAAGTCTATTTCTAGACTATGTCTATTTTTATACATATGGATCATGTACTGGGAGTTGCAGTACACTATTCTTGGAGGATTGGTCATGTTGGTAAAAATAGATGGACCTCTATTTTTAGACATCAGGTGGGTTCTATTTTTAGACTGCCGGGCTAAAAATAGAACAGTCAAATATTATTTACCCTTAATAATATTTGGACTATAAACTTCAGTTTACTCTCTTGGAGCACTTCAGTTTGACCCACGGACGTGGGGCATGCAGTTGAAATAGGAATTACACTATTCCTAGGGGTTTGTTTGAGCTCATGCATGATGGACTTCAGTTAGACTCATGTGGCAGAGTTTTGGTGGAGTTGATTGAGGAGTTGATGGAGATTGTGTTCCAGTTAACTAGTTGAACTAGTTGTGATCAGTTTAACTGGCGATTACACTAGAGATGAGTTGGGTGAATTAAATATTATTTAATTCACTGATTATTAACTCATTATTCAACTAAAGAACACATCAGTTAACTCAGTGCATGGACAGTTCAATGAAAGACCAGTGGAAGACGTAGATGAAAGGCTGAGACTGCTATCAGTTGTACATTAGTTGTGCATGAGATTTGCACAATCAGTGGGGTGAGTATGCCAATGATGATTGTGTTGTTCAAGCAAGGTTAATTTGAACTTGGTTCAGCCACATTCACACTTTGGATTTCACATTAGAGGCAGGCAGACAGCGGAGGAGTTTTGAACCCGTGATCGGTTCAAACTGAGCTAGTTTTGTGTGTAGCTTTTGGAGACAGTACTGAGTACTTGTGAGGAGTATTGTATTGTGTAAAGTTACATGTTTCTCATCCATTATATGATACATATATCTGGGGGTTTTCAGCTATAAGCTTTTCCCATACATGTTGCGTTCTATGTGTGTGAATTGATGTTCTGCCGCTTGTTTTATTTTCCGCATGTGATGATTAATTTGTAGAAGAGATTATGTGTTATGCAGAAAATCGAATTTGTGTATGATCAGGATAATCTCGGTGTATAAATCTTCATTATACAACAAATTTCTACATTATGTGCTAATTTCTCTTCTATTTTAGATTTTTTGTTTCCTAGGTGGTCTATTGTTTCCTCAAAACACTGCTCACTTTTTACATTTGTATTTTGGTCGTAAAGTTCTCCTAACAATGCAATATAAGATAAAGGGAGACTGTCAATAATTTCTTAACAACCTTCTTCATTGTTTTCTCTGCAATCTAGCTCATCATACATATTTTGCTTGTTGTTTTTGTCTTGTAGTGGTTGAGTTTGTGTTTGATCAGGGAAAGGTATAGGTTGCTATGGATAATCAACATCTGTATCAACCTCATGCCTATCCAATATTTTATCAAGTATGTACACTATATTTCCAATTAGGTCCAATAATGTGTTTATTTTAACTTCTTTTTCTATACTTGATTCCATGTTTGCGAGTTATAAAGAGGTCACTACATCTTTTTAACCAGTTCAGAGTCTTCTTCCAGTGGAGTCATTAGGCCTTTTAGGATTGTGGAGTCGCTAGGTGGAATATTTTGAACTTTGTTTTCCACCATCAGCATGATTTGGTTTGCTCAATGCATTCCCAGGAGATTTTACAAGGATTGGTAGGGTAATAGGCCTACTGGAGGCCAGTGGAGTCGCCAGGTGGAAGTTTTAGCTCCCTTGGAGGTAAAATGTTCTATGGTCCACCACCAATGTTTATTATCAAGCCAATCCGAAATGTTTTTGGGTTTTCAGAGTTTATGTGGTTATTTAAGGACTTACTAAGTCTACAAGAGTTTGTTAGACTATTATGTACTCAATAGGTCCCACTGTGATTGCCATTATGTTGGTGTGAGCAGTGGGATAAGTCCACAGGGTGTTCTTTTAATACAGGGACTTCTAAATGTTCATAGATGTGTATGTTTAGTACTTCTTTCAGAAAGTCCCACCGTGATCGCCATTATGTTGGTGTCCTGTGTTTTGGAAGATTGGCTAACCAAAAGACAAGGCAACATCAGAACCAATCTTTAGAGCCCTAGGATCTAGCCCTCCTAGTCTCAAAGAGGGATCTCTCAATATGCTTATAAGGATATGTCTTGAACGGTTCAGGTAGTTAATTTCAGGCTAGTTATGAAGTGCAGGGTTGTTTTTTTTTGTTGGACAAATGTGTTTCATGTGGTATAGATAGAGCATGGGAATCTACAAGCCATTGGGCAATGGAGTCATGTGAAAATCTAAATAGTTCTAATTGAGAAGGAAGGGAAACCAAAGGAAAATCTAACTTGGTCATGGATCTGTTGAATAATATAGGTGAAATGGGATGAACATTAAGGACTAAGAGTGAAAAGCAAAATATACCCTTTCACAATGGCTTAAAAGATTCGGGGAACGCCCTATTTCCTCCAGTAAGCTCACTTCTTTGGACTCAATCAATATAAACACATAAGAAAAGGAAAAATGCTGACTAAAACCTTCTTAATGAACTATAGGATTCGGGGAACGCCCTATTTCCTCCTATAAGTTTACTGCTGAAGGCTTAATCAACAAAGACATACAATTGCATTCAAAGAAGAGGGAACTCCTTAGACATCTAGGACTGCAATTATAGGGACCTTCAACACAATAATTACAGTAAGAAACAGAGGGTATGATTGAAATAGACCTCACTGTCAAACTGTAACCATTAATAATCAAAGGGAGATTTCAGATACAATATTCAGTGGTAAAGAAAGAGGGAATGCCTAAACAGTCTTTAGCACAACTGAATTGACCATTTCTGAAATAAAACAAACTGACTATTTAAGAGAGCTATTAGACTACCCTGTCATATTCAGTAGCAGAAAACATATAAATAGTGAAGGATAAACAGGTCAGAGGTGCTTCTAAGATACATTTCTCTGCCTAAAATTTTTATCCTACTGTAAGCAAAGCGTGATGGAACAAAGTGGAAAACAGGAAATAACATTAACAATAAGAAGTACTTCACCAAAACCAGGTTCAGGGATCCACTGTTCCAGCCTCCTTCATCAATATAAAAACAAAGACCTCCACACTCGTTCGAAACAACAATGCTTCTTCAAAGCAGCAATATGTATTAATTTAGAAATCACCAAATGCCAACCTTTTACAATGAGACTTCAAAGAGTCTTTATAGGAAAAATGAGGAAAAGTAGGTAAAGAAGGTTTTAATGATCATCAGCGACAGGAGAGGGCATTCGAATGCTCCATTCTGTGTCATAAACATTTCATTAAATTCTGGATAGGATCAATAACTTCGTAGCTTGTTGAGACCATTTTGATATGACAGAAATCACCCACAGGGTGTCCTTTGGGGGAAATACTATCTGTAGTGGTACTGTTATCTCCTCTGGTGTGGGTTAAGTGGAATATGGACCTTGAGAACTTCCATACTTTCAAATAACTGCTTCTGACAGTTTGTAATAGTTTCTTTTGGTGTAATAATTTCTTGGCAGGCTTGTGTGCATGGATATGGGTAATGTTTGTGTTAGTCAACTTCTGCACCAATAACTGCTATGTTTCTTTGTACTTCAAATTGTTTAGCCTTGCTTAGGCTTTATCTTTGTTTATTTCTTGAACTAATTTTGTACTGATGCTTCAAAAGTTTTATTAATCTTCTATTCCGTGTCTTTTTCCACTAGAAATGTGATCTCCACCATTTCTGAGTGTTCTGTGTAGAGGTGGATTTTTTTCGCTGAGCTGGAGGGTCACTAAGGGTTCATGGATCTGATCCATTGATTGACATGATCTCGCCCTTAGTTTGGGTTCCCTTTGATGTTTTTTCATGGCCTTGAGATTTCCATCTGAGCTTTTGTGTCACCTTTGTGACTCTAAAACATTTATCCTTCGTCAGCCATGAGTCATTCGATCTCAGAGATCGATGGCTGGGATTAAAAGCGGAGGCAATGTTGAAGAGGGCAGCAACATGGCGGAAAACCAGGAATTGTTTTCACAAAATGAAATGGGAGAGAGGCGGTATTCACTTTTGGAATGCGATTTGATACAACATTTGACGCATGTCCCTCAAAATACCGCCCATTTTTCAAAATTTTGGAATGTTAACTCTTGGGCATAAAAATTTTGTGATATGGAGTGTCAGCCGTCGGATGATGGGCAGTAGATCCGACGATGCGGAATGAATGTGATAGCAGGTGAGATGCACAGGCAGAAGGTGTGGTGGGACCCAACAGATGACGTGATCCTTTTTTCACGGGGTGAACGGTAGGTTAAGTGTGAACCGTTAATCGGATCTGATCAATGATCAAGATTGATCTCGGGCTAATGAAAAATAGAGGCATGTGGAGACAAGAAGTGATGATATTTTGCGCGATGGCCATTGATATCTTGGAATGGACAGTGGAGATTTAAAAGATGAAGCGGAAAGTATATGGAAAGGCGGATGGGGGAAAATTCCGATGGTCGTTGATCTCTGTTAGATCAATGGTGGAGATTGCAATCGGGGAATAAACGTCAGGTGAAAAATTTGTAAAGAAAAAGGCACATTCGTGGAGAAATATGAGGAGAGGAGGGCTTAGGGATAAGCGTTCAGGTGTGGTCCCATGGAGGGAAAAAACCGGGGCTAGCGGGTGACTTAAGCCCTCGAGGGCTTAATACCTTTATACAGCGGAAGACTTGTTTTAAGGCCAAAAATAGGGATTTTAAGGCCAAATGAGGGTTTGGGTAGGCTAGAAAAAGGATTTTTAAAGCAAATAAAAGGATGATATAAGGTTTAAAAGAGCGTTAAGGTGATTTTAGAGGTGAAATGGAGGGGTTTTGTGGGATTTTTTTGAAGGAAACAAGGATGAAAAATGGGGATTTTGTGGGAGTGAAATGGAGAGGTAAATGGTGGGAAGTGGAGCATTATAAGCAGTTTATCTTGGTAATGAGAAGGTTCTTGAGGGCTTATAGTGAAACAACAGTGAAGATTAATTCAGAGGATAGAGAATCACCATAAGACTTCAAAGATGATGGATTTTCAAAGGAAACTATCTCTTGAAGGCTTGACAACAAATTTAGCCACCATTAGGTATATCAAAATTTATAGGTGGCTAACAGGTTCAGAAGCTGAAATTTTTAGAGCATTAAGAGGAAATCTAGAGGAAAATCGTCACAAAATTTCAGAGCTTGGTTCGCAATATTTTCGGTGATATGGTCTGTGGAAGTTAGGGCTTTTTGCAGGCTCCTGAATTTAACCCAAACAGGTCATTGCGGCATTCTCGCTATAATTTTTCTTCTACAAAGTTTCAGAAGCTCAAATTTGAAGAGAGAAAATCCGAAATCCTGAGGAACATCTTCACAACATTTCAGATCTTGGTTCGCAATATTTTCAAAGATATGGTATGTGGAAATTAGGGTTTTTTCAGGCTCCCGAATTTCATCTCAAAGAGGTGATCATGGGAAAATCTTATAAACTCTCTCTCTGATCGTCGGATTGGAATTCTATAAATAGTTTCCACAAGTATACAGACTGCATTTTTCTTCATATCAATTTCAGAGCCGAAGGAGGAAACAGAGTCATAAAAGTTCGCTCTACTGAACCAGTCCATAATTAGGTCATTTTGGGAGATTGGATGATACAAATTAAGAATATGGAAGGACTCCTAGATTTCCACAACCTACAAGGTTTACACCACAAAAATTGGAAGAAAAAAGAGCAAAAGGGCTTTGCTACAGTTGTGATAGAAAATACACTAAAGGTCATAAGTGTGCTGAGAAGAAATTATTTTACATAGATTGTGAAGAGGAAGAAGAAAATGAGAAAGAATCTTCAAAAGAGGAGGATATACACCAGGAACCAACCCTAGAAGAGGAAGAAATGAGTCCGACCATATCATGTAATGCATTGGCAGGAATTAACACTCCTCAAACTCTTAAGATAGAAGGACATATCAAGAAGAAAAATGTAATAGTGTTGATTGATTCACGTAGTACCCATAATTTTATTCATTGTAAGGTAGCCAAGGAATTGAATTGTTTCCTATACCTAGTGCCAGAATTTCAAGTGATGGTTCCAAATGGAGGAACTATAAATTGCTTTGATACCAAATGTTATGAAACCAGCTCCAAAAATATAAGAAAAGAGATATCAACGCCTTAGAAATAAGCCACTTCGAGGGGGCAACCTCCAATACATTACATGAATGAACAATTCTTGGATGATACAAATGAAAAACCCTCCTTTCTATATATAGGAGTCCATGGGGCCACAATGTAATCCTAGTGGGGCCACAATGTAATCCTAGCCAACCTAACAATAATAATGTAAGGGCACAATAATAACAATAAGGGGGTCTACACTAACATAATAAGGGACTACACTAGTAATATAGGGACCTAAAAATCTCCATAGGCAGTCAAGGCATTTTTGCAATATCAGGTACTCCATTACATACAAAATCCTTGTCCTATGAAGTTTTAAGAAGTCCTGAAGATAAAATATTTGATGATTAAATTTAGTAAGTCTTGTTTAGGTCTGATAGTGAAAAAGAATTGACTAAAATTGTCTTAGACCTACATAGAAGAGGTATTGATACTGTTAGCGCCTAAATCTGCCTTAGGCTGAAGGAAGGCAAAACTTAGGGTAACCACAAACCACGCTCAGCCTCGTAGCTAGCCCTACGAGGACAGGAGAGGACTCTCTCCGGGTCAAACTCAGTAAAAATAAATAATAGGGTCTGAGATGACTAAAATAGAAACTAATTTTAGGTTAGGTAAACAAATAGGAGGGTTTGATTTGAATTTTTTTTGGGGTTTTGTTGGAAAAAATGGGAAAAGCAAATTTGGGTCCGGGGATGAAGCCAGATCTTGCAGAGTTCAAGTTGGGGCAGGATAAGCAAAGGTTTGGATGCCTTAAATTGAATAAACGGATAGGAAGGACTGCTAAGAAGCTGAAGAGGGCAAGATGGTATCAAGGATCCTCTTACAAACTAAAGAAAACATGTAAAATCAAACAAAACCAAAGGCAAAGCAAAGCAAAGCTATTGTATTCCACCTTTAATACTGATTTGTTTAATTTAAGAAGATCAGAGAGAAAGGAAATGGCATACATAAAAATTAATTAACTTACAAACATATGGATAAAAACAACATCCAAAACAAAACCACAAGGATCCCAACAAGTACTGCAAAACCCTGGTCTTTCCTTGCCAAAAATGTAGAAGTGATGTACAATAGAGTGCCAAACTATTCCCAAGTATCCAACCCTGAAAATGTCTCAGAAAATACATAATATAGACCATCGTAACCCCTTCCCATGCCTCTAGGGGTCGAGATCCTCCTTCTAGCAGTTGTTTCAACCAACTCTAAACATGGAACTGAAATCTAGGCAGCCAAACAACTTGCCTCTAAAAGGAGGGAAACTGATTCATTCATTTAATTTTCACTTTTTAGTGAATGAATCCTCTGGAACAAGTAAATGTGAGCCAAAATTACATCATAGACATAAAATTACATCAAGATAGATCAATAATTACATCCAAAAGTGAAACTAGTCAAACTGGCCGAATTTCTGAGCTGAAAAGTAAAAATTGGGTCAAAATCCTCTATGCGCCGCGCTCAAAAACTCAATGTGCCGTGCCACTTTGAGCCTATTTTTGGGGCACTTCCTAAAGTCCAAATTGAGCTTATGATAGCTCGTTGGAACTCCCTGGATGTCTGCTATCCAACCCAAGTGGAATTTTTCAATTTTGAGTTCATTTTCCCCTCCAAAACTTCAATCTCCCAAGACTACTTCCTGCAGGTGCAAAAGGTGGCAGAAAGGTGATTTTTGGGGTGTTTTTGGCCCTTTAGACCACCCAGAACTTGATGAAATCTCTCAGCCATTCCTGAGCATGCATAATTTACCATAAAAAACCCAAAAACATCAAGTTTTCCTCCAGAATATGTTCCAAGCATAAGCGCGCGTCGAGTGGCGCGACGCGTCGGGCAGAAAAACATGTTTTGCAACCAAAATTTCACAAATGACAAAATTTACTCCAAATTTGCTGAAATTTGGAGTGAAGGTCTTCCATCATGTCCCATTCTCAGCCAAGGAAGCTTCGGCCAAGATTTGGATTGGATCAGGCCTTTTCCAACATTTTAGTGCCCTCCTGGTGCATGCAGTTTCAGTTGCAAAGTCACTGTCTTGATCATATTCGGTGTTCGTCTCCATAGTGATGCAAGGTGTATGTCAAGTGTATGTTTGGTTTGTTGAAAATGAAGAAATGAGACCTTGGTGTTTTTGTCTCCAATCGCCAAAACATGTGTCACATGGGAAGGGACTGTGGTAACTAAGGCAATGTAGATAGTGGACTGCAACCAAGTGAAATTTGCCCCTTTAAAACTTCTGATTTTGACAATGTAGAGACAATGGGACAGCTACTTAGATGTTTCGGATTTAGGGAATTTAATAAGTGATATGAGGGAGGGGATAATGATAGAGCATGAAAGGATTTGAGAGACAGAGACAAATGGGCATAAGTGATATGAGTGGTTTCATTAGGGAATAGGGAAGGGATGGTATAATGTGAGGGAATAAGGGATTGATAATGATAATGGGATTACGGTGAAGGGAAAGGAACCATAAGTGAAGAATGGGATTTCAAACCAATTGGCACCAACAACCAAACTTTAACTTTCAAATAAAAACCCTATGGAGCAGCCTTTGTCAAAAAGATGAAGTTTATGTTGACACCATTCAAATTCTCCAACCAGCCTTTGAAACCACACCAAACACTACTTAACCACAATAGCAAGATCATTCGGACTTACTTGAATCACAAGAGGTTAAGTCAATTTGGAAAATTTGGAAGCGGTGATGAAAATCTGCCTGTCAGCTCTATGTGTCGCACAACAGCCCAACGCGCCGCGCAGTCTATATGCGCCGCGCCAGTGTAATTTTACACTGGGAAAAATTTTTCTATGCGCTGCGCCTTCTCCCAATGCGCTGCGACAGTGGATTTCACCCACAGTCCGGCCTTTAAGCATTGTTTTGCTTCCTCTTCGATTTGTCCATGATTGCTCTAAGCTCCTAGCTGACTTTTGCTATGCCAATGAATTATGAAACAATGAAAATATATTTCATGGCATGGACTTTGTTTTCTGATTTGGAAAACTCTCTTTCTAATTTTGAAAATTTTGGCACTTTACTCATAACTCTTTTTTGCTTATTTCCTTTGATTTGTTGACTAAAATTATGAAACTCTTTGTTGATTTTTTGCAAAAATAGTGGCATGTAATTTCGGTAAAGGAGACCAGGGATGCACTGAAGAGTCTAACAACTGAAAAATTTTGAAAATATACATAGCATTTATTACAAAGGATAAAATGATGATTTTCTTCAAAACAGGGTTTTGAAGAAAAGTCACGATCAAGCAATATTATGATGAAATTTCTGGAATGAAAAATTTTTTGAACCTCCCTCTGGCCTACTGGCATTATTGGACATTTTGAGGACTAAATCAACTAAACCCTAGACCTAAAAACCTTAAATAACTCTTTGCTGACCAAGAGATTAGAACAAGACTATAAATGACTTAAAATTGATTTAATGAACTTCGATGAACAGACCTGAGCCAGCAGGTACAAAGCATGCGGGGTAGTGACTGACAAGAGCCTTCCGTCGGATTATGGCATGCCCCTAGCGGAATGCAACTGAATGAATCGAGTGAGACACCTAGAATGAAATGCAAAAAGAGAAATTTTGATCTCTGACGAAGGGCTAACGAGACCGACTCTAACATTGGCTCCAATGGGGATGGTAGCTCCCGAGAGGTGCCAAGAACGGCAGATCTTTGGAAGAGCAGACAGTGCCTTCATCCATTGGGCAATGGAGTCAAACACTCAAACTGAAATGCATGACTGAAAACTGACTCAAGACTAAAACTAAAAACCATAATAAAAACAAACATGACTAAAACATAACTAACAGACCTACTCTAGTTGTTCCATTCGTCACCTGATCAAGTGAAATGAAACAACCAATGTAACCAAGTACGTATTGCAGCTGTTGTTTGAATTCTCCGCAAGTGCTCGCTCATGAACAACAAGAGAGAACTACTAAAATTCAACTCCCATAAAAACTTGTGAACAGATCCGTTGAATACTATGAATTCTCTATCCGCCTCCAAAAACACTGCATAAGGATCTTGAAGTTCATGCACACTGGGACTTAGCTCATCCAATGGATTACTTTTCTTCTCCTCATACCATGAATGCAAACTTTGTTTTGAGCTTTGTGACGAGACTCCTGCTAAAAATGACAAAGAGGCCGGCTGACGGATCAAGTTTGTATCATTACACGTTTCAGGCTCACATGTAATCAATGGAGAAAAACTTTGACTGCAGACATCATACAACACACGAGCAATAGGATCATCAAAAACTTGAGAAGACTACTGCAATGTATCCACTGAAACTGCATGACATCCTACTGACTGTTCATCTTTTCCTTGAGAGAAATTACGAAGATTCTGCTTTATGAACTAAACTGCTTCGAAGCAAAAGGGTACAGAATCCTCTTGCATCATTAAATCATATATTTCAGCTTCCACACCTTCATCTGTAATCTGACCTTCAATTTCATTTGGTGGCTGCAAATTTGATACTACAGGCTGCTCATTTGAAGATTTACTATGCAATTTACCTTTCAAAAACTGAAATGATTCAAAACAGAATGGTACGTAGTCATCTTGAATCATTCGATCATATGTTCCATCCTCTGTGTCTTCATCTACAACTTGACAATCAATAGCTTTCGGGGACTGCAAATCTGAATATGAGAAGTCTTGATTGCCCTCAAGATGATCCAAATCAAGACTTGTTGACAATTGATTTCTGATTGCATGGTAATTATCTCTGATGAGCTAAAACGAATCAAAACAAAAATGCAAAGATCCTTCACTTACTTTAAAATTTTCTGCACTTTCCTCATCATTGCCATAGCTGATATGTATCGGTTGATCACTGTACTCGAGCTGCTAAAAGTGAATGTCCTCCTTCCACAAACTAGCTGCTGATTTGTCTGCAAAATTAGTTTATGTTTGGAGAACATAATCGTCATCATACTGATCAAACTGAGGCAAATCATCAAGCATACATATCATATCAACAGCTCTCTCTTCTTCAAAATGATCTATAAAACAATCACTGTGACAACTGGGATAAGAAACAAAATGTTTTGGACCAGCTACTTGTTCTTCTTCAATCAGCGAGCCATGAGTTTGAACACTATACTCATTCCTTGTGATGTTCTTTTGCATCATCTCTTCCACTGCACTTACCAACATGTCAAGCTTTATCTCTAGAGATATCGATTTCTCCGGATCCATGTTTTTCATCTCTTCTTCCTTCAACCTTGCCCTTCGGATCAGCAAATGAGCTTCTACATTCACTGCACTGTTCTGCATTTCTTCAAGTGTTGCAACATTATTTTCTCTCAGCTGAAACTCCATTTCCGGATCAAAGGCACCCGGGTAGTGCAAGAGAACAGATCTAGGAGAAGGTCTTATATCAGCTGGCATCGAATAATAAACTTGGTTAAATCTGGAAAAAAACTGTTTTACTGTCTCCCCTGGAAGTCTTTTCAACTGATTATACTCTTCTATAATCAACAAAAAGTTATGTCCGATCATCCACCTGTCGAGGAAAACTGTGACGAACTGCTGGTAATCTGAGATGCTCGCATCAGGCAGGGCTTTGAACCAACTCTTGACTTGGCCTTGCAAAGAAAGAGCAAAAAGCCTAATACTAACATCTTCGTCATCAACTTCAAAAAGGTCAAGAAAAGACCCAAAATTCAGAACATGTTTCTCAGCAATGACGTTGTTGCATTCACCATCAAATCTTGGTAGATATAGGTCATAATTTTTAGGGAAAGCATGGGATATAGAAGGTAAAATCAGAGGATTGTATCGATCTGGAATTTTACAAGGTATAGGGGTATGTACAGAAGGTATAGAATAAGTTGTAGTCCTTTGAAGTTCATCAATTTGAAGATGATCATCACAAGATTCGGAAAAAAGGTCTTGATCAAGCTCAAAGGCATGCAAATCTTTGGTATCCACAATCTTCAAAGAGAAGGAATCAAATGCAAGCCAAGAATCTTTTCTCAAATACAATAGACTTTGCAAAGCCTTCTTGACATTCTCAGGAAAATAGAAGAAATAATAGAACAAAATGTCTTGGATGAAATTCCAACTTGAATACCTGATCTTTACATATTGTCCTTTCATGTTTCTACTGGTCAGGTTCATCCTCCAGTGGAGTCTTTGGATCTGATCTCGAAACTGATTTAGAGTCACTAGGTGAATGATTTCAGCCTTGCGATGTCTGATCGTTGTCCACCATCAACAATCAGATCTGAACTTGATTATATCTTACTGAGGAAATCAGATGTTCAGTTCATAAACTAGACCGGAGATTGACTGAAGTAGCGTTTATCTACTATGCACTTGCAGAGCAAGAGCAGTTCGAAGGCTACCTGGCATAACTTCAGGCTCCGTCTGTAGTTTATAAAGCAAACAACAAACTTTTCTTCCCCAGTATGTTTGCCACTATGTTATTGCTCAAATCTACCTCAGGCTGAAGGAAGGCAGAATTCGAGGTAACGTCAAACCAGCCTCAGCCTTAGTGACACAAAAAGATAAAGAATAGTTTTGGGAAGCAGTCACTTTAGAGTTACTGTTAGAGAAAGAGTCATTGGATAGGTTAAAGGAACTAGATCCATCTGAAATCTTGTTAAGAAGTAAAATTGGTGTTCCTCTTCCTGATTGGAGTTCAATTGTGACTAGACAAAAAAGACCAAATAGCCCTCCTCCTAACAGTTCCTCTTCCTCTACTACTCCATAAAACTACCACAGTCCCAGTCATCATGGCATGAAATGTGCCACCTCCACCTGCTGCACCTACTAGGTATGCTCCTCTTGCCCTTCCAGCTGTCCTAAATGCCCTTCCTAGCAAATATTATGCTAGAATTAACACTTGGGGAAGTGATGAAGAGATTACAGCTAAAGAGAATGTAGACCAATTCAATGACTTTATATATAGGGAGAAGGTTGACCATGAGGATGTCAAGATGCGATTTTTTGCTTAGAGTTTCATTGGTGAAGTTAGGAAGTGGTTCAAAACCCTTACTCCTGGAAGCTTACATAATTGGAATGAATTTGAAGATAGCTTCTTGAGGAAGTGTCGAAATAGAACCAATCTTGTACAAGCCCTCACTGAGTATAATAGTTTGAAGAGAGCTATTGATGAAACTATTCAAAACTTTTCAAAGAGATTTAACAAAGTGTATGACTCCATCCCTGCCCATCTAAAGCCTCCTCCAGGAGCAGCTCAACTGAGATATGTTGAAGCTTTTGATTATGAATTTTCTATACTGCTGAGAGAGAGAGAATCCGCTTCACTTGCTGTAATGAAAAATAATGCAGTTAAGGTGGAGGTCAATATGATAGCAGCAAAAAATTCCAAGATGGGTAAGACTAAGTTGAAAGAAGAAGATAAGCCTTCCACCTCTTATGATAAATTTGATTCCATGATGAAGACAATGGAAAAAATGATGGATAGGCTTGCCCTTGGTAATGCCTTTGCTCCTCCTGCACAACATGAACCTTAGTTTAGAAATCCTCAATTCGGAAGACCTCAAAACTAGCAAAGGCCAAGGGAAAATAGAAATAAGCCAGCTGACCCTCAAGTAAGGCCTCCTTTTCAGCAAAACTTATTTGATGAAGAAGATCAACCTGAAATACAAAAAGACTCAATTCATTTCTTAGATGAAAACATATCAGGGATGTTTTTAACTAAGGAGGAACATGATGAGTCAGATCATGATGTAAACAAGGGTGAGGAACCATCTGATTATCTTAAAGGGTATCAACATGCAATCTTTGAGATGCAGAAGCAGTACAACCTTAGAAATAGAAATGTGCCAATTACTGCAAACAAAACACAACCCAAGAAAGATGCCCCAAAGGCTGCTGAAATTAGGAAAGATACACCACCTCCTCCTCCTGCTAAAGAGACTAAAAAATCTTCTTTTGTTTTCAGCTTGGAGAGTGAGATCTCTAAGATCAAAATCCCAGTACCTTTTGGATAAATTCTTAAGGTAAATGAATATAGAAGTAATATTGTAAAAATGCTAAATTCCCAACCAGGAACTGCTGATATCCTAAATGTTCAGGAAGATCATCCAACCATATACTTGGGTCCAATATTAGAGGATGAGCAGAATGAGGAGGTGCCTCCCTTTTATGTTAGTCTTAGCATTCATGACATACCATTGCATAATGCCATGTTGGAGTTAGGAGCCTCTCACAATCTTATGCCCAAAGTAATCATGGAGAGAATGGGGTTGGAAATTACTAGACCATATAAGGATTTGTTTTCCTTTGATTCAAAAAGAGTTCAGTGCATTGGTTTAATAAAAGATGTTATTGTTTGTCTTACACAAGTCCCTACCAAGACATTGGTCATGGACATTGTGGTAGAACACATTCCACCAAAGTTTGGCATGTTGTTATCAATTTCATGGGCAGCAAAAATCAAATAAACAATGCAGATGGACCTGACTTATGGCACCATTCCTGTTTTTGGTGAGAAATGGAGACTTTATAGAGAAACAAGAATGGCTTACATGGTGAGTAGTAAAGATAAACCTCAAAAAATCCCAATATATGTTGTTGATATTGAACTTGGATCTGCTATTATTTTCAATGAATTGACTGATGAAGCAGAGGATGAAAAGAAGGTAGAAAATCAGTAAACTGTAATTCAACAGACCGAAAATCAACAGACAGTAAATCAGTAAATCAGTGAGGAGAAGGCGGAAGGTTGGTGGTTGTTACATTTTGATGGATCAGCAGGAAGAGAGGGGGCAGGAGCAGGAATTTGGATAACAATTCCAAAAGATGAAAGTAAGTTCTTTCCTTACAAATTGAATTTTGATTGCACAAATAATATGGCCGAGTATGAATCTTTAATTTTGGGCTTAGCAATTTTGAAAATAATGGGTGCCCAAAAGATTTCTGTTTGTGGAGATTCTGAATTAGTTATTAAGAAATTGAGGGTGTGTATCAAACAAATGATGTGAGAATGAGGGCATATAGAAATTTAGTCATGGACATGTTGTAAAATTCCAAGAACATTCATTTATAGTGAAGACTAGGGACCAAAACTCAGTAGCTGACTTCCTAGCTGTTTCTGCAAGTCTATTTATCATTCCTATTCATTCCACTGAAAGATATGAGATTGAAGTTCGACATAAACCTGCTATCCCTGATAAAATTATCCATTGGCAAGTTTTTGAGGATGATCAGAAAGTAAAAAACTTTATAGAGCTGAAAGAAGAGTTTGAAAGTACACAAGTAGATCAGCAAAACATGCTTGTTGAATCTAAGGGAAATTCTAAAGTGTTACAGCTGAAGAATAACTCTATACCGAAAGGCCTCATACCCCTTGAGAAGATTTTTGATCAAAATGATGTGTTCAAGTCTCCTAGGATACAAGCTGATGATGAAGAGGTAGAGAGTTGTAACCTTGGTACAGTAAATATGCCAAAAATGATTAAACTTTCAAAGTTTCTTTCAGTTGATATGAGACAGAAATATATTGAGATGATGAAAAGGTTCATAGATGTTTTTGCTTGTATCTATGCTGATTTGAAGAAGTATGATCCTACTATCATTCAGCATACCATTCCCATTAAATAAAATGAAATACCTTTCAAGAAGAAGTTGAAGAGGATTAATCCACTTCTCATCCCTCTGATTGAGAAGGAAATCAAGAAACTCTTTGACGCCAAAATTATTGTCCCAATCAGATTCTCAAAGTGGATTGAAAACTTGGTTCCAGTCAGAAAAAAGAGTGGAGAAATCAGAATATGCATTGACTTCAGAAACTTGAATAAAGCCTCCTTGAAGGACAATTACCCTCTCCCAAAGATGGACCAAATATTGTAGAACATTTTTGGTTCCCAAAGGATGTCTATGCTTGATGGTTTTTCAGGGTACAATAAGATACTTGTGCATATGGAAGATCAGGAAAAAACAACCTTTACCACACCATGGGGCACTTTCATGTATGCCAAAATGCTCTTTGGTCTGATGAATGCAGGAGCTACCTTTCAGAGCACAATGGACATTTCTTTTGCTAAGGAGAAGAACAATATGGTGGTTGTCTATCTAGATGACATAACAGTCTTCTCAAGGAGAGAAGAAGATCATTTGAAGCACCTAGAAAACATCTTGTTGAAGCGGAGAAGGTTTGGTATCTCTCTCAATCCCACTAAAAGCATTTTTGCTTTAACTTCAAGTAAATTACTTGGACATATTATTTCTAAAGATGGGATTAAAATTTATCCAAACAAGGTTAATTCAATTTAGAAAGTGGATTTTCCTAGAAGCAGAAAAGAAATTCAATGTTTCCTTGGAAAGGTAAATTTTGTGAGGAGGTTTATTCCTAATTTAGCTGAGATTGTAAAGGACATAAAAAATATGCTGAAGAAAGGAGCTGACATCAAGTGGATAGCAGAATCAAAACACTCATTTGAGGAGATTAAGAAGGCACTCACTCAAGCCCCAGTAGTGATCAGCCCAGATTTTTCAAAATAATTTATGGTTTTTACATTTGCATCAGAAAATACAATTGCTGGAGTTTTGTTGCAGAAAGGACAGCAAGGTACCAAGCAACCCATTTAAATTTTTAGTAGGACATTAGCTAACTCATAACTGAAGTACAACATCTTAGAGAAGCAATTTTATGCCTTGATTAAGGGCATGAAAGATTTCAGAATTTACATTCTGAATTCTCATATTATAGCTTTTGTTCCTAATGTTATTGTGAAAGACATTTTAACTCAAGCTGATCCTGATGGTAAGATGGGGAAATGGATTGCTAACTTGTTGGAATATGATACAGAGATCAAGCCCACAAAATTGGTCAAAGGTCAAGGCCTAGAAAAGTTGATGGCATAGTCAAACTTTGACTGTCTTGACATGAACTTAATTGCAGAAATTTTAGAAAATTTAGATGAAGATGAAGAGTTGATCCCTATTGAAGAAAAGTATATCATTTCATATTGGTACAAAGACATTGTTTATGTCTTACATCATCATAGAGAACCTGCTGAGCTGACAAAGTCTAAGGCGAGATTTGTGAAACTAAATTCTTTGAGGTATTGCATCATTGACAAAAATCTGTATTGGAAGGATACTAGTGGTGTTTTGTTGAATTGTTTGCTGGAAGAGGAAGCTGAAAAATTGATTGAGGAGTTTCACAAAGGAGATTATGGAGGTCATCATTATTGGAAGGCTACAGCAAACAATATTCTTAGAGCAGGGTGTTATTGGCCTACAATGTTTAAAGATGTTTACAAAAATATTGTTGCCTGCCATGAATGCCAAATTTGTGATGGTAAGAAGAAGCATGAACCTTTACCTTTGATTCCTATATATGTTAAGGCACCATTTCAGCAGTGGGGGCTAGATTTCATTGGTGATATTCATCCATTATCTTTAGGTCAGCATCGCTGGATTCTTACAACAACTGATTATTTCACCAAATGGATTAAAGCAATCCCAACTAGGCAAGAAAATGATTCTGTTATTATTTCATTTTTGGAAAATAATATATTGTCTAGGTTTGGCTACCCTATGAAGATCATCATTGATAATGCACAAGAATTCAAATCTAATAATATTATTAGTTTTTGTCATCAATATCACATTTCAATTGGGCATTCTATTGCATATTATCCACAAGGGAATGGTATTGTTGAATCTTTTAACAAGAGGATTGTGAGGATTATTAAGAAGGTGTTGCAGGAAAATAAGAATTAATGGCATTTGAAGTTGAAGTATGCTTTGTGGGCTGATAGAGTGTGCACAAAGAGGTCAATTGAAACTTCACCTTGTGAGTTGGTTTATGGAGCTGAAGCCATCTTTCCTACATCCTTGGGAGTGCCTGTCATGAAGCTGCTACAAGGATTGGAGGAGGAGCAAAATGCAATTTAGAGAAGGATTAATCAATTGATAGCTTAGCAAGAGAAAAGGGAGGAAGTCTATAACAGTAATCAGCAATATCAAAACAGAATCAAGAAGACATTTGACAAGAAGGTGAAGGAAGAAAACTTTCAAATCCAAGATGTGCTTTTGAAATGGGAGGCAAGGATTGAAGAGAAGGGAAAACATGGTAAGTTTGAAAACATTTGGAAAGGTCCATTCAGAATAGCTGCATTTCATGGGAAAAAAACTTACATTTTACAGGAGATGGATGGACAACCATGTGTTGGAGGGCTTGTCAATGGCAAGTTTTTGAAGCACTATTCTTCTTAAATTCTGCTGATCATTCATTCCATCGTATATATTCCATTTTATATGTTTTTCTGCTAATAATGACAAGTTTATCATCAAGCTTGAGCTTGACGTGAAGGCCATTAGAGTTTGAAGGAAAGCTTGGCAAATTTCAAAGTTTTTTTGTTTTCAAGAAGATGGATAGTAGCACTGAAACTACTGGTTCTTTGGTGTACCACTGGGGCACACCATCCCAAGTGGAGCCACTATTATCACTCAAAAAAATGAAGCATCATTTGACAAATTCATATAGGTTCATGTGTCAAAGGTAGGGTTGTAGGGTTAATTTTTCATTACTTGGTCAAGAAAAATTAAAATTAAAATTTTTCTTATTAAGCTTACCCTAAGGTCTAAACCCACTCACTTTAAAATCCACTCATGTCATATCACTCATTATTTTCTGTCATTGTTCATTTCCCAAGGTGTTAGTAACGAAATGGTCATTTTAGCCAAGAAACCACAATTTCGTAGCGAAATACACTGAGAAATTTCATTTTTCGCTACGAAACTGCTGATACTTTCGTAGCGAAAACACCAAGAACGCTACGAAAGTGAGGTTTATTGTCTATCATGTCAAATTAGCTGTTATGTGTTAGAAAATCATTTGAAAAAGATAATTTATATATCATTCGAGTCAGTTAGGGTAAAGATCAAGGTACATGGTCAGGGCTAAAGTCATCATCACCATTTTAGGCATGTATGAGTCATCATTGTGTTATGAGTGTGCATTGAACTTCAAAATATTTCCAAATTAAGTCATTTCTCATTCTTCATTCCTTCTTTGCATGATATTGAGCTTTGCAGAGAATTTCATTAAGACAAAGATGTGGGTGGTATTTTCAAAGGTTGCAGATATCAGTGATCAAGCGAGGTAGATAATTATCAAGGGAGGCAACAAAACTATCGAGCGAGGCTGAGAAGACACTAAAGAAACAATGGCTGAAAAAAGAAAAACAAATAAGGGTGGCCAATGTCTAAGATATGACCCATCAGATATGAATCAAATCAATGAAGACCCAACAGCTGTAGAAGTCTTCAGAAGGAAAAAATGTTTATAGTTTTGTGAAAGACTACAAGGCTGCCATGTATAGGTTTCCAAAGAATTTGCTCTAAATTTTAGTGGAACAGCTACTAAAGTAGGGATGTTGAATCTTACCATTACAACAAAGGTCATTGTAGCAACAACAGGGATTCCAAGGGGACAAGAGAAGTGGTTCAAAGGGTTCAAATTCAACGTGGAGGAGTGCAAAGAGTTTATCAAGCCAGAAAACAATGAAATGGACCTTACAAATTCCATTCCAAGGAGTTGCATGAAGGATAACTACTCAAAGTTGTTGCTTATCATCGAGAAATATTTCACTTGTGAAGGGAGATACCATAAAGTCTATTCTTACCATTTCAAGCTTCTCCTACACTTTGATGTAAGATATCTCTTGATCTACCTTTCTATTTACACAGAATTTTAGCAAAAATGGCAGATAAGGTCCAAGAAAAATCTGAAGGAAGTGAAACTTCATTGTTTCATCACGATTTAATAAAATTTCTGATTTTAGATGAGCTCCAAAGACTAGGCAGAGACTGGTCTTCTTTCTTACTTGTTAGTGGTTTTGAATTGGATACCCTTACTCCTACAAGAACACCTAAACCTAGGGGTATCTCATCACCTTTAGTGGCAGAACCAAGTGAACCAGCAAGAGTAGAGCAAAGTGAACCGGTCATGATGGAAACAGAGAAATTGCAAAGTTTTGATACACCCAATGTCCCACCTGCAAAACAAAAATTAAAAGTGATCAAACCTGCAAAACAAAAACAAGTTGTGAGTAAACAAGGAAGAAAAAGGATTACAAGGAGTCAAAGAGTGGTTTTAGAAGACAAAACAATGGTTGTAGAAGACGTAACAGTAGCTACTGGAAATTTAGAAGACATAATACATGCCATTGATATTGAAGAGACTCCTATAGTCCAAGTTGAAGATATCGAGGAAGGTGCACAAAAAATTAAGAAAGCTAAATTTGCAAAGAACCTAGAGTTTGAAGGTGAAGATGCAGGTTTTATGTTCTAGGCAAGAAAGCCCATGAAAAGGCATGCTAGAAAACTTTTGGAGAGCAGCAAAGTAGTTCATCCAGCTACTGTCAAGCCACCACAAGACATTATTGATCTTTCATCTCCTGCAGAAAAAGATACAGTCGGCAAGCCAAAGAAAGGAAAAGAAAAAGTAATTGAAAAAACAGATTTTGAACTCCTTGAAGAATAGTTAAGGTTAGCTAACCTTGAAATTGCAGTTATGAAGAAGGAAGTAAGGAAACACAATGTCCAAAAGGTTCAATTTGAAAAGATGAAAGAGGTTTGGGAAGAGCAGGTTGACAGTGTTTCCAAGACCCTAGATAATACACAGCAGTTAATCGAGTGGACCATGCCATTTAGGAAAGAGGTGAAACATGTTAAGAGAATGAACATGCACTTAAAATCTACCAACAAGAAGTTGAAGGATCAGGTTAAAGACCTCCAAGAACAACTAGAGCTAATCCTTGAGGAGTTGGAGAATAAAGGTCTAAAAATGACAGTAGTTGAGGAGCCAATAGCTCAACTCATCATCAATGAGGAAGAAACACCTCAAGACTCCTAGTTTGAGCTAGTTTATGTTTTTGAAGGTAAATGGCATATTGGAAACAAATTTTTTACAGTTGGAAGAAACATTTTTGAACCTAGACAAAAATCTGGAAATAACACACTTTTCAGTAGTTTCATAGCATTTCCTAGGCTTGAAGCCAGGAAAATGCTACGAAACCACTATAGCTTTCTCTTTGTCTTTTGAACCATTTTGGGAAGCTTATAAGAGGAGGAAATTATATGGAGGATAGATCAAGACATGAGGAATACAATGCAGAAGGAAAGAATCAGAAAAGTTGATGGTAAAGGGAATTTTTGTAATGCTACACAGACCTTGACTCATTCATTCTTTACAATGATGAAAATCTTAATGAGCAAGAAGAAGTAGATGACAAACCAACAATAGGAAAATAGGGAAAAAAGGAGAAAAGGCCAAAATAGTTTGCTAATTCAGAAAATTACAGCAAACACAAGGAAGATCCTAGGCAACAAACTAGTCACCAACATAGTGCTGACCATGAGAAACAAATAGAAAATCCTCAACACAATGGAAATAATGAGGAACAAGACAAAAATGAACGTAGTGCAGACCCTAAAAAAAACATAATGACAGCCAAAAGGAACAGACCAAAGAGGACAAAAATGACTTTAATGACAAATATGATCATGAACCTCTTTGGAGTATGAGTTTTGATGGGTCTTGTAGCAAAACTAGTTCAGGAGCAGGCATATGGGTACATAACACAGAAAATAATCATGCTAAGGGCCATTCATACAAACTAAACTTTCAGTGCACAAATAACATAGCTGAATATGAAGCTCTCTTCTTAGGACTATAATTATTGAGAAAACTAGGAGCCAAGAGGATAATTGTTCATGGAGACTCAGAATTGATTATTAAACAAGTAAATGGAGAATATACTACCAGGCATCCAAGATTACAAGCATATAGAGATGATGTTGTTGACCTTTTGAAAACATTCACAGAATATAAGCTTAACTTTGTCCCTAGAAACCAAAACATTCTTGCCAATGGTTTAGCCTTTGCTGCTAGTATATGTCAAAAACCTTATGAGAGAAAACAATACACATTCCAAGTTAAATATAGACCAGCAGTCCCTGATAATATCAAATATTGGCAAGTCTTTGAAGTAGATAAATAGATAGAGGATCTCCTACAATCCAGAAATGGGTTTGAAATGACCAACTCATAATCAAAGTATGAAGAAGACTGTCTTACTAAGGAAAAATCTTATGAAGAAGAAACTCCTAACATTGCTGATATAAGTTTGTTAACTAAAGAACACCTGCAGAAAATAGGGCTGAGCACTGATTTAGAACAAGAAGATTTTGAATTGTTGCAGTCTCACACTGATAACTTGCCAAAGGGATTGGTGCCTCTAGAAGAACTGTTTGACTTTAATGATGTTGCTAAAAAGCCAAAAATGGAACCCACTGAAACTGAAGTAGAAGAGTGCAATATTGGCAGTAAAGAAAGGCCCAAAATGATTAAAAGCACTGCCAACTCATATAAAACTGAAATATCTTGAGCTTTTTAGAGAATTTTCTGATGTTTTTTCTTGGAGTTATGAGGACTTAAAATCATATGATACAAAGATAATCCAGCATAAGATACCCCTCAAAGAAAACCAGAAACCTTTTAGATAAAAATTGCGCAGAATAAACCCTATGCAATTACCCCTGGTTGAGAAAGAAATCAAGAAAATGTATGATGATGGAATCATAATCCCAGTAAGATACTCAGACTGGGTATCCAATCTTGTATCTGTGAGGAAGAAAATAGGAGAAATAAGGCTTTGTATAGAATTTAGAAACTTAAACAAATCATCTTTAAAGGACAACTACCCCTTTACCAAAATGGATCATATTTTACAAAGGGTAGTGGGTTCTAAAATAATTTCTTTGCTAGATGGCTTTTCAGGATACAACCAAGTGCTGGTATATCCTAATGATCAACTTAAAATAGCCTTCACTACACCTTGGGGCACTTTCATGTATGTGAAAACACCCTTTGGTTTAATGAATGTTGGTGCCACATTCCAGAGAGCCATGGATATTACTTTTTCAGAAGAGATAGGCTTCTTCATTGTGATATATTTAGATGACATTATTGTCTATTCCAAAACAGATGAAGAACATCTTACTCACTTAAGAAAAGTCTTTGAGAAATGCAGAATGTATGGTCTATCCTTAAACCCCAAGAAAAAATTATTTGGCCCCCAAGAAGGCAAACTTCTAGGCCATATTATATCTGAAGAGGGAATAAAAATAGACCCCAAAAGGATTGAAGGCATATTGAAAATCATCCATCCTAGAAACATCAAATAACTGCAATCTTTCATTGGAAATATTAATTTTTTAAGAAGGTTCATACCAAACCTAGCTGAACTCCTTAGAAACATAATAAACATGCTAAAAATGGAAACAGGAGTTAAATGAACCATTGAAGCAAAGCAATCCTTTGAACTAGTTAAACAAGCACTCACACAAACACCAGTTCTCATTAGCCTTGATTTTAAAAAAGATTTCTTCATTTTCTCCTTTGCATCAGAACATACAGTTGCTGTTGTTCTACTTCAGAAAAACATAAAAGGACAGGAGCAGCCTATTGCATTTTTCAGCAAGGCTTTAAGAGATGCTCCTCTGAAATACAACATAATGGAAAAGTAGTCTTTTGCCTTGATCAAGGCACTGAAAGACTTCAGAGTTTACATTTTACACTCCCGCATCATTGCTTTTTTCCCACACACAGTTGTCAAAGATATTTCAACACAAGATCTTGATGGCAAAAGAGGAATGTTGATTGTTATTATATTAGAGTATGAGTTGGAAATTAGGCCTACCAAACTGATAAAGGGACAAGGACTTGCAAAACTTATGGTTGAATCAAACCTCAAAGCCTTAGATATGAACATGATTGATGTTTTAGAAGAACAAGAAGAATGCATAGCCCCTCCTATTGAAGAAGTATTGCTAAATTCACTTTGGTATGCTGATATTTTGTATGTGCTCTTCTATCTTAATGTTCCTCCTAGATTATCAAAGACAAAGGCAAGATTTTTAAAGTTAAAAGCTGTGAATTACTGCATTATAGATAAATGGTTATATTGGAAAAATGCTAGTGGTCTATTGCTTAAATCTTTCCTTGAGAATGATACAAAGAAGATGAAGCATGAGTTTCATGAAGGGGAATGTGGAGGCCACCTCTATTGGAAGACAACTGTAAACAAAATCCTTAGAGTTGGTTACTATTGGCCCACCCTCTTCCAAGATATCCATAAAATGGTAATTGCCTGCCACCAATGTCAAATCTTTGAAGGCAAAAGAAAACTCTTACCCTTACCTCTGCATCCTATCTTTGTTGAAGCTCATTTTCAACAATGGGGCTTAGACTTTATTGGGGAAATCCATCCTTCTTCATGTTTCAGGAAATAACTCCCTAGAGGTTTTTTGGGTCAAAACCTCCAGAGATCAGAGCATGCTATTCAAGAAGGACTCACACAACCACACTTGTACGCTAAAAACCAAATAACATCGATTGTAGAACTCACCCGTAATCCTACGTTTGATGTAGATCCCGCGGGGTCCAAACCCCCAGCAACCCTTCTTCCTCTTCAACCTAGAAATCAAGAAAGAACGTGCACGGAAATCTAGTTGTACAGCATATATTTCTCCTAAATCTTAGTGTAATCCATGTGAAACATCATATAAACAATAATAAATTCTTAATTAATAATCTTTTCACATATGCAAGCAAATATTAACACGTGAATTCGGGAACAAGATGGTTCTTCTTCATTACGAACAGCATGTACAGTAATAAAGAGTGGAGAGATCACCTGAATCCTTCCACGATCTTCGAACAGACCGTCGTTCGGATCCGTCCCACCCTTGCCTCACTAAGATACTTTCAAGACTTGTGCACACGAGATGACATATAAACTGATGAACATCTCCAGGAAACAAGGGTTTCCTGTAAAAATATGGGAAAGTGCAGGAGGCACGGGAAATCAGACTTGAATTGGGGCTCCAACAGAGTATAATATCTATAAATTTCTCTCTCCCTTAGGCCATACATGTGAGGGGCTTTTATACTCCCTCAAAGTAGTTTCAATCAGTTGGAAACAGTTGGCCACGTGCTGGGGTGGTTGAACTACTGGAGTAACCATCAACCCAGCCTCGAAAATAGGGATTTTTATATATTTTTTAATGATTTTAATGGCATACGCAGAAAAGTATATATGGACTCGCGTATACACGCGGAAAAGTCTGGGCATACCCGTGTATGGGATTTTAAACACTGTTTTTTAGTGCACTTTTATTCAAGTCTGTGGGAATGGGTGCCCAAAGCCACAAAGGCAATCATGAATCACATGAGGGTGAAAAATGATGCTATAACAAATTCCCCCTAATATATGAGGTCACAAGGGGTACATGATGGCTGAAATGTATTATGTGCATAGAAAGAACTTCGCAAGGACAAGAGAGGACTTCACCAGATTTTAGCCTGCCAAAAACCAATGAAAGAAAACAGAGAGTCAACTCATGTTGAGGCGGGCATACCCATGCTCAGTCAAAAATATATCATATAGAAAGTACATAATGAATCCAGAATATATACAAGTATAGATGAACTGAAAGTACATAATCAATCATCTGAGTAGGGCCCAGAAATACAAGTCGGAATCAATGTCCAAGTATCACATATAGAAAGCTGATCAATGATACTGAAACTAGATGTCTGATCACAAAAGTAACTGAATCTCCAAGTACCAAATCATAAAGGGTGGAACTCATGGTACAATCACACAACTCGGGAGCCAACATATAGGATGTTGCTGTACTGACATGGAAACATATAAGGGTGAACGGCATCACTGGCAGAAACTGAATGGACTGTCAAAAGTGAACCGAAAAACGCTGATGCAACCCGAGGTCTTCACCGATCTCGATGGCACAATTCTACACAATGGGAATAAATGAGCTGAAGTCGACCATGTGAGAAATCGTTGGATTACCGGTCAATAATGTATATCATTAACCAATGCGAGACAACCCACCGATAATGAAAATGAGTGTCAAGGTGCCCCAGTACAATCTAACAAGTGCGAATAAATGAGTTGAAGTCGAACACTTGGAAGAATCTACCAATCAGGAGGAAATGATGAATCCCCACTGTCGATAGCGAAGAGTCTTCCACTAATGACTGCAAACCCTAAGGTACTGACAAAAAGACTCTAGAACTTATTCCTCTCTGAACCAACCAATAATGAAAGCTGACACAGAGGCGAGATATCCACCGATAGGGTCAAATGGAAATCAAGGTACTGCACGAATCCCAGGTGTGATAATGTATGCTGACGTCGAACACAAGGGAAACCACTCAGTCAAAGACCCATAATGATGATCAAATGCTGAGCACAAGGTCACCTATCAATGATGGAAATAGGGCCAGGGTGCGGCTCTAGGCTTGCTCTCAGAGCAATGTGTCGTAGTCGATAAGAGACAAACCCGCCAACAAGAAGTCAATGGAGACCTTCTCAAACCAGCATGAGCAGAAGACCAAAACATCTGATGTGATAGAACAAGATACTGACAAGACCGGGAAGGCCGACTGAATAATGAGTCAAGAGACACCGCAGAATGGCCGACTCTGGTTTAACCTCCCTTGAACAAAAGCATGACTCGTGATGACCATGGCAGTAACAATGTGAGGTGGGAGAGTTTTGGACAACTTTATCAGTTTGGGTTCTCCTACACTGCCTATGTTGCATTCTTCTACATTAGTCTCAGTGGATTCCATTTTTGGATTCCTAGCAACATCATTGAAGTCAAACAACTCTTCTAAGGGGGCAAGACCTCTTGGTAATGAGTTATCTTTGCATTGCAATACCTCAAGGTCCTTTTGATCCAGGTCCCTAGAAAATTCTGCCTCATGAAAGTGTTCTAGCAGATTTATATTAGCAGTAGGAAATCACTATGTTTTGGGTGTTTGTTCTTCATTAGGGCAGTCTTGTTCATGATCAAAGCTTGGTTTTGGTATTGCAAATTCATTCTTAGATTGCAGGAAATCATAAATTTGTTTATCACCTTCAAACACTTGCCAATAATCTATGTTGTTAGGTATTGTAGGTCTGCTCCTGAATTTTACCATGAATTGTTCAGTGGTATGAGGTACTTGGCAAGTGTTGGCAGCAAAGGCCAGTTCATTGGCAAGGCTGTTTTGAGCTCTTGGGATAGAGGTAAGTTCATATTTCTCAAATGCCTTCAGGAGGTCTAAGGCATCATTCCTATATTCTCTTAGCCTAGGATTTTTGGTTGAATATTCTCCTTTGATTTGCCTAATGATCAGCTCAGAATCTCCTTGAACAAAAATCTTCTTAGCTTCTATGTTTTTCAACAAGTGTAATCCTAGGAGAAGAGCCTCATACTCTGCAATATTGTTTGTGCATTGGAAATCTAGTTTGTAGGAGTGGCTTTCATTGGTGTTATGTATCCAAACACCTTCTCCTGAACTAGATTTTCCACAAGAGCCATCAAAGCTCATGTTCCAAAGTTTTTCTAGTTCAGATTCCCCATTTTGTTGTTGTTCAAGGCTGCTAGAGTTTTGGCTGTCATGTTCTTAATTTTGTGTTTGGTTTGATTGTTCTGGTAGGCCTAGATCTTTCTCATTTTCATTTACTTTTTCATTAATGTCATCTTCATTGTACAAGATAAATGAGACAAGGTTTGAATGGATAGAATAAAGAGTGGTGTTGTTTGGCATGTCTTGGCTGCTTACCATGTATTTCATGTGAGATTCCCAATACAATCTCCTTGTTTTGTTAAAGATCGGGATGGTAGCATATGTCATGTCCATTTGGAGGTTTCCTTGGATTTTGGATCCCCATGATCTAGATAAAAGCATGCCATACTTTGGGGGAATTTCAGCCACTACAATGTCCATGACTAGGCTCTTAGCTGGTATTTGTGCTAGATTGACACACATATCCTTGATTAGACCCAAACATTTGACTCTCGTTGAATCGAAAGTGTACAAGTATTTGTAAGGTTTGGTTATTTCGAGGCCTAATCTCTCCATCACCACCTTGGGCATGATATTGTGTGAGGCACCAGAGTCTAGCATTGTATTGTGCAAGATTTTTTCATGAATTTTTAAGCTGACATAGAATGGAGGGACAACTCCTTCTTGATATTTTCCCACTACCTCAGGTCCAAACAACAACTCTGGCTTGTCATCAGTTAAATTCAGAGTGTCGGTGTCATTTCCTATGTTCAAAGCTTTCAAAATTTGGGATCTATATACATCCTCAGTTACCAGTTTAGTAAGAGGTATGGCTATCTTGATATTGGCAATCTCACCCTCAAACTTGAATGGTGCTAGTGTTCTTGGTATATTTACATCATTTTTATCACACATAGTCCTTTCAGAAACCTTAGTTGGCTGAGTTTTATTTGGACTGTCATTTAGAGCAGTTTTTCCAGGGCCACTAGTTGATGTACTAGGGTAGCTTGGGTCACCATTATGTTGGCTAGTTTTGTCTTTGTTTTGATTAGGAGTCTTAGCCATTATGTTGGTGTTTTCTGCTGTCTTCTTAAGAATGTTTTTAGGGGTAGTTTGTTTTTCTTGGAGGCATCTTGGGTTTTCTTACTCCTGAGGTCATACTGCCTATGAACCTCCATGATGACATTTTCAAATCCTAGCTTGTACTCTTCAGAGTCCTCATATGTTCTATCAGTTTGGTTTGAAAAAAAGAGCCTTTATTCTTCTTCTGTGAGAAAAAAATCACCCTCATTATTAGAGCCTATCAGATTTACATGGTTTTCTTCTTTCTCTTCAGTCTCTCTTTCCTCTTCATCTACATAGTTGTCTTGGAAAGGAGGTTTGATTTTCTAGTCATTGTCTCTTGGTCTATTTTGAGGAGGGTCTCTTCTGAATTCTTGTTTTTTATTTCTGTTTTGGGGATTTGCTTGGTTTTCCCTATGGGGTGCTCTTTCATTCAAACTGATTTTCTCCATCATCCTTTCCATTACCCTAACTAGATTCTCAATTTTAGCATTAGAGGTGGAAACCATGGTTTCATCTTTGTATGTAACTTTCTTTTCTGCCCTCATCCTAGCCCTCTTCTCAATTATATTGGCTTCTACACTCACAGCTCCCCTTTTCATTTCTTCTAAGGTTAGGGGATCTCTTTCTCTCAATTGGTAGGCCATGTCTGGATCAAATCCCTCTGGAAATTTTACTAAGGCTAGGCTTTGTGGAGGTTTCATGTGAGGTGGGAGTGCATTGTATACACTATTGAACCTAGTGCAATAGTCTTGGACACTTTCTCCAACATTTATCTTAAGTTTGTTATACTTTGAGAGGATTTGAAGAGGGTTTTTCTTAATCTCCCACTTGTTTATGAATGTTGAATAGATGGAAGGGAGGTCATGAATGCTATTAGGAGTTAAGTTTTTGAACCATTTCTTTGCTTCTCCTCCTAGACTTTGGGCAAACATTCTCATTTTTATGGTCTCCTCTTCTATTTCTTGGTAATCAAATGCATCATTCATATTGTCTACATGTTGTTGGGCAGTGGTAGAGTCAGCTCCAGTAAAGTGATGAATTTTAGATTAGTAGTCTTGAGGCATAGGGAGTAAAGGTTGGGGTAGTACCAATGGGGCAAACCATGCTGCCATGATTGGAGGTAAAGGAACCCAAGGGGGGTTGGTAAGAGGGGGGTTTGTGAGAGGAGGTGGAGGATGAAATGGAGTGGTTTGCACAGTGGATGTCTAAATGGGAGTGGTTGATGTACTTGGACCAGCAAACTAAGATTGAGCAGATTTGGAATGAAAAAAACCAAAGTTTTGGAGAAGCTAAAAATCAAGAGGAGTGGAAGGAGAGGCTTCTCTACTAGGACTCTAATGCAAATCTATAGGCTCAAGGTATGTCTGGTCTATCCCGTTTTGAGACGTAGTTCTAAACAGATTTCTTTTGTCGTGTAAGTCAAATTGGGGATCTTGCAAGGCTATGAGATTTTTAGGGACAGAACTTGCTTTGTGAATGGTCCTAACAGTAGTTGAATCTTCAATCCTATATGTTTTCCACAGGATTCTTTCTGGATCATCAACTATGATAGGAGGGTTTGGGTCAGGGTGAGATCTGGTGTTAATCCTTTGTGAAGCCAGATTTTAGACCCAAAATGCAAAGAGGTCTAAAGTGTAGGAGTGTGTTGAAAACAGACCATGCAGGGTACAAACCAACCAGAATTTGACAAGTGGCATCCTACAATTTTGGCTCATGGGTGTATGTGATTATTATTAGTATTTTAGTGTCCAATGGAATGGTGCCACATGGCTGAGTCATGGGATGCCACGTGGCAACCTAGCAGTGTGTAGAATTTTTGTAATGGGTAAAATAGAACTCCCAAGGTTTGAACATGGGACCTCATTCCCACAAGGTTGCCTCGATTCATGAGACCAGCCTCATAAACCTTGATGACCTCCCATGGCGAAAGAAAATAAAGACGAGGGAGTAGGAGATCCTTTCAAAATATTGCTCGAAGAAGCCCTCAAGCGATAGAGGTACGTGATGATGGACAACTTTGCCCAGATCCTTCGACGGTTATCCATAGATGATGCATCTTCATCCAACAACCACTCTAGAGGCACCACTCCCTTTTAGGTACAAGTCAACTTTGATATCCCCATATTTGAAGGCAAGATAGATACAAATGTCGTAAATAAATGGTTAAATATGTTAGAAAGATACTTTTTCAGTTCATGTTTTTTTCCAATCGGTAAAAGATTACTTTTTCACTCCTCAATGTTTCCCCCCACGTCAAGGACTAGTGGGAAACCTATTGTGAGAATATGGACAAGAGGGAACCCTCAATATTTTTAGCCACACCCACTTGAACTCTTTCTCAGATGCCATCAAGCAGTAGTATTACCCTATCGGGAGCTATGAAGATAAATACATAAAGTGGACCACGCTGCAGCAGGGAAGGGACCAAGACGTGCCAAAGTTAACAAATATTTTTCATATCCTTCGCACGCAGTTGGGTATTAAGGATTTTGAGAAACATTTGGTACTCAAATACTCTGACTGTCTACACAAATACATCCAGACGAGATAAAATCCTAGACATCTCCTCGCTTAGTGCCACCTATTGATACATTGTCAATATCGAGCAAAAATTTAAATAGAAGAAGCAAGACTTTGGATCCACGAACCTGAATCAAGGTAAAGGCACCCCCTAAATGCATAAAAAATGACAAAGCCAAGGTGGGGTGACTCAGGACAACCCGTCGTAGATGCAAACAAAGAACAACACCAGTAAGACAAAGAAGGACACACGAAAATGGTGAGTTCCATAATAGCCCCACTCACAACACAAGTGAATATTGGGCCAAGAAGTCACTAGTGGTCGAGCTGAAGGCTTCCGAATCAGATGCATGTTATGAATCTTAGTCAGAACTCAACAAGGGGAATGACAAAGGGAACTAGATTATTTACATGGAGCCCATTGCCACTATTGTTGTTAGGTCCTCGTAACTTGTCATATTGGCAAAACCAAATGTACAAGGGTAACATCAAACCAGTCTTTGGAGTCCTAGGACCTAGCCTTCCTAGACTCATATAGGGCTCTCTCTATGTTTGTATGAAATATGTGAACTTGATAGAATTTAGGGTTTTGATTTTAGGCTAGTTATAAGGATTAGGGTTTTTTTGTTTGTTTGTTTGGTTGGGTAGGTTGCCAAGTAGAATAGATAGAGTGAGGGAGGTTTAAACCATTGGGCTATGGAGTCTACAAAAGGTCTTGAGAAGTGCAACAATAGGTCAAGGGTATATCACAGGGAAAATCTAACAAAGCCAAATGGATCTAAAAGCTTATGTGAGTGCAGTGAAACATTAAATTGTGAACATAGTAGGTGCAAAGGGTAGTTAAGAATCCTTTAACAAATATTTTAACAAGAATAGCCTTTAAAATCACTATGCATAAATAAATAACCAAAGACAGGGCATACCAGTAACTTCTTTGACCAAACCCTAGCAAGTAGACATCAAGATAACAATCCAGTGAACCATAGAAGGAAAGAAACTTGTAAGTCTTCTAGTGATTTCACCTTCAGGCAAAGAAAACATCTAAGAAAACATGTAGTAATAATCAAAGAGTAGGGAACTCCTAATTTCCTTAATCAAACTACAAAGAACTTTGAAACAACCATTCAAGATGAGAAAAAGGGCAGCGAAAACCATAGACCTCTTCAGCTAAACCCTAATTAGCAATACTTGAAAACAAAGATCTCAAAAACAATGTTTAAGTCACATCAAAGAGAAGGGCTAACCATAAACAACTTTGACATTAGCTCTATTAAATAATTCTTAAGATAAACAAGCATAAGTGGAACTAGAGAGCATTCAAGAATTCTCTAATATGACCTAGCAGAGGAAAACATATAAGCAGTAGAGAGCAGACAGAGCTAAGGTGCCTCTAAACAACATTTATTAGCCTAAAATTTTTGTCCTACTACATGGGAAAGATGAAACAAAATGATAACATCAGAAAACAAACACTAGATAGGAAAGACATCACCATTAACTATGTTCAAGAATCCTACAAGTGAGCTTGCTCCATCACCATGCAAATCAAGACATTCACAAAGTCCAAAGCCAAATTTCTCCTCAATCTTCAAGTCTTTGATATTTTCCTCAATAATCATCCAACATGTACAATGAGGCCTCAATGCAGTATTTAACTAGCAAGGAGGACCAAAACCCTAACTAGGGTTTCCAAAATGTCATTAATACATCATAAATGCCATTTTTGTCCAAAGATACCATGCAAGGCCCAAGGCACAAAATATCTAATGTAATAAATGAAAAATAACTTCAAACATAAATTCAGAGCTAAATAGGAGTGATTTTCCTTAAAAGTCCTCAAAAATATCTTTTTTCAATAAATTTGTGTCTTTTGTTGACTATGCAAGCAAGGGCGCAGCGCTTGCACCAAAAAAATTGCATGTTTTGTGACCAAGGTTTGGAGGCCTTCCATGTGTCCAAACGAGCTCCATGATAGCTCATTGGAAAGCTTGTCCAGTCTACTTTCCTAAAATGCATTTATGTTTATTATTGGACTTAGTGTACTTTCTCAAAAATTCAATCTCCCAAGACTGCTCAGGCTGCAGCACCAACTTTGAAAATAGGGTAGAAAGGTGATTCGTTGGGTGTTTTTGACACTTTTGGAGTACCAGTTCTGCTCCAAATGAGCTGAATTTTTTTGTGGATAATTTCCTTGGCCTAAGGATTCAAAAAATTTAATCCATTCCTCAAAAGAGTGCCCCAAAAAAGATCATATCTCCAGTGGCACTGCGTCTTTGGCCCTCCAAAACAATAAAAAATATAAAATTTACAAAATTGTGCCAAAATTTGGATTTACCTTGCTAATTATGTTTAGGATGCCTGTAGGGATGCATCAAAAAGGATTTAAAGGTTTTCTTTTCCTTTTGCCTCCTTGAGGGCTTGAATCTTTGCAAGGACTCTTTTGAGCTTGGCCCTTGCAATCTTGTTCCTGAAGGCATAGTGCCTTGCCATATTCTTTTGGAGGTCGAGATCCCTCTTGGTCTTCTCCAACAGACCCTCTAGGTGTATTTTTTCCCTCTCAATCCAAGGTTCCCGATCATAGTCAATCTCCATGGCAAGCAACTCACTTGGAGTGAGCTTCTTTGCTAAGGCTGCCTCTTGCTCTCTCTCCTTGGCTAAGGCCTTTTTTAAGCCAAGTGTCCTTGACCTCCTCCTAGGAAGCTATTCTTCCTCTTCATCAGTGTTCCCATATTTGTCCAAGGCTTCATCTAGCTTAGCCTTGGATTTTTCAGCCTCTTTCTGAGCTCTGATAGCTCTGACCTCATAGATTGCCTTCTATGCCTCTAGCTGCTTGTTTTCAATCTCATAATAGTGAATCACATTCCTAGCCCTACCTATATTGGCTTGCAAATATTTAATTTGGGCATATTTGCTTTTGAGCAACATGCTTGAGATCCTTGCCTCATTTTCATCATCACTGTCAACATGAATGAGTTCAAATTCTTGTTTAGTCTCATGCTGGTCTTCTTTTTCTTCATCCATGACCTTTTCTTTGCCTTTTTCAAGCTGCTTAGTTGATGTGGAAGGTATAGCCCCTTGCTTCTTGAGGGCAGCAAACACATGCCTATTTCCTCTTTGGTAGGTCAAAGTAAAAGGTTCAATGTCCACCATTTTAGTGTCTTCAGTCTCATTTCCATCATTGCTGTCATCTTCACTGTCATCATGGCTCTTACCATCACTGCTCTTATGGTTGCCTTCATCATTGGTATCATTATTTCTATCATGGCCTTTTGACCCACTGTCATCATTAGTGCCAACGTCATCACTATTTTCCGTTTCAAGGCTCTCTGTTTTATCACTGACATAATCTTCACTGATATCATTGCCCTTTTCCTTGCTACTTTCTTCATGTCTCCTTTCCTCACTATTATGTGCTTCATCATTGTTTGCCTCATTGTCATCATGGCTCTTTGTTCCATGGCCATCATCATCACCATCATCATTTCTGTTGCTTTCTGCATCATTTTCCTTATCTTTACTGATATCTTCCTCCTTATTTCCTTCTTCTTCATTGCTTGATTCATTATTTCCCTCTCCCTCATTGATATTTGATTGCTCATAGTCATTTCCCTCATTTTTTGATGCATTGTGAGAGGGTGATGAAGGAGGGTTTCCTTGAGGTGAAGGAATATGTGTGGAGGGTGAGATGGATGAGTCATCATGTGGTGAGGGAGTGTGAGTGGATGGAGAAATGGGAGGATGAGAAGATGAAGGGACATCTTGATGCTGTTGGCCTTGTGGATTGGTGAAAACCTCATGAGCAATGAAAACCTCCCATGGAATGCCCTTCTACTGCAATTGATGCATAACAACCATTTTAATAAGAGAGTGGTGAAAGAGGATTTGCATCTGCTGGGGATAGTCTCTCTTTCGTACAATATAGGACATTTTTTCAATCCTTCTGTAGAGTTAATAGGGTAGGTGCAACATCCTAACCCTAGTAAAGTGCATAAGCAGCCTAATGTGATAGGATTAAAGCCTAGAGAACCTTTCCTCACATGTAAAATACTTCATAATGATCCTCATGATAGGTGCATATCTCTCTAGAAAATGAGAGAAAGGAAAGATGGATTTATAGTAGTCTTCGTACCTAGGTTTTAAATATGGCTCATAGTAGTTTATGTCAATATTGGCTTGCTTGAACCATTTCTCCCCTACACCAGGCATGCCTGTGGCATTGACAATAGCATTAGTAGATAGTTCAAAGTTTACTCCCACAAGGTTAACTTGTTTCTCATGCAAGTTAATGATGAAAATCTTGGTTAGCTCAGGGTGGTTTTGCACCTGTTGTACCTTCTCACAAAATTCATAACAGCCTACATTTTGGAAGTTGGAGACAGTTAAGGGAGATGCTTTTAGCTCTATTGTGTTTAGTGGTTCAAACCTGTTGATCCTCCCACCTTTGTGCCCCTCCCTCCTTAGCATTTGGCCTTCCCCTTCACTACCACTACCCTCTCTTTCTGACATTTTGACCACTCTGCCTTTGAAAAACCCTAAGACAACAAATTGAAATGAGATGAAAGGATGGTGGAATGGCAGCTTTTACAAGTGAATGAAGTGAATGAGTGAGGGTGTAAGGTATATGAATATGAGTGAGAGGCAAAACTCAATGACCACCCTTTGTTGCTTGTTATAAACTCTCCTTTGACACACCATGCACTTATGTCAATTTGAAATGAAATTTAGGGACAACTCAGGTGAATGAACAACCTCCAACAATGTAACCCTCTGTTTGTCACTAACTCTCTTTATAAACATATGAAGAAATATTAAACAGTGGTTTTAAGTTCAAATCTAGGGTTCCTTCTTAGGTCTCCAATTCCCTTAATAATAAATCACCACAAATGCTTGAAGAAGGGCTGAGGGAATCTACTTACCACTTAGTATTTCTTGAAAAACGCTTGGTGATGACTTGGAGCAAATTTGAGGTGGTTTTGAGTGGTTGTTTGGTTGGGAGGCCCCCCTGGCCAAGGGCGCAGCGCAATATGCCAGGCACGCAGCGCCAAAGGCACACTGTGGGTCGGTAAGGGATAAGGCGTAGCGCTGTGCTAGGCTAGTAGCGCCAATGTAATTTGCACGAGAATTTTTTGCCAAGGGCGCAGCGCCTGAATCCAGGCGTGCAACACCGACATGAGGGAGCAATGCCACAAAAACTCTGCCCGATTTGCCTTGAAAACTCAGAATTTTTTCTCTCATGAATGATTACAACTTTTTGTAAGTGAACAATGAGTCATAGGAAAAAAAATGACCCTTTATAGTCTAGGGAATTAAATTTAATCTTTGCAAACCCACCTCCTAAGGTTTTGAGTCCTTTTCACTTTATTTCTGATATTTTTTTACTTTTTTCTTACAAGTGCCTAAAAACACTAACTTGGCTCTTCCTTTTTCTTCTTAAGGCATAATTTACTCATTTTGACATCCTTGGAGTTAGATTAGTCATGATGGCACCTTCAAAACTTTCTGTGGTTTCCATGAGAAATTTTTTAACTTGTCTTTCTCACTTTGGCTAGTAGTCAGAAAATTTGTGTCTCCTTTGATCCTGGAGGCTTTGACATATTTATTTTGTCACAATAGTAGCCTCAAAATCCTTTTTATCTTCCACCTTGGAGCTCAATAAATCTCCTTTGATCATTCAGTCATGGCAAGCTCATTAAACACCTTTGAGAGGTTTTCTCACAGCAGCGCTTTAAAAACCTTCTTTTGTCTATACCATGGAGTTTCAAACCATGTTTTTTACCTCCTTTGACACTTCTGTTTGCAGGTGATTGAGAATACTAACCTGGCTTTCGCTTACTCCTTAGAGCATGATAAATTCACCTTTGATATTTGAGGCAATGACACATTCACCTTGGCAAACTTTGGGATGATTGCACATAGCAGCACCTTCACAATCCTTCCTTTGCGATCATCATGTAGTTCAACTCATGGTTTCACCTTCTCTGGACATTTTCCCAAAACCTTAGATTTTTGGAGTGCATCTAAGACAATCATCAGTGTTGTCTTGTAAGTTCTCAATAGCCCTTTAAAGTTCATTCATTTCTGTCCAGTTCACCTCACCTTTCTCCCTATCTTATCAATAATTTCTGATAAACTTCTCTTCGTGTTTGGTTTCTTGGTGTACCTCCTCCATGGTCATTTCTGCATTTGATCCCTGCTTGGTATACTGTTGGCCCAATCAAGCTCAAAAACCCTAATTCTCCTTAAGACCAAGTGATTCCTGTCTTTCTTGCTGCAAGATGTCTTCCTTTAGGAACATACCATTTACCTTATCAAATTATTTTGCTGATTGACCTCTTAACACTCCTGCAGAAGTGCCAAGTTACATTTACCTTTTGTAGAACTTGAATTTGACGAGTTATTCTTCTTTGGAGACTTTCAGATCTTTTCTTGAATAACCATGTCTCAACATTTCAAGACCTCTGAACCATATTCTAACAAATAAAAAAAGTGTCTGAAACACCAATGATTGACCTTGGACCATATGAAACCCTAATTGACCTAGTGGGAGGATCCTTTGACCTAGATTTTGACTGAAAATTGCTTGGAGTCTTCAAGTGTAAAAACAAAGTATTGACAAAGTGGTGTATTGAAGATCCAAAATCCAATGTACTTGATTTATCTAAAGAGCCTACAGAGATAGATTTGAGACCATCAATGCTTGAGGAACCTGGTGAACATGGGAAGGAATAGGCTTATAGGTAACCCTAGATGTAAAGTGGAGTTATGGGCAAGGGAAAAATAGAGTAATGAGTTCATAGGTAGGAATAAAGGATGGAGATGAGTGGCACAAGCCCATAAGGAGTTTTTAAGAGTGGCAGGGTGACCATGAAATGGCAAGGTTGATAGAATAGTGAAAATTTTCCTATAAGGATAATGAAGGCAGTGAGATTTATAAAACTCACAATATTCAAGGAATTTTGTTTTTAGAAATCTAGAACCAATCTATAGTCATCTACAGATAGTAAAAATTAATGATGACTAATAGTGGCTCCACTTGGGCAGGGCAGCTCCTTTTTCGAAGGTGTCCAGGACCTCAGAGTCCAGATCTCTGAGTTTGAAGACCAGTACCTTACTTGTACTTGGCAGATCCCTCTTCCTTCATTTGCTAATGTTCTCTTGAAGTTGTGATCTCAAAAAGATGAAAAGACATGTTTTCTTCAATATTAGTTCTGCCTGCCCATCTTATTTTGTCTAACATTTTCTTCTTCGTTTGGGTGCACTTGGATTGGCAAAACTTTGACATTATTTTCTTTTAAAAGCATATAAAACTATCTACTTGTACCCTTATCACTTCCAAGAGTTCAGATTAGGCTAATGAACTCTCTTATTCTCTTCCTAGTCTACTCATCTGTCAAGATTAAGCTGTTTGACATAATTTATTCACTAACCTACTGACATGAAATTCAAAATATGACCAAAACAGGATTAAGCAATCTGATTTTCCATGGGCTGTGGCATTTGGACAAGCTGCACACAAACATTATTTTTGTTCAATAAAAAACTAGAACACATGAGGGCTATGATTTAGAATTGGTTATGCATCCCTCTCATTTTACTTTGGTTCAGATTTATGCTTTGGGAACCAACATCTTTTCCTAATCTAACCTACTAACAAGTCAAGCTTAAATGTTTTGACAAGTATTCTTTCACTAACCTATCAGTAGAAATTCAAAACATGTTCAGTCATGATTAGGCTAGATGACTGAACAAGACTTTATTTTCTCAACAGTAGTGGAATTTAGGCTTGCACACTTTCAGCAATACTCATGTTTGGTATGGGGTTGTACCTCTTCTTTTTTCCTGCCCTCTTTTTCTTCTTTTCTCTGTTTTTGTGTTTTTGTTTTTTCTGATTTTTCATCAAGCAATGTTATGTACAATGAATGAAAGCTTCAAACTAGGAATTTTGACAAAAATAGAGCTTGAGAATCCTACCATTGACAGGACCTCCAAAGAACTCAGTTCCATCCAACTCTTGTAAAAAGAAAGCATTTTTACCTCTAACTGAATGGATGATGTATGGACCCTTCCATAAATTTTCAAATTTTCCATGCTTTCCTTTTTCCTCTCTCCTTGAATCCCACTTTAGCACATTGTATCCAATCTGGAAATCATTAGCTTTGGTCCTTTTGTCAAAGATCCTCTTTATGTTCTCTTACACTGCTTGTGTTCTTTCGTAGACTTCTTCCCTTGACTCCTGCAAGTGAATGGTTTGGTTCAACATCCTTTGCATATCATTCTCTTCTGATTGTACCTCTTGAAGAAGCTTCATAACTGGAACGCCCAAGGATGTTGGGAAAACTGCATCCATGCCATACACTAGTTGATAGGGAGACATATTGATTGATTTCTTGGCTGTTAGTCTATTAGCCCATAGTGCATGCACTAGCTTTCTATGCCATGAATTTTTGTTCTCTTCCAACAGCGTCTTGATGATATTCACCAAACTTTTGTTAGAGGACTCAACCAACCCATTATCTTGAGGGTAATAAGCTTTAGAATGCCCTAGTGTGATGTGGTACTTGTAGCAAAAGTCCACCATTCTCTTGGACTGAAATGCAGTAGCATTATCGGTGATGATCTTCCCTGGACAACAAAACCTAGACAAGATGTTGGTTTCAAGAAATTTGATGATTACTAAGTCAGTGGCATTCCTAGAGGGGATGACTTCTATCCACTAGGTGAAATAGTAAGTTGCAGTGAGGATCCACTTGTGTTGGGCAGATGACGCAGGGTGGATTTATCCAATGAAATCTAAACCCCACTATTGAAAATGATTTTCAACACTGATAGGATGCAAAGCTAAAGGCAGAAGCTTTCTCTTGCCATCAAAGATCTGGAATTTATGGCAAGTGGCTACTAGTTTTTGTATGTCAAGGAAAAGAGTGGGCCAATAGTAACCTACTCTAAGGATCTTGTTGCCAGTGGTTTTTCAGTAGAGATGACCTCCACACTCTCCTTCATGAAACTCATGCATGATTCTATCTGCATCATCTTCAAGTAAACATTTAAGCAAGATACCAATAGAATTTTTCCAATAAAAAGATATATCTAGAATGCAGAAATTTAAAGCCTTTTGTTTCCAGAATATAGCTTTTGTTTTGGACAAAGCAGAAGGAGCATTTAGATTAACAAGTACATACAATATATCAGCATACCAGAGTGATTCAAGAATGCTTCTTCAATGGGTGGAGTTTCCAGTTCCCATTTTGCATCCAAAGAATGTATCATCTTTATTTCTAGTGCTTGAAAATTTACTTCAACCATGAGTTTGTAAAGTCCTTGTCCTTTAATCAGTTTAGTGGGTCTGATTTCTAAATCATATTCTAAGATGATAGCAATCCACTTACCCCTTTTACCATCAAGGTCCTGATTTAGAATGTCTTTAACAACTATATGTGGAACAAAAGCAATAACATGGGAGTGTAAAATGTAAACTCTGAAATCTTTCAATGCTTTGATCAAGGAAAAGGCTTGTTTCTCCATGATGTTATATTTTAGAGGTGCATCCCTCAATGCCTTGCTAAATAAAGCTATGGGCTGTTCTTGTCCCATCATGTTCTTTTGAAGAAATACTACAGCAATAATGTGTTATGATGCAAAGGAGAAAACGAAGAAATCCTTGGTAAAGTCAGGGCTGATTAGAATTGGTGTTTGGGTAAGGGATTGTTTTACTAGTTCAAAGGATTGTTTGGCTTATGTGGTCCACTTCACTCCTACTTCTCTTTTTAGCATGTTTCTGATATTTCTTAGGAGTTCTGCAAGGTTTGGTATGAAACTCCTTAGGAAGTTGATATTTCCAATGAAATATTGCAACTCTTTAATGTTCCTAGGGTGGCTGATCTGTAATATACCTTCAATAATTTTGGGGTATATCTTTATCCCTTCTTCAGATATGATGTGGCCCCAGATTTTTCCTTCTTGAATACCAAATACATTTTTCTTAGGATTTAAGGACAGACCATACTTCCTACATTTCTCAAAGACCTTTCTCAAGTGAACTAGATGTTCTTCATCAGTTTTAGAATAGACAGTGATGTCATCAAGGTATATTACTATGAAGTAACCTATGACTTCAAAAAAAGCTATGTCCATGGCTCTTTGAAAAGTAGCCCCCGCATTCATCAACCCAAAAGGCATTTTGACATACATGAAGGTGCCCCAAGGTGTTGTGAAAGCAGTTTTGTGCTGATCACTTGGAAGTACTAGAACCTGATTGTAACCTGAGAAACCATCAAGCAATGATATTCTTTTAGAGCCTACCACCCTTTTCAGTGTATGATCCATCTTATGTAAAGGGTGTTTGTCTTTCAGGGAGGCTTTGTTTAAGCTTCTAAATTTTATGTGTTGGCTTGAGGGGTCCTGACCCAGGTTCGGTGTGCAAGGTTTGCCAAAAAACCCCTATACTACTGGCCCTTTCGGCAGTGACTTGCTTGCGCAGGTCAAAGTCTCATCCGAGGTAGTATGGATGGGTGCTGGAACCAGGTTTCCGCACCCTGAGAAAGGATGGGTAAGGCACACAACGGTGCACTGGTTTCTGTAACTCGTTCTGCGCTGTTATCACTAAGATTTTCCTTGAAGTTGTAGAGAAAAGGAAAGTGTCTAAGGTAACCACAAACCAACCTTCAGATATAGAATCTAGCCAATCTGTATCCAGAGAGGGCTCTCTCTTTAAAATTTAGCTTTGTTTTGGGAAGTTTTAGGCTAGTTATAAAGTCCAAGGGTTTTGTTTGAATTTGTTTGGTGGAATTCGATATCTAAGGGTAAACTCGAATAGTTTCAGGCCATTGGGCTATGGAGTCAAGTAAATGGCTTCACTGGATTAAGTTTTTCCACAAAAGATGGCTTTACAGGGCAAGATAGTTAAACCACATAACAATTTTCAGATCTAAAGTGAATGGAATGGATTTTGAAGGGATGAAAGGCAATTAAGAATCTTTCAACATGTTCAAAGAAATAAAGTGAATGATTACAAATAAAGAGCAATTAAAAATTCTTTACTATAGTAACCAAAATGTTTAAACCAACAAAACAAGAGCAATTAAGAATTCATTGTTTATAACTAGTTTAGAAGAAAACATTTAGAATAATCACAATTGAAATCACAGTACACTTAAGCAATTTATGATTTATTATTTTTTGTCAATTACTCAGAAATGGAACATAGTGATATAATAAACATATATAAAAACTTCAACACAAAGGAAAAGATGACTTATTGATCCGTAGTTCGACACATGAATCCTGCAAAAAATCTTTAGCTTCAATTCATCATCCAGCTAGCCACAAAGAAATTTCTCCAATAGCACTTTATTCCGAAAATGTCAATATTATAGCAAAGTATAGGAATCCACCCTCAATACTCCAATTGAGGGAGTATTTATACAAATTCTAAACTAAAATATCTTGAAAAAATATCAAAATTGGTTCACAAATCTCTCCAACTATTTCACATAAATAGAACTTAAGTAAATGAAACTCAAAATAATGCATCTATTTGGCACTATTTTGTATGTATAGGTGATGAAAAAGAGGATAATTCGAATTTGATCCAACTCTTAGTTGATGATGAGGCATCCAAGTCACTAACTGCTTCCTTTCTTTGTGCATTCTGCTCCAACAATTCTGCAAAATTGGGGTCCAATGATATCTTTGTATTTATTAATCCGTAATATATATGTAAAAAGTGAAAGAGGTTATTGTGGATTAATATATTGGTGAGATAAACCTCTTTCCGTTTCCCAAAATTACTCTCCAGCTGTGCAAAATAGTCTTTGTAAAAAGATGTGTAAAACAGAGTTTTACAGAGTTTGAAAAATAACCTGTAAAGATGTGCATGTATCTCTGATTCTGAAAACACTGTACAAACAGTGAAATAGATTTTTGTAGATGGGTTTCTTAGGAAAAAAAACCTCCTTCATTTTTGTATGATGTATTTTGGATTGACCACAATCTTCTCTGCAAAATGATGACTTAACTGGAATTTTTCGCAAAAAGTGCTTTCCAACATTGTTTAATATTTCCAAAACCATAATATCTGTTGGAAAAGTGAGAGAGGTTTTTGTATATGGTCCTATTAAGAACATAAACCTCCTTCATTTTTTCAAAATTCATCTCGGAGTGATCACAATAGTTTCTGCAAAACAATGACTAAAACATGCAATTTCTGCAAAAATGTTCCTTCTTGTTGTATTTTTCATCTTTTCACTTTTTTGTTCTTTTGACTGTTTTACTTTCACTTTAAACAAAATTCAATGTTGGTTAAAGTAATTTCATTTATTTTTACCATTTTACTGCCTCTGTAATTACTTTTAATGTTTACCTTTGACCGCTCTGTAACTTCATTTTAACTTTCACTCTGACTTTTACCTGATACATTTTAACTGTTCTTTACTGTGTCCTTTTACCTTCAATGTGTAGTTTAGGTTTTTACTGTATGTTTCAACAGTAAATCATTTAATATCTTGTTTCCTTTGCTTGTCTTTCAACTGTATGTTTTATCTTCCATCTCTGTTTGAATAGATTTGATAACACTCTTGGAGTAAACAAGTCTTATGACTAGTATTAAGATTGTTTATCCAAGGATGTGAACTTCTGATCACCTGTAAAACAAAACAAATGGTTAAGAAAACATTGGTTTGCAGGGGAGGTCGAAAATGTTTCATTTGATTTTGAGAGGTCTGTGGAGTGAATCTAGAATGATTTTTGGGAGGTAAACCATGCTCAAATTGGTTAACAGAGGCTTCAGGTGGCGCAACGGGGTTACAAAGGGTTTTACTGCATGGGAGTTTGGTCGTTCACTGTGCACAATATAATGAAAAAGACGCAGGTTATTTTTTGTTTTATTTGCAAAGTCAAAGGGTGGCGGGCTTTTGATTGATGACGTCAGCAGGTACGATGGACGCGTCACAGAGGGCACGGTGGTTAAGTGGTTTATTCCGCACCACTTTTGAGGGAAAGCGGTTTTGGACAGAGAGGCAACGAATCCATAGAATAAGCGACGCGTGGCTAGGGCATTGTTTGAAAACCACCGACATTTCGCGCGTTAAATTTCGGATGGGAGATGGCCAGCGGAATCGATGCGAGCCGTTGATCTTGGGCGGGTTGATCCAACGGTTGACGAGACATGGAGTTGGCGGGGTTTTAAATGGCGCGGGCCTGACATAATTAACGTTAATTAATCATTTCGGGAGGTGTTTGATTGGCAGGAGTTGGTTATTAATTAATCATAAGGATTAATTAATCCCTTGTATTATGAGGGTCGGGGATGAAAAATGCGCGCGGGATGGTTATTTCCAAAGTTTGGTTTTAATTAAACTTTGGGTTCATTTTTGTTTTAAACATATGAATCATACGTTTAAAGTTTTTCCATTTTTTTTATTATATGATAATTAAATTAAATTAATTCAATTACCATAAGGGGCGGGAATAATTATAAAGTTATATTTTAACCAAAGGGGGTATAAAGTGGGTTTTTTATTTTGAACAAGTGAGGATTAAATACTTTGGCTAAAATAGTTATAATACATGGGTTTTGGGGATATTATGTACAAAGGAGTTATATATATAATAGGAAAAGGTGATTTTCTATAAGGAGTTAATAAATAAAAGTTAGAGTTAATATGACAAGGGGATAAGGTAAACTTCAAAATCCTTAAATATAACCAAGAAGGTGAAGATTTAAAAGTAAATTGCATTATAATACTTTCATCACTTAGACTTAGAATAAAAAGTAATTTTGAGGGCTTTTCATGAAATAATGCATGATTTTCCTAAGTAAAATAGGATTTTACTTAGGAAAAGATTTGTTAAAATGAATGAGTGATGGTGAATGCTTTCAAGTAGTAAGGCTTTCCAATTATTGGGCCGAGGGTCCGGTCCCTCCAAAAGTCAAGGAAATGCCTTGAGCCCCTTTAATTTTCAAAATACCTTATTACTTAGGGGAAATTAGTAAAATATTAGGGGAAAATGAGAAGGGAAATTAATGATTTGACTTTGCTTTTTGTGATGAAAGTAAAAGATTAGCACATCTAAAACCATCATTCATCACATGTAATTTCAGCAACATCATCTACCTACCCTAACTACTTTACTCTACCATTTTCTCTTCTTTATTAGGGTGCACTTAGACTGGAAAACCCTTATCAATCTTCTTTTTCTTTTACATTGCAAGCCTACCTAAATCTACACTTATTACATCCAAGGGCTCAGATTAAATGGTTGAGCTCCTTTTTATTCACTCTACCTATCTACTTATCTGCCAAGATTAAACTGTTTGGTCAGATATTTATTCTCTAATTCTACAACATGAAATTGAAAATGAATGAGTCAAGTTTAAATTGTTTGACTATTCATAAAATTGTGGCAAAAGTTTGACAAGCTGCACACAATTTCTTATTACAGAAAATGAAATAGTAGTGGCATTTAAATTTGCACACTTTCCTGGTCTATGTTTATTTGGGGTTCATTTCTTTCACTTTTTTGACCATTTTATTCTTTTCACCCTTTTATTTTTCTTTTAGGGTATACCCTCTTTGCATTTTTAAAATTTTTTGAATTTTTGAAAATATGGAAAACCTTTGCAACAAGAAAAGGTATGAACATATTACATAGCTCATCAAGTCAATCATGAAATATGACACCTATTGGTATAGGAGTCTAACATGCGCAAGGTTAATTAAGTCTCTACGCGCATCCACATGTGCTAGATCTATGATTATATGCTTTTATGGCAGTAACACAGCAATACATAAATAGAACATAATAGATCCAGATCCAGAAATACACTTACACAGAGATTCGCAGCTAAAGACAGAAAAACACAAGACATTAATTACCAGCAATTCACACAAAAGTACTCACAGATTCAGTTCTCTATCAATCTTTCTTATTCATTCATTCATCAATCCTTCCTTAAAATTCCCTTCCCAACCTGTGCACACAGCAGCAAGGTCTGCACACAGCTGGACTTGGATCTCCGTGCACACAGCCAGCAGGAGTCCTTTCCCCAAAAGCCAAACAGATAGCTTAAACCACAAATCGCATCAATAGCTCATCATTTCTTATCCTTTACAATACAAAATGCATCTCTATTTATAACAATCTAGCCTAGACTTTCCTATGGTCCGCAACCCATGGTTTTCGGACCCCTAGTTTACCCTTTCACCCATTACAATGCTTTCGGGGCTTTGACCCGCCCCAAAACCCCTGCGCTAGACTAAATATAATCAAAATTATAAAAAATGGACTAGTTTCGCAGCTTGTTAGGAGACCGCATTCCAACAGTCCCCCAACACAATCTTGTGACTCTTCCTGAGTCACTGTAGTGGTGCGGCTTCAATTTGCGTGCACAAGGTAGCCATAGTGCAAAGGAGTGGTGGGAGCACTTCCTTACTTTGGGCCACAGCTCTTTGCACAATGTTGATCAGTGTCAGGGCGGCAGGGTCATCTAGAGCCACAGTAACCCATTCGAACAGCTGGTGGAGGCGCGCAATGGCAGACTGAGCATCTTCGGTGAGCTGGAGTGCATCGTCAGCCCATGGTTTCAACCATTTTCGGATGACATGCTTATTGTGACGAAGGTTCTCAAGCCTGTCCAAGACGATTAGACACTACATGGAGGTGGTGGAGGTTCTAACTTGATCCAGAGTAGCTTCCGCCGGATGTAACTCCTTCTAGATATGTTGAAGCAAAGGATGTTGCTGGAGGGCCATCCATAGTTGGGTAGCTGATTCGACCAATTGTGCACCCTACGTCAACTACTCCTGAATAATGCGCGTTGCGTTTGTGACCACTGCAATCTACTGGTCCTGTACTCCCAGAGGTACATCATACTACTGTTGCATGGCTCGGTCATGGTGGCGAACTTCGTGCACCACTCTAGTGTATAATCCTTGTAGCTCTGTGCAAGATAGATGCGCTAAATCTATTTGGATGTCCCTAATAATGGGATCAGTGGTGTTGGCTAGGGCAAGGCAAGGGAGTGAACACACATTGCTTCTACGAGGCGGTGTTCTGGAGTTGCGGAGAAGTCGCAGCATGTCTCTGTATCGCAGCGTTCCTTTTATGCGTGGCTCGCAGACAATCCTCTAAGCCGAAAGCCAGTGCTTACCTTTGGGACTGCACTCAGCATTCCTAGACTCTGTTAAGACGATATCTGCAGGTATTGAGAAACTTGAGACCAGGGCCTTTGGCGGGTTAGGGTCTATCTTAGTAACCAGAAAACGGGCATCCTAGGGAATGTTAAAGAGCACGAAAAACCAGTATGCAGATAGCAGGAGCATGTTGTAGGGTGAATAAGTAGCCTGGTGCGACGTTACCTAGCCAACTGCACACCTTCCGGGGCTATTGAATGGTGGAGTAGCCCACTCATGAGACTGACCATCGATCGGGTGGATCATCCTTACCATAAATGGTTGTATTCATGAGCTGCCACCTATTTTTCGTACCTATAATATTCCTTTTTGATCACATCGGGATGTTCTGATGGTCGTCCTTTGTGCTTGAGGTCACTTCCACGGAATGTCAAACCATGGAGGACACCTATGTGTCGTTCGCGTTCCCTGAATTAAGGTCGACGCGAGGTGGTGCTGCAAGTTGGTCAACAATATTTTCGAGCCATGCGCTCCACCTTTGGTTGGGATATATTTGCGTGGTAGGGCTACGTCATGCATCCTCGTGCCATTTATTACTTGAGGTGTTCGAAAATTCTTCTAGTTAGATGTGGGTTCAGGTAGGTCCATAATCCAACACATGCCTAGGTCAACGGTACCCCAGCAAGTTTGTCCGGGCAAGGTTCGATCGCACCTTTGAGTGTTGCACATCCGCAAGTAACTGTGTAGGTTGACTGACCTTGGAGACCATCTGAAAACTGGGGTCCCTATGCGCAGGATCACCCTACTCCAATTCTTCCCCTGAGTGAAGAATACCAGTCCTTGCATAGGCGCTCCGCGTACTGTGAGTGGCAGTGCTCCAAACTTGCGTTCCATGGGAATCTTAGGTCCAGCAGGCTTCTGACTATCACCTATGTTCTCCTGGCAAGACAAGTTTCTTTCCATGGTATAGATGCGACGAAAATTCCTGACGGTATGAAGGTATACAAGCGTCGAAACCTCGTGCAATCAGCCTTGCCAATTTTCCAGCTTCTCGTCTGAGTCAGAAAAATATTCATTGTCCTTTTCCCAGCAGAGTATTCCTTCATCCATGGGGTTAACCCGATCTTCATCCTGCGTAGTTAATTTATAAATGTGATCTAATTCCTCCTTCTCATAGGCCGGCTCTGTATACCACGCACCCTCTACTGGATCTAGTGGTACTATGAAACATGTACCTCTGTTTTCAAACACCATGCTGCGCTTTTTGAGATTGAGGACACCTCCCATGTCTATTGCCCAATCCAATCCAAGGAGTGCAAGGTAGGGATCTACATCTTCCACAATTTCTATTACTTCAAAGTCAGCTAGGACCCTTACCCCTGCGATGTCAACCATGACTTTTAGTAGCCTTCCTAGAGGAATGATCTTTTGTTGATTTGCCATGCGCAGCTGGATGGTGGACCATTCTAATTTAGGCTCCCCCATTCATTGCCATGTCTATTTTGGTAATACATTTGCTTCTGACCCAAGATCTAAGATAACCTGATCCATCTCGTAGTCACCAATCTGCGCAGTCAATCGCATCTCCCTTCCAGTGCACTTCTTATAGTTGTATAGTTTGTGTACCTCCTTGGTCTCGAGGATCAATTTGGACCGAGCTGCATAGGTATTTAGTAGTGCTTGGAGAGTTCCTACAGCTTACGGATTTCGTAGTAGCTTTAGACATGCCTTCAAAAAGGGCTCAACTCCCTCCTCTATCTAAGTTTGCGTCGGCAGTTGTGCGGGGGTTGCCAGTGGTGCTTGATCTTTGAAGTGCACTCCTTCCTGAGAGGCAAGCTCCTCTTTTTCTCCCTGGGTGACCAACCTGCTACATGTCATGATTTTTACACTTGGATTTGCCTTCCTTAGCTCAGTTTTAACTCTTTGTATGTTTTGCGTAGGGGTGGGCTGCTTTTCCTGCATCTTGGCTATTAAAATTGGGCAATCCTCCACCACATGGTCCAGCTGCCTACAATACTTACATGATGGCCTGGTGGGATTTGGGCATTCTCTGGAAAAGTGCCATGTTTTTCCATAGTTATAATATATTAGCTGCCCACGTCCTCGCCCTGTGCTGCCTCCTTGACCTCCTCTGTCGTTGGCCGACGATCTTCCAAAGTGAGCAGAAATTCTTGGTGATGCAGGGTCCGCTTGTACCCTATATAAGGTCCCATGATCTATCATTAAATCATATGTATGATAGTTCTTCTCATCGTGTCCCACTAATCAGCAAAATCTGCATCATTGTTGCTTCAGTTCTGGGACATACGCACCTAGCCGAGGGCAATGGTTCGTATCATGCAGTCCTGCTACCCTACAGTCATCACACCACAGCACAGGTCCGCTTGACCGTGGTCGTGACAGAATAGGTTCCCTGCTTGCTCTTGGGCGTACCGAACTAGGTCATCTCGCTTGCATGTAATTTGTTAGTAGAGGGCATTGATCCTTTGTATGGCCAGACACCCAACACTGTATGCACCAGAGATCTATGCAACTATCCTTTCCTTTCTCTTTTCGCAGGTTTTGTATCTCCATATGCATAGCCCCAAGTAGTTCCTAGATTTGTTGTACCCCTACTTATGTATCCTCTCGGGGGGCAGCCTCTAGTTTCATAGTGACTTCCACATACTTCTCCTGCAACTCAAAGGTCTGATGACTCATTGGCATGCGCAGGTGAATTAGCAACATAGCGATGAACCATTCTGTATGCTGTCTATCATCATATTCGAACCCTCCTTCCCTGATTGCTTTCTTCAATCGCTGATCAACCTCCAATGCTGACTCAAACGCACCTTGTTTGAAGTCCTTCACTTCTAATACCAACTGGGAATAATATTTCGGCTTCCTGAACTGGTGCTTCAAAGCGTCCTTGATATCTTGAATGGATGCGCTCCCATTTTGGGCAACATATGACATATACCAGTCCAGGACTCTGTCCTCAAAGGCCAACGACAGTTGTGCCCTTTTTATCGTATCACTCGCCACATTCTGCGCAGTCCATACAGAGTCTGTAACAAACCAAAATAGGTCCATATACTCATCTCCCACCCCTTTGATGATAGGTATTTTCAGATGCGCAGCCATATTATTGTCTAGGGAGGGTGCGGGTATAGGTGAATTCTTACCTTTGCATGGCCTCGGTGGTGATGTAGCTGGGGGATCTTGTGCAGCTAGTTCCTGCAACCGATCGTAGGTGGATCTTCCTCCATCAAGGTTGTGTTGTACCATACAACAACCCTCCCTTTTACTTAAATTTTAGAAATAAAATTTAAGTAATAGGGTCCCTTTCTTTTTGAAATAAAACACTTAGAAATAAAATTCATTGTTTTGGAAAATTTCATATTGTTACTAAACAGATTCAACATTCAAAAAATTTATGATCCGATCTAATATACAAAGCCTTATCATAAAAACAAATCAAAGTTAAAAGTTCAATCGCAATCGGAGAATCGGAGATAACCTTTAAAAGAAATTTCATATGCCCATTTCAAATCTTCCGATGCGATTAGTCCAATCGGAAAATTTCAATCGCTAAGAGTTTAAAACAGTTAATTGTAACATCCGATGCGATGCGGTCAATCGCAATCGATTAATCGGGACAATCTTTAAGAAACTCTTTACGCCTAGTTGAAATCCCCCGATCCGATGTGCATTTGATAATAAAATCTTTTTAAAGAAAAATCGAACATTTGTTTAAAATATATGGTAGGCCCCACCATTAGAGATCGGAAAGATCCTCAATCGCAATCGATCAATCGGGATAAACGTATTGTGATCTTCATCTGTCATTCGAAAACTTCCGATGCGATTCATCTATTTTGCATATGAAGATATTTTTGAATATATTAATATATCACAAGCGCCAAATCTTTATTGGTACGAAGGCATTCAATAACGAATCAAATGAATATGGTTTATGATTTGGTTTTAAATACTTAAGTGTGACCCAAAAGGAGCATTTACGCAATATACGAAACAAATAAATGAAAACCATATGTTTATAAATCATTCCGTTTGAATGGCTTGTTGATCACGACTGAGAGTTTTGTGTCTTGCAGAGCCAAAGAACACCAAGTTCTTTCATTCACAGACAAAGGGAAGCGATAGCAGACGCAGAAATGTCAAAGAGAGGGAGAAGAAACAAGACTGCTCTACCAGTGAAGTTTGCCGAAACTCCTACGGTCTCAAAAGAAAAGCCCATAAAGCTAAGGCTAGTCACAGATACATCATGCCAAGGTCTTGGGAAAATGACATGGGACACAGTCTACAACCTATTGGAAAAAGAAGACCCCAAGGTCACAATGGAGAAGGCATCAGTTCCAGACGAGGATAGCTCGGATTCTGACTCTGACATCAATGAAAGAACACTTGCAAATTCATTTCTGCATCGAATTGCAGCCAGAGCGAGCATCATGCCTTACTATGATGTAGTTCGATGGGTTATTGACAGTGTGAAGATACAAAATAGAACGTTTGTTTCAGCATCTGGAGTGCCTTTCGGCTCGTTTAAAGCAGAAGACTTGAAAGCAATGTACCACCTTCCAGACCCACAGAAGGTGTATAACAAGGAATTTATCAAAGATTTTGCCGATAATAACAAAGTCCAATCCGACCCTATCAAAGATTGGAGGAAAAACCCAGAGAAGCACCGAAATGAAGCATCCGGTATGTATTATGTAGATTCTCTTCTGCCTCCATATTCCTATGCAGCTGCCATGATGTGTAGGTTATTTGGCAATGATAATTCAGCTAGGTTTTCTATACAAATGGTCCCATTAATCCTAGCTGCTGTGAATTCCGACATTATGGATTGGGCTGTTATTCTTTCTGATAGAATGGCCAATAGAATCCTTGAATACAGACAAGAAAAAACTGCTGGAAATTCTACTCCCTTTTTCTATTGTGCCTATATTCTTGATGCTATTTGTTTCAATTCCGAATTTCCCTTGTTTGGATGGAAATGGACTCCCAAAGACCCTCTTCCAATCCATATTTATCATAAATTGCTTTGGAAGATTCATTTCCAAGCTAATGTATATAGAATCTGTCATGGTTTCCTCATCCCTGTTTTCCAAACCATTTTTAATCGCTTTCCTCCTAGGTTTTCTGATAAAGCTAAAGCCGACCTGTCTGCAATTGGAGATTGGTTTGGGGAGGAAAGATTTACTTACATTAGGGTTTTTGGTAGTATAGTGGAGCCACATGTTCTTCCGCTTTTTGTTCCAGACAAACTTCTCGCTCAAGAAGTTTCCTATCAATTGACAATTGAAGGTATATCCAGGTCTTTGAATAACAGCAAGAAAAGAATGTGGCCTCAATTCCCACTCAATTGTGGTCATTTCACTCTAAATGATTTCAAGCATGCAGAAAAAGAAGTCTTAAAGATAAGAGGTTGTAAATTTGCAACCATTCCTGGAAGACAATATGATCCAAAAAAGATAGCATTTGATGTCACTGCTTCAGTTTCAATTGCTCGTTTTGAACATGAACCAGATATGTTCGATGATTTGTTTGTTTCATTAGATAATTTTCCTCGAATTTTTGACTTGGTCAAGTCTAAATTTCAACAGGAGGAAATAAATAAATTTCTCTTATTTAGAAGCCAGAGATTGATGAGAGTTCCACTGGACCAGCTGAGAACTCAAATCCAAAAATCAGAGACAGAAGGTACATCCGGCCAAACGCTAGTGGAAACATCTACCAGCAAAATCATTACACAATCGGCTGTCAACCAGCCGACTATACATACTCAAAAAGTGGTCACCATTGACAAACCTGATGTCCCAAAGGGAAATACTGATGATAAATCCAGTCCAAAATTTGGCCAGAAGTCCACTGCTCAAATGACAGACAAATGCACAAATATCAATGATGATGTGCATAATCAAAAGGATGGATCGGATGACAAAAGCACTGAGCAGAGCATAGATAAAGAAAAAGAAATAGCTAAGGAGATTATGGTTTCCACTAATCTTGATGTTTCTTCTCAGCTATTAAAACAATATGATCAGTTTGCTCAACAGCTTGGATTGCAGGATAAAGATGGAGAACAAATAGAGCAGGATGTTGAAATCATCCCTGAACATCCTACAGGGCATATTGTATTAAAAGTTGAAGAGATCCCTCCTTTGGATGTATTTTACAGCCCTAAGCATAAGGCTGTTGTCAAAAGACAAAGAAAGAAAAGAAAGACAGAACAGGGCATATTTTCTACTCCATCAGAGGAGTTTATGAATATTGTTTATAAGAACAATGAAATGAATCCATTTGAAGACCTCACAAAATTGTCCCAGTATACAGGAGCTTATAGTGCTGCAACAGTGGATAAAGTTGTAGAAGTTTCTCAACTAGTGACTCAGAAAGATCTTCACATAGCTTCACTGGAAGAACAGGCTAAGGAAAATCAGCAACTGATTAGCCAATTGCAACAGCAACTACAGGATCAGACACTCAGGTCTAAAGAATTGGAGAAACAGCTTGCTGAAGAAAAGAAGAAGGTTGATGAAAAGCTTTTAGGCAAACAAAAGCAGCTAAATGAAGAAATTTCTAAGTTACAAAATCTGCTACAAAATGAGGAGAATGCAAAAATGATTCAAGAAAAGGAATTTCAAGCAACTTTGGATAAGTTTAAAGATTACCCAAAGTTAAATGAGTTCAAATCAGAAGCCCTTGAGGCTAATAAACTATTGGCTCAGCAGTTAATTGAATTTTGCTCAAAGCTGTCACAAGCAGAACCTTTATGTGATATTACTTCATCTTTGATCCAAAATATCATAACTCTTAGACAAGAAATAGATGATGCCGATGAAAAGATTTCCGAGTTTCTCAACTGGCAGAATACAGAAAAAGGAAAAGAAGCAAATCTTCCTAGGATAGAGGAAAAACACAAAGAAATCTTGTTTACAGAATGGGAACATCAACTAATGAAAGCTGAGAGAGCAATATCCAGGGCCAGAAATATGATGAATAATATCACTCAACTCATAAATGACAACTTATACTCAATTAATCTCATTTCAGACTGTGTTCCTGGCAGTTTGCCAAAAATAAAAGAAACTGAAGACAGGTGGAGAGAAGAAATGGAAAGGAAAAGTCAACAAATCGGCAAACTTCAAACGATATCCTGGATAGTATGTGGACTCATTTGATCAAGCCAAACAATCAACAGACAACTATCAAACTTCTATCAAACGCTGTCGATTGTCTAATTCCAGAATTTTCTGATGCCACCTATGCTGGACAGTTGCATTCTGAGATGAGTCATCCACCAAGACTCCGAGATATGTTGAACATTTGCAACTTGGTTTCATCAAGCGAGGGAGAAAAACAATGAATCAGTTTTCATTCAAGATAGCATTTTAGTTTTAATTTGATAGATTGTAGCAGTAGTATTAGGATTTTGTTATGTAATTTATTATTTAAATCCCTCTCATGCATTTAGAGAAGGATCGGAAGTTGTAATATTTTTGGGATTTGGAGCTAACATTTCTGTACTTCATTCCTTATTATATTTATATGAAAGATCACATCTGGTGATTTTTGGGTGCTCAAATTATCTTTGAAGTGTTGCATTTTTGTGCCTTTGGATTTAATTTTACATCGGAGTTACTAGATCAGAATATCACATTTCATTTGACAGTCTTCAAGATGAATGAGGTATTTTTATCTGTTCACTGCTGATTTTCTTTGTTATATGGTATTCATTTGAAGAATTTGCTATCATTTATATATTTGGTTTTTCATAATATTTCCTTTTATATTATCATTTCTGAGTATAATTGGAATGTTATCATTTATAAGCATATATGAATGGTATATAATGATGAATACAATATACTAATATAACTCTGTTTAATTTATTAAACAGAGTTATTTTTATTCGTTTCTGCACATTTCAATTTAATTAATAATACATTTCCATGGTTATTGTTAGATTGAAACAATCCTAAGTTGTATTCACATATAATCACCCGGGTTAAAATTAGAATTTCTTTATCAGTATTTAGCTTAGATTAGATAGTTTTATTTTCTGTTAATTTAATCCCATTTTCACCCATCCAATTCAATCCACTTAGTCATAAGGAAACTGGTCCTTTAAATCCAGTCGGAGCCACCATCCCAAACGGAAAAGGAGCTGTCTTAAGGTCCCGACCGGGTGGTTTTCCCCCAATGTTTGAAGCAGAGATTTTCTAGGCTTCAACAGGTTGGTACGATAGTATTTACCACTATGTGTCGTGCTCCCGTCTAGATCCGAGGTAATTTAGTCAGTATGTCTACACAGAATGCTCTTTTCGTATAGTAATTTATTATTCAGCAATAGTAACGTCCTCGGAAATTTTCCCTGGAACTCTTTGAAGAATCATCGTTCGGCCTTAGAGTATGATACAAACTGATCAATGGAAAATTTTGCCACAAATCCTCCCAGCACACTGTCCACCCAGTGATCCACTGTGCGCGTGATAGTATTATCAGTTTTTTCCAGCTGCTCAATCAACTCTGGGGTCCATTGAGTGACTCGCTTGTCCTTCCAGCACTTCTAGAGTTCCACAAGTCTAGCCAGCCACTCCTGGAGTTCAATCACAAAGGTTACAAAGAATATTTCGTAGCTTTCAATAAGGATGTACCTATTTTTCCACCTTTTCGCCGTTAAGTTCTCACTGCGATTTTCTTTTACTGCGAACTCCTGGATCTGTCTTTCGAACCAGTCTTCGATCTCTTTTCTTTCAGGTTTCCAGAATTCTCTTGTCATTACCCAATTCCCTTCTCAGACTTCTTCAGGTCCCGACAACGAAACCATTTGTTGGCTTGAGGGGTCTTGACCTAGGTTCGGTGTGCAAGGTTTGCTAACAGACCCTTATACTACTGGCCCTTTCGGCAGTGACCTGCTTGCATAGGTCAAAGTCTCATCTGAAGTAGTATGGGTGGGTGCTGGAACTAGGTTTCTGCACCCTGAGAAAGGATGGGTAACGCACGCAACGCTGCACTGGTTTCTGTAACTCCTTGTTCTGTGCAAGGTTAATTAAGTCTCTACTCGCATCCATGTGTGCTAGATCTATGATTATATGATTTTATGGTAGTAACACAACAATACATAAATAGAACATAATAGATCCAGATCCAGAAACACACTTACGCAGAGATTCGTAGCTAAAGATAGAAAAGAACAAGACAATAATTACCAGTAATCCGCACAAAAGTACTCACAGATTCAGTTCTCTATCAATATTTCTTATTCATTCATTCATCAATCCTTCCTTACAATTCCCTTCCCAACCTACGCACATAGAAGCAGGGTCCACACACAACTAGACTTGGATCTCCGCGCACACAGCCAACAAGAGTCCTTTTTCCAAAAGCCAAACATATAGCTTAAACCGAAAATCACGTCAATAGCTCATCATTTCTTATCCTTTACAAAACAAAATGCATCTCTATTTATAACAATCTAGCCTAGACTTTCCTATGGTTCGCAACCCATGGTTTTCGGACCCCTAGTTTACCTTTTCACCCATTACAATGCTTTCGGGGCTTTGACCCACCCCAAAACCCCTGCGCTAGACTAAATATAATCAAAATTATAAAAAATGGACCAGTTTCGCAACTTGTTAAGAGACCCCGTTCCAACACTATGCATAGCCTAATCTCCCAAGTTTTCTTTCTTACTAACACAAGGTTTGAAAGCCATTTTGAGTACCTGAGAGGGACTATGATTCCAACATCATACATCTTCTTTATTTCTTTTTCATCTAGAGGCACTAGGACGGGGTTTATTCTTCTCAATTTCTGCTTGAATGGTTTCTAGTTTTCCTTGAGAGGAATCTTATATTGAATAATGTTTGTGTCATAGGACTTCAATTCCTCATAACCCCATGCAAAAGCATCCTTGAATTCTTTGTGCAGCTCTATGTATTTCTGTTTTATGTGAGGTGGGAGAGTTTTGGACAACTTTATCATTTTGGGTTCTCCTACACTGCCTATGTTGCATTATTCTACATCAGTCTCGGTGGATTCCATTTTTGGCTTCCTAGCAACGTCATTGAAGTCAAACAACTCTTATAAGGGGGCAAGACATCTTGGTAATGAGTTATATTTGCATTGCAATACCTCAAGCTCCTTTTGATCCGGGTCCCTAGAAAATTTTCCTCATGAAAGTGTTCTAGCAGATTTATATCAGCAGTAGGAAATGACTCTGTTTTGGGTGTTTGTTCTTCATTAGGGAAGTCTTGTTCATGATCTAAGCTTGGTTTTGGTATTGCAAATTCATTCTTAGATTGCAGGAAATCATCAATTTTTTTATCACCTTCAAACACTTGCCAATAATCTATGTTGTCAGGTATTGTAGGTCTGCTTTTGACTTTTACCATGAATTTTTCATTGGTATGAGGTACTTGGCAAGTGATGGCAGCAAAGGCTAGTTCATTGGCAAGGCTGTTTTGAGCTCTTGGGATAGAGGTAAGTTCATATTTCTCAAATTTATTCAGGAGGTCTAAGGCATCATTCCTATATTATCTTAGCCTAGGATTTTTGGCTGAATATTCTCCTTTGATTTTCCTAATGATTAGCTCGAAATATCCTTGAACATAAATATTCTTAGCTCTTATGTTTTTTAACAAGTGTAATCCAAGGAGAAGAGCCTTATACTCTGAAATATTGTTTGTGCATTGGAAATCTAGTTTGTAGGAGTGGCCTTCATTGGTGTTATGTATCCAAACACCTGCTTCTGAACCAACTTTTCCACAAGAGCCATCAAAGCTCATGTTCCAAAGTGTTTCTAGTTCAGATTCGCCATTATGTTGTTGTTCAAGGCTGCTAGAGTTTTGGCTGTCATGTTCTTCATTTTCTGTTTGGTATGACTGTTCTGGTAGGACTAGCTCTTTCTCATTTTCATTTACTTGTTCATTAATGTCATCTTCATTGTACAGGATAAATGAGTCAAGATCTAAATGGATATAATAGAGAGGGGTGTTGTTTGGCCTGTCTTGGCTACTTACCATGTATTTCAGGTGAGATTCTTGGTACAATCTCCTTGTTTGGTTAAAGATCGAGATGGTAGCATATGCCATTTCCATTTGGAGGTTTCCTTGGAGTTTGGTTCCCCATGATCTAGATAAAATAATGTCATACTTTGGGGGAATGTCAGCCACTACAATGTCCATGACTAGGCTCTTATCAGGTATTTGTGCCAGATTGACACACAGATCCTTGATTAGACCCAAACATTTGACTCTGCTTGAATTGAAAGAGTACAAGTCTTTGTAAGGTTTGGTTATTTCGAGGCCTAATCTCTCCATCACCACCTTGGGCATGAGATTGTGTGAGGCACCAGAGTCTAGCATAACATTGTGCAAGATTTTGTCATGAATGTTTAAGCTGACATAGAAAGGAGGGAAAACTCCTTCTTGATATTTTCCCTCTTCCTCAGGTCCAAACAACAACACTGGCTTGTCATCAATTAAATTCATAGTGTCGGTGTCATTTCCTATGTTCAAAGCCTTCAAAACTTGGGATCTATATACATCCTGAGTTACCAATTCAGTGAGAGGTATGGCTATCTTGATCTTGGCAATATCACCCTCAAAACTGAATGGTGCTAGTGTTGTTGGTATATTTACATCATTTTTATCACACATAGTCCTTTCAGCAGCCTTAGTTGGCTGAGTTTTATTTGGACTGTCATTTAGAGCAGTTTTTCCAGGGCCACTAGTTGATGTACTAGGGCAGCTTGGGTCACCATTATGTTGGCTAGTTTTGTATTTGTTTTGATTACGAGTCTTAGCCATTATGTTGGTGTTTTTTGTTGTCTTCTTAAGAATGTTTTCAGGGGTCTTCTTAACAGCAGTTTCTAGTTTGTTTTTCTTGGAGGCATATTGGGTTTTCTTACTCCTGAGGTCATACTGCCTATGAACCTCCATGATGGCATTATCAAATCCTAGCTTGTAATCTTCAGAATCCTCATATATTCTATCAGTTTGGTTTGAGGAAAAGTGTGCTTGTTCTTCTTCTGTGAGAAAAACACCACCCTCATTATCAAAGCCTATCAGATTTACATGGTTTTCTTCCTGCTTTTTAGTCTCTCTTTCCTCTTCATCTACATAGTTATCTTGGGAAGGAGGTTTGATTTGCTGGTCATTGTCTCTTGGTCTATTTTGAGGAGGGTCTCTTCTGAAATTTTGGTTTCTATTTCTGTTTTGGGGATTTTCTTGGTTTTCCCTAGGGGGTGCTCTTCCATTCAAACTCATTTTCTCCATCATCCTTTCCATTACCCTAACCAGATTATCAATTCTAGCATAAGATGTGGAGGCCATGGTTTTATCTTTGTATGCAACTTTCTTTTCTGCCCTCATCCTAGCCCTCTTCTCAATTAGATTGGCTTCTACACTCACAACTCCCTTTTGCATATCTTCTAAGGTTAAGGGATATTTTTCTCTCAATTGGTAGGCGATGTATGGATCAAAGCCCTCTGGAAATTTTACTAAGGCTAAGCCTTATGGAGGTTTCATGTGAGGTGGGAGTGTATTGTATACACTAGTGAACCTATTGTAGTAGTCTTGGACACTTTCTCCAACATTTATCTTAAGGTTGTTATACTCTGAGAGGATATGAAGAGGGTCTTTCTTAATCTCCCACTTGTTTATGAATGTTTGATAGAGGGAAGGGAGGTCATGAATGGTGTTAGGAGTTAAGTTTTTGAACCATTTCTTTGCTTCTCCTCCTAGACTTTGGGCAAAAATTCTCATTTTTATGATCTCCTCTTCTATTTCTTAGTAATAAAATGCATCATTCATCTTGTCTACATGTTGTTGGGTAGTGGTAGAGTCAGCTCTAGTAAAGTGAGGGATTTTAGATTGGTAGTCTTGAGGCATAGGGAGTAAAGGTTTGGGTAGTACCAATGGGGAAAGCCATGCTGCCATGATTAGAAGTAAAGGAACCCAAGCGGGGTTGGTAAGAGGGGGTATTGGCTCAAGGGGTCCTGACCCAAGTTCGGAGGTTAAGGTTTTCCAAAAAACCCCTATACTACTGGCCCTTTCAGCAGTGACCTGCTTATGCAGGCCAAAGTCTCACCAGAAGTAGTATGGGAGGGTGCTAGAACCAGGTTTCCACACCTTGAGAGAGAGTAGGTAAGTCAAGCAGGTCTGTGTTCCCAGTCAAGCGAGTTCACACTAAATAGATCTATTCGCAGGTTTATTGACAATACAATCCACAATATAACAGAGCTATTATCATGCACAGATCTAGTCGATACCTTCGCATCCACATGCGTAATACCAATTATCAGCACATAACACTAAAATCGCAGTAATTAACAGATCACAGATACATATACCAAAAACATAGATACTTTCACAGTTCACAGCAATTAAACAGATACTTTCAGAACTTAATCATATAGCCCAAGTTTGCATTAATCATAACAAAACAGAACCAGATAGCATCATATGTCCAACACTACTTCGAATATATATCAAAATCCACTTACAATCCTAAAACACTGCTTGCGCACATAGCCAATAGGGTCCACACACAACAAGACTGAGGATCTCTGCGCACAGAGCCGACAAGAGTCCTTACCCAACAACCCGACAAAAGATCTAACAATTCGTGCTTATCATCAACCTCAATTCTTGCTTACCTTAAGACTCAAAACGTTCATCTATTTATATCTATTTAGCCTACGCATCCAATGGTTCACAAACCGTGGTTTGCAGACTCTTGGCCTACCCTTGACCCATTACAATGCATTTGGGGCTTTGACCCACCCCAAAACCCCTGCGTTAGACTAAATAATACCAAAAATATTAAAAAATGTACAAAATTCACAGCTTTAGGGGACCTTGTTCCAATAGTCCCCCAACACATTGTGACTCGTCCCGAGTCACTGTGATGGTGGGGTCCCCACCTGCGCCTACAACAGTCTGATCGCTTCGACTAGTGGGGGTAGCACACCTTCACTTTGAGCAGCAACATTTTAAGCAATGTCTACCAACTTCTATGAAGTTGGGCCTTATGTTGCAGCGGTGACACTCTCCAAAGTCTGGTTTAGCTGTTTGATAGCGACGTCGATATCTTGGGCGAGCTTAAGGGCTTCATCAACCCATGGCTTAAGACGGTCACTGAGAGCCTTCTTTTTTTGGCGAAGGTTGTTAATATCATCCCAAAGGGCATGGCTAGTTCATAGTTGCGCCAAGCGTTGAGCAGGAATCAAAGTGGGCATTGTGGCTTCTAGTTGCTCGAACGCTTCTTCCTTCTGTCACAGGTCCTGGTTGATTTTACATAGAATTGGGTCACATTGTACCTTAGTCCATAACTGCATGGTTGTATCTAGAAATTGGGCGCCATGAGCAATCTGTCCTGTAATCACAGTTGTGGCTTCAGTAACTAGCGCAGCTCGCTGGGCTCGTACCTCCGGCAGTGTCTCTGGCTGCAGCTTAGCCTACAAATATGTGATCTACTTCTCCATCTTTGTTTTGACCACCTGAATCTCCATTCTGGAGGCCTTCAATGCTGTGACCAACCCCTCAATCTTGGCCTGTGGGGTGGCTGTGGCTGGGATTTCTTCTATAACATCCTTGCAGAGTCTGCTAATCAGGTGTTCCAACTCCATTTCCTATGCAGTGGCGAGGGTACAGGCAGCCTGCACTTGGGAAAATTCAACGTTATTCTCTTTGATTGTCTACTTAGCTACACTAAGCCACTGGTGTACTTGATGGTCTCGGTGTTGAATTTCCTCAAACAAGGAGGTGTGGAGAACTTGTAATGCTTCATGAGGCAACTTGGCCAGATCCAGCTGTACCTCTACACACACCTGGACTTGCATTCCCAAGTCGGGTGGACTTATTACAAGGGTTGCGCCAGGCAAGGAACAGAGGTGGATTTCTACTGTAACTAGTGCTGCACTGCTGGTTTCCGAGGGCGTTCATACCTGGATCATACTGGTATGTAGCGTGTCTGTCTTCAGCTGTAGAGTGCAGAGCTCGACCTGAAGCATGTCGACCGTAGCTTTCTGATGTTCTTCTAGAGCTAGCCATCTATCTTCTGTGGCCAAAGTAACCAGGTCAGCAATTTGGTCGAGGTCCCCTTCGGTCAGTGTAACCGTCTCATCACGTTCCATCCGCTGAGAGTGCTGCTTCTTTCGTGGCCCTTTGATAGGTGCACTTGTTCGCTTCGTGCCTTGGGGGGAGTCAGTTCCTCCGCATTCAATCCCTCTGTACCTAAGTCTGGCTGCGAATCCATCCAAGTCTCTACTTTTGTGTCCTTCTCAGTGGTCTATTTCTGCTTCACATCCTGTGCAGTGGTTAGTTTCAACCGCGTGTCCTTTTGTGAGCCGACACTTTCTACTTTTTCAATGCCTTTTCTCGAGCCACCAATTTCTCTAGTCATGGTGGGGATGAATTTTGTAGCACTGGCTCCTGCGGTGGCCATTGCACCAGATTTGAACCCAATATTCCATTGCAGAGGCCATGTTGCAACTACACAATCAATATCCTCATCCGCAGCCATATATGGGAGCAAGACCCAGGCTTTATCCTTGTGTGCTCTGATTTGGACGTTGTTCATGGTGACCTGGAATGCCGCAATGCTTTTTTACTTTTCATACATTGCTGGAGACAAGCGTGGTCAGGATTTGATGGCTATTGCCAAGCTACTATGGAAGAGGACCCAGAAGACTTGGTTGTCCTAGACACGCTGCGCATCCTCAGAGTCCCATAAGTTCATATATCGGGCCCCCTCGCACATGTCTGGGGTGAGATCTGGGAGAACTGATTCTGCAGGTGCTTCCCAGGCTATCAATGCGATGAGAAGTAATAGCCAGGAATAGAAAAATGCCCGTCCCTAATCCTGGGATTCGCGGACATTGGCCAAAAACTCATTGCACAATTATTAGGACCAATTGAAGCAGACCCGTTTCTCGCACCGGCCTGCTAAATGAATTACATATGCAAGGACAGTGGTGACCTGGTACTTTCGCATCATCTTAACATGCCAACAACATGGTACCCAAATGCGTACCCTGGTCACTGATGGATTTGATCATGAAGCCTCGAGTATTCCACTCCACATGGTATTTTTGTCTCACATATTCAATAGTTTCCCACTGATACTTTTTCCCAACGCGTAGCAGAGGGTCTGACGCTTCCATGGGAAGACCAATGATTCGATGAATGAGCACAGTGTTGATAGGGATTCGATCCTGGATCCATAAACACCCATCATGGACTAGGGCGAGAAACTAACACACCATATGGTCCATGATATTGTAGGGGCCAAAATGTGGCATCCTTAGCAGGGTTAAGAGCCCAGACCCTGCCACTTTGTGTACCTATCTCATGGGGACAATTTTTATCCCATCACCATCCTGTATTCTTTCAAGATATAATTCAGGGGCTAACTCAAGGAAAGCCTCCAAACTAGCCAAGTCATGATCATGAAAATTTATCTCATGGAGCCTTGCAAAAGGTTCGCCAATGATGGGGACCTCTCCCAGGGTCAGTGGCATCTGCAGGTAAGTGATTAGGCTGTCGAGGTTCTTTGGTGTGCGCATCGAGGGCCTGCGTGGCCAAACAAAGGGAGGTAACCAGTTGATTGGCTTGGCGGTCTGGGCTTCTTCTCGAGCAGAATGTGCCTGGGGCGCTATTCGCGGGGATTTCACATTTCTCGGGGAAGTACGGGGCTTCGCCCCAGCGCATTTCATGGGTTTCGGGGGTTTCCCTGAGCCTAGTGCTTTTTCCTTTCCCTTATTCGTGACTGGGCTTGGCGTGGAGATAACTTCTTCGGCTTCAGACTCAATCTCCACCACTTCCTTGGTTTCTTGCTCTGACAAGGTCACTGGTGTTGAGGATTCAGTAGGATTAGTGGCCATCATTCTGGTGCAAAAAACAAACTCGGGATTGCTACTGTCAGAGGGCGCCAGATGCTCAGACATGAAAAAAATGAAATATTCATAGAAACTCTCAAAGCGCAAACTTGGCAAGGACAAATTCTCAAAGTACAAATTGCTCGGAAAACTTGGAACCCTTTTCTACTCAATCCTTCTACTTTTATAACCTTTGCGATCAACCAACAGTCAGGTAAACCTTATCCAAAACTTACCATCATGTAAACAGTAAAAAATCTTCCAAAATTGCTTCATTAAATGTCAGCTGCCTGCTCCTTTCAATGGTAACGTTTTATTTTTACCCGATTTGACTGTTCCAACGGCTATTTTTTGCACCCCTGGTGCGCTTAGCACACATCTGTGCTTCCAGCGCACCCTTGCACTTTTAGCGTACCTCCTGCGCTCCCAACGCACCTCCTATATGCTCAGTGTACGCTCGTGCACTTGCTGTATTATGAGTTTATTCCTGCACCTCTGACGCACTCCTCCAGGCTTCCAATCCTGCGGCTCCCTCCTGCGCATAGCATGGTACCTGTTGTGCTTACCTTGCTTGGTGGGTATGCCCCACTTCATACAACTACTCTGGCCATATAGTCATTTGATCTGATACGGTTTGAGCCGACTGCCATTGATGTAGCTGGGTAGCATATTGTTGCGCAGGGTAGCTAACCAAACAACTCCGCTATCCGTGATTTCCTTAACTATATAGGGCCCAAGCCAGTGTTGTCGAAACTTCCCTGGGTGTTTCGCAAACTAGCTATCATAGAGCAGGACTAAGTCATCCTCCGCAAAGGTCTTTTAACGAATATGTCGATCATGCCATGCCTTATCCCGTGCCTTTTGAACCTACTGATGGAAGTTAGCAATGAAACCGTCTTCCTCCAAGGCCACAAGTTGCGTTAAACGCTCCTCCATGATAGCTGGCTCCACCATATTTGTAAAGGCTACGATGCGCAGACTAGGAACAACGTATTCCATGGGCATAATGGCCTCCTTGCCGTAGACCATCCTAAACAGTGTTTTTCCTGTCAACTTCTTGCAAGTGGTGCGGTAGGCCCATAGAATAGACGGGATGCACACATCCTAGTTGCTGTGATCAGCGTTACAGACCTTAGTCAGTGCGTGCTCCAAGACTTTATTGAACGCTTCAACTGCTTCATTTTCCTGAGGATGATAAGGAGTGCTTTTCGCATGATGGATCTAGAATTTTTCTGTCAATGCCTATATTGTCTCATTAACAAAGTGCGTACCTCTATCGCTCATCAAGATTTTTGGACACCCAAATCTTGTTAGAATCTACTCAAAGATGAAGTGCACAGCAGTATCTGTAGTGCAATCCTTCACCGCTTGTGCTTTGGCCCACCTGGTTACATAGTCAGTGGCAGTTATAATGTAACGCGCACCTGTCTTCCTTCCAGGTGGGTTGATAGGTCCCACAAAATCGATGGCCCATTTTTTGAATGGCTGCAAGGCCATTTGTGGTTGGAGATGCATTTCATCTCTACGTGATTGCCTTCCTGTTCATTGGCATGTATCGTAGGCTTTACAATAGTCATGAGTTCAGTATGCAAGGTAGGCCACCATAGGCCAGCTCGTAAGATATTTTGCGTCATTGATTTCCCTACATAGTGACCTCCTGCTACCCCGTTGTGGGCTTCTACCAAGATAACATTCCCTTCGTGCTCTAGGACGTACCTACGTAGCACCTCATCTGCTTCCAGCTTATATAGATGACTTGTGATGATGGTAAAATCTGCAACGCTGGTTACCAACTCTTTCTTTTGTTGCACCGAATACTCCGTAGGTGCCATGCCTGTAGTCAAGAACTGTATGATGTCAGTGAATTAGTCATCAACTACCTTAATAGAAAATAGTTGCGCGTCAGGCAATCCTTCTTCCAGGTTGGTCGGTTCCTCACCACTCTCAATTCGAGATAAGTGATTTGGCCCAGCATTCAACTTCCCTAGCTTGATAATGATTTCAAAGTTGTATTCCTGGAACAGTAGAAGCTATTAGTCATCAATATTTTTTTATATTTTGTAGATGACTAAATGCTTATCCTAAATTTCTAAAAACAAAATTCATGAATATTGTGAGTTTCAGAAATCTCACTGCCTTCATTATCCTTAGGATAATTTTTTCACTATCTCGCTACTCTGTTTTTCCCTAGTTAGCCTACCACTCCTAAAGGACCCCTCATGGGCTCATGTCACTCATCTTCATCCCTTTTTTCCACCCATGACCACAACATTTTGTTTTGCATTTACCTCACCCCTCCACTTTCCCACTAAGATTACCAAACAACCTACTCTTTCCCATATTTCCCAGATGCTCAAGCATTGATGGTCTCAAAACTATCTTTGTAGGCTCTTTAGATATATCAAGTATATTGGATTTTGGATTTTCAATAAATCAAATTGTCAAAAACTTTGTTTTTCATACTCGGAGACCCCAAGTCAAACTTTCAGTCAAAGACAAGTCAAAAGAGCCTCCCACTAGGTCATTTAGGGTTTCATAGGTTGTAGGATTGTCTTTAATATTCTAAATCGCTGTTTTTTGTGTGCTAAGAAGCTGAATCAAATGTGAAAGAAGGTCAGCACATGATTGTCCAAGATGGATCAAAAAGTCTCCAAGGAAGGCCTCCTTAATCAAGCACAAATTCTGCAAAGGAAAACTGCTCATTTTTTACATTTCTGTAGGAGTGTCAAGGTGGCCATCAACAGGAAAATTGGTAAGGTAAGAGGCCTGCTCCTCATTAGAAGATATACTCAAGAAAATGGAAGAATATGCAACCCATGTTCAAGGAAAATCAGGGTTTCTAGGATTGATTAGACCAGCAATATGCCAAGCAAAGATCAATGCATCAAATCACATGGATAGAGGCATACTAGCACAACCAAGCATGGATTGAAGATTTTTAGAAACTATAAATGAAGAAGGGAAGAAGGTGAGGTGAACTGAACAGAAAAGAATGAAATTGAAAGGGCTATAGAGAACTTAGAAGACAACACTGATTATTCTTCTCTAACAGCCCTAAAACCTAAGGTTTTGGAAAGATAGGAAAAGAGGGTGAAATGAAGATGAGGAACCTCCATGACAAGATGACAACGGAAAGAGAGTCTGAATAGGCTCTTCAAGGTGACTTCTAGGGTTTGGCAAGGTAAAGTGTTTCACTGCCTCAAAGGGAAAGAATGCAAAGAGTATCAGTGTGAGGAAGGTCAAGCCTTCATTTTCAGTCATTTTTCACTCAATGATCAAAGGAATAAAAGCATATGTTTGAGTTTTAAGATGAGAAGTCAAGCTTATCATAAGACTGCTACTATTATGAAGTTGAACATGTCAAACACCAAGAACATCAGACAGAGCTAAATCATTATGTCATGGCACCTGCAACAAATCAGAAGCGGCCAAAGAGAGTTAGCATACATGATGGTGAAAGCTGTGATCCTTGTCAAAGATAGACTTAGCATGCCTAATGAACAAATGAAAAGGATGAAAACAAGTTTCTCACTCACCTCTCAAAACAAAGGCAATTTGATCTCCTAGATAAAACAGAGAAGTTTTAAAGGGTGTTTCCACCATGCAAAGTGCCTAAAAAGTTATGAAAATGATTAGAAGACATGAGCATGGCTCAAACATAGTGAATCATATAAAGGCATCTGCAAAACTAGTTTTGAAGGCATCAATAGGCCAAAAAGAGATAAAAAACATGACTTCAAACTCACAAATTCCAGCAAAAGAGGTTTTGACAAATGCTAAGAAAACTGCCACCAAAGGAGAAAAAGGGACCAGTTTTATGTTTTCAAGTCACCCACTGCAAAAGGTAAAAAGAATATCAGTGAAGTGATAAAGGGACTAAAAAAAAATTATAAAGTGGGTTTTGATTTTAATTTATTTTCCTTAAAGGTATATAAAGACCATTTTTACTCTCCTCCCATCTCAGTATGAATATGAAAAGGAGTGAAAATCCTCAAGGAGAAAATTTCTGAGTTTTGGTCAATTTCTGGGCAAAGTCACCCGGTGCTACGCTTAGGAGTAGGCACTGTGCCTAGGGCACCCAGCGCTGTGCGTAGAGGAGAAATTGCAGTGTAAAAATACATTGTGTCGCGCCTAGGATGGAGTGCGCTGCGCTTATAGCTGGGTGCTACACGTTCGCATAGCAGGAGGACCCGATAGGCATAGGAAAGGCTTGGAAAACCTGCATGCGGGCAACGCTATGCCTAGAAGGAGCCCGACTCGCCCAGGAGTGCCGGTGCTGCGCCCGAAAGGAGCCTGACTCGCTCGGGAGTGCCAATGATGTGCTTAAGGAAGACTCGACTCACCCAAAGCCTGTGAAGCACTGCGCTTAGAGGGACCTGACAAGCCTTTTTTTGCCTGGCGCTGTGCCTAGAGGACTAGTAGGCCTGTACGAATCGTGCACCAATGCACCCAGGGGCCTGACAGGCCTGCACATGGGCAAGCGCTGCGCTTAGGCTTGAAACCCTCCAAATTGAAAAAATTTTCCCAAGCACAAACGAGCACCCTCCAAACTACCTTCAAGACCTTGCAAAAGAGTTCAAATTGGTAAGTGGACATTTTTTCTCCTCCTCAAGTGAAATTCATGAACTAATTTTTAAAGGAAGGTGATCAAAACCTAGTGCCTACAAACCCTAGGTCTTCATGGCAAACAACCCTCTTTTTTTACCTTCAAGCAAGTAACTATCAATTAAGGGGGGAGTGTCAACTAGGGTAACTATAATCAGTTCAAGATAAGCCCTCCTTCAAGCTCAAGGAAAATCAGTCATAAACCCACCTCCATCTCACTAATTCACAAAAACTGCCCTCACCATCATTTCATTTCATTCCTCCTACCTAGGTTTCACAAACAGGCCTAATTTTGTCTAAAAACCACACCAATCACCATGTTAGGAGAAGAAGGCAGTATCAGCAGTGAAGGAGGCCAAGTTCCTATGAAGCAAAAGCACAAGGGTGGGAAAGTTAGCAGATTTGAGCCCCAAGACATAGTGGAAATTAATTCCTCCCCCATGATTCTCACATGCTTTCAAAATTTGGGGTGTTTTCAATTTTGTCAGAAAGTCAAACAAGTGCACAGTCACCCTGAGCTCACTAGGTTTTTTGTCCTCAACCTACACAATAAACAAGTAAGCCTTGCAGGGGTATATTTTGAACCATCAGCAGATGCCATCTCTAGTGCTACTGGGCTTCCTGATGTTGGTGAGAAATGTTTCAAAAGGGCAAATTTGGACATGAACTATTTTGAGCCATTTATCAAAACTAGGTACAAAGAGGGCTGGAAAACCATTTTCCCTTTCTCACACTTGCTAGACGGGTATGCACCCTTGATGAGGGTCATCATGAAGTATTTTACCTGTGAGGGAAGGTACTCTAGGCTCTACTCCTACCATATCAGATTACTCATGGATTTTACCAGAGTCGAGATGCTTCATTTGCCCTACTACCTCTACAGGAGTATTGACAAGATGTCTTCTGTTGTCCGGAGGAGGAGCTATTCCCAGAAAATGCATAGTTTTTTCCACCACTCCTTCATCAAGATGGTGGTATTACATCAGTTGGAGCAAAAAGGCATATCTTGGGAGGTGTTCATTGCTCATGAAATCTTCACCAGCCCACAACCTCATCATCAACCTTGTTTAGCATCATCATCTCATCCACCTCCCTCCACTCCTCCATCACCTCCTACAGATCATGCCTCATCATCTACCCAAGTACCCTCTCCTTAATAAAACCTCCCTTCCCCATATTCTCTTGATGCACCACATCAAGAAGGAACTGGCAGTGAACAAGAAAGTGACAACGAGGGTGAGAATGACAATGAGTCAAACCAAAATGAGGATGAAGGAGATGATGAGTTGAGCCAACAAGAAGCGGACAACATTGAAATAGAAGGGGGTGATGACAATGCAGAAAATGAGGAAGTTGAAAGTGAGAATGAATTGAGCATTGATGAAGAGGAGGTCAACAATAAAACAGAGGACATGGAGGTGGATGATGATGAAAAAGAGGTAAGTGATGAAGAAAGAAGCAATCACACTAAGAATTATGAGGATGAGGATGAAAAGGACAACATGGACACAGATGAGGCAAGTAACCAAGAAGCAGAAGATAATACAAAGGACAACCATGAAACTATGAGCCCTAATGACAGTCAAAACAGTGAGGCTCATAGTCATGAAAAAGTTGGGGGAAAAGACAAAGAGGATAGCCAAAATAAAGGTGATGACAACACAAAAAATGAAGAAGAAGTTGAAGATAGTCATGATTTTCATGACAACAGTCATGAAGACAGTGAAGAAAGTGAAGAGGGTGATAATGAGAATGAAGATCACAGCATTGAAAAGGCACACAGCTTCAATGATGAACAAAATGAAAGTGTAGAAAACAGTGAAGAGGTTGAAAGTGAGGTTGATGTTGAAGGAAAAGAGGTGAGCAGTAGTCCAAGTGATGAAAAAGAAGACATAGAAACTAATGACGACAGCCATAAGGAAAGCACCAAAATAAGCCAAATTGAACCTTTTCCCTTAGCATACCCCAGAGGAGAAAGACATATGTTTGCTGCCTCTAAAAGGTAAGGGACCATGATTTCTACTCCTATTGGGCCAAAGGACAAAAACAAAGATAAAGGCAAGGACAAAATCAAAGATAAAGGCAAGGAAAAAATCAAAGATAAAGGCAAGGTTAAAATCAAAGATAAAGGCAAAGGAAAGATAAAAGAAGAAGACCAGCATGGTGTAGAACATGAATTTGACCTCATTGAACTTGACAATGATAAAGAGGATAAAAAGAGGGCCAATAGCATACTACTTCAAAGAAAAAATGTAGAGATTAAAGACCTACAAAGGAGCCTTGGCATGGCATAATACATTATTTATTATTATAAGGATGAGCACAAGTATATGAAGAAGATGAAAAGGGACATTGGCCTACAGAAAAGGATGGCCAAACACTATGCTTTGAAAAACAAACTTGCTTTTGCCAAACTCAAAGAGGCCCTCACTGAAATTCAAGCACTCAAAGGGGAAAAAGACCAAGAAAACCTTGGAATCTTGGTTGAAGCTTCTCTACAGGCTTCTCAAACCCAATAATGGAGACATCCACCAATTTTGAAGAATTTTTGACAAACTTTGGTTTTTTGTGAATTTGGAGGCCTCTAAGTGCAACACCCCTGGCGCTACGCTTTCATCTCAGACATCTTCAGAGGGATAACTTTGCATTTTTAGAATCCTCATGACTAGTACATTCTTCTCACCAAATTTCAAAGCATTTGGAGCATTTTTGACCCCTCAAAAGGTCAAAAAACACCTCATTTTTCACCTTTCTGCCTCATTTTCAGGCTTGGCGATGTGCCTAGAGTAGTGTTGAGAATTTTGAATTTTGAACAGGTAAATGAAGCTCAATCAAGAAACCAAAGGTATATTTGGAAATTATACTCAGCATGCTTTCCAACGGGCCATCACGGAGCAAACTCTGACATCGGGAAGGTCACAAAACTTGGCTGCAAGTGGACCCATTTTCTGCCTGTGAAGGCGCTGCGCTTTTAGACCTCACTGTGTGTTTTTGGCCAAAAGTCAAAAAAATACACTCATTAATTGAAAATTTTTATTTTAATGTTTTTTGAGGCAAATCAATCCAAAATTAGGTGCTAGGAGTTATTTTGGCATTTATTTCATGATATATTTTATGTCTTGGGCCTTGCATGGTCTCTTGGGCATTAATGACATTTATGGATGATTTTAACATTTTCCAACCCTATCTAGGGTTTTTTCCCTCCTTTTCTAGATAAATAGAGCATGAGGGCTTCATTTTAAAAGGTTGGCATTTGATGACTGTTGAGAGCAATATATGGTTTTTTGGAGCTTGAACAGGAAATTGGTGTTGTGGAGCTTGTGAATGGCTTGTTTTGCTTGTTGATGGAGAAGACTTGCTTACAGGATCCCTGAGCTTGGTTAATGGTGATGTGCTTCTATTCAGTTCATGTTTTCTTATGTATCATGTTGTTTCATCTTTCTATGTTGTAGTAGGACAAAGGATTTATACTAAGAAATGTTCTTCAAAGGAACCTTAGCTCTGTTTGTTCTTCACTACCTTTATGTTTTCCTCTGCTAGGTCATTTTAGAGAACCCTTAATTGCTCTCTAGACCCACCCAAGCCTGTTTATCTCATGAATGGTTTAATACCGTAGATATCTTAGATGTTTTATGGTAAGCCCTGCTTGTTTGATATCACTGAAACACTGTTCTTGAGGTCTCTCTTTGAAATATCACTGATTAGGTCTTCCAAAGAGGTTATGTTTCAATCATACCCTTTGTCCATGCTTGAAAATTTGTTTCAAAGATCTTTATGGCTATGATCAATGATGTTTAGGAGTTCCCTCTTCCTTGATTAAATTTATATGTTATCTTAAATGTTTTCTAACCTTGAAGGTGAAATCACTAGAAGTTAAATGAGTTTCTCGCCTTCTATATTTCATTGGATTGTTTCTCTGAAATGCTTATTTGCTTGAGTTGAATCAAAGAGTTATTGGTGTGCCCTGTTTATTGATTAATTATTTATGCTAAATAGTGTTGAAGTCCCTCCTTGTTTTAAGTATTTGATAGAGGATTCATGATTTCCCTTTGCCCTACTTTTTTCACAAACTTGATGTTCATTTCATTTCACACAAACCTTGAAAATCCACTGACCATGCTAGATTTTCCTTGTGATGCTCTCTAATCCATTGTTGAACATTCCATGACTTTTATCGACTCCATAACCCAATGACTTGAATTTTTTCTCACTCTATCTATTCTACTTGACCATCTTACCCAACCAAAAAAAACAAACAAACCCTACACTTAACAACTAGCCTAAAATCAAAACCCTAAAAGCAAACAAGTTCACATCCTTTGCATACAATAGAGAGAGCCCTCTCTGAGTCCAGGAAGGTTAGGTCCTAGGACTCCAAATATTGTTCTGATGTTACCTTGTGCATTTATTCTTACCAATCTATCAAATCATGGGAACCTAACAGAAGCCATCGACAAATCCCCCCACCCCCCCCCCCCAAACACAGGCTTATTCACCAAGTACTTCAAAGACGAATTATCTGTAAACATTTTGAAGTGTCCCCCTAACAGATAGTGCTGATAATTTTGTAATTCATAGACCATGGCCAATCCTTCTCGCTCTATGGTGGCATATTTGTGCTCTGTACTAGAGAGTTTTCTACTAGAAAATGCCACTGGGTGATCAATGTCTCCATCTCCAGGCTGCGTAAGGACCGCTCCCAGATCGATTCCTGAAGCATCAAAGTGAACATGAAATACCTTCACCCAATCTGGAAAAATAAGGATAGGAGCAGAGACCATGTTTTCCTTGAGTAGCTGATCAGGTGATCATGTCCAAGTTATGCAAATTGCTCAAAAATGAAAGTGTTCAAAATTGGTTGCCATCGAAACGATCGAAAATTTCTCGTTGCTGCGATTCTGACGCCGTGAACGGGACTCAAATCTAATGTCGTATGTGAAAGTTATGAAGGTTTGAAGTCTCCAGTAAACTCCATTTTTCAGTTGACCAAGTTTCACTTATGAATTTGGAAATATAAAAAAAAAAGAATATTCCAAGGAATATTTCAAGAATATTCCTCAGAATATTCCCCAAAATATTCCTCAGAATATTCCCCAAAATATTCCCTTGAATATTCCATCTGGGTGAATTAGACTTCGACAAGTGTCTTCTCCTTATTTGATGCACAGTGTCATGTGGCAAGCCCGGAGGCCGCCACGTGGCCCCAGGCCATAGTTGAAAGGCGTATTAAAAAAAAAAAAATTGCACTCCTTCGGATTCGAATGCGGGTCTAGCCTCCGCAAGCACAAGCGCTCGACCATCCGGGCCATTGTAGTTCTTAACATATAAATAACTAAAGTTGTATTTAACGTTTAAATTTGTATTTGATGGTGGAAAGAAGGGCTAGCCCCATGTTAGCCAACATCACATGACCTAGGCGACGTGACTAGGCCCTTAAGCTTCGGTGGGTTTTGTAGCCGTTACACTCGGCGGTTAATGCGGAATGTGAATAGCACATTATCTGCCCATTTAATGTCACGTTGTTGTTATAGTTTATTCCGCTGGCGGTTCGACTTCACATGTGACCATAAACCCAACATTAAATTTAACAACCAGTTTTTCTGCCAAGTCTGGAGCAGGTTTTGCCTGTTAGGTTCCCGTGATTTGGCAGATTGACGGACCAAATGACGAAGTAACATAAAACCAATCTTTGGAGCCCTAGGACCTAGCCTTCCTGGACTCAGAGAGGGCTCTCTCTAATAAAGCGAAGGATGTGAGCTTGTTCGCTTAGTTTGTTTAGATTTTAGGCTAGTTTTTAAGTGTGTTTATTTGTTTGTTTTTTAATTATTTGGAGGAAAAACTGATCAAGTGGATCAAAATAGAACAAGAAAATGAGATCAACTAGGCTATGGGGTCAAAAGCAAGCCAAGGATGTCAAGACAATGGGTAGGGTGTACTGCAGGGCCGATTTAGTATAGCGAATGGATATTTCAGGTGGTTTATGAAGTGAAATGAACATCAATTTTGTGCAAGACAAAGGGATCTTAAGCATAGATAGTTTAAACAGAAAGAATTCATGTGGTAGGACTAACCATTAATCATTATGAACCAAACTCAAATTGATAGATGCATAAAATAAACATTCAGGTGATGCATAGAAGTATAAGACCCTCTAACTTTGGGAAAATCACCTTCAGTGGTTGAGAACACATATAAGACAGACCAAAAGCTCAAAATGTGGAAAGGAAACTCCGAAGCAACACATTCAAACTGATGAGAACTTTGAGATAAGTCTGCAAGTATAGGTAGAGGGCAAGATCGAAACAAGAACTCCTTGATTTAAACTAGACAGTAAAAAATTCAAAGGAGATTTCATTAATGAGGTTTAAAACAGCTATGAGTAAGCAGGGCATACCATGAATCAAACAAGATAGCATGTCATATTAATCATTAAAGAAATAAATAACAAGTTCTTAGTGGATCAAAGGGCAGCTAAGAATCCTTTGACATGAATAAGAAAGATGAAAACATATAAGTTGTAATGAATCAGGAAATTTGATGAGCCTCAATGGGCATACCTCAAACTATTCTTTACTGACCTACAGCAAGCAAGAAACATGGATACATATGTGGAAAACTAAGAAAACATAACTGAAAAGGAGTACAATACCATTTACCAAGCCATGGAATCCTGCACATAGATCCTCTCCATCATCAAGGCAAGCAAGTCAAGCTATTCACTCCATAAAACAAGTCTAATCATCAAAACTCATAGCATATATTGCTCTAAGCTCAATCAAGTTCTTAAACTCTTCAGAGTCCAGCTTGTTTATCAACTCTTCAACCAACAATATTACAATGATTCTCCATGAGTTATATAGGAGAATGAGAAGATAAGCTTCACAAAACTGACTAGAAGCTCATAGGCTAAAAAAAAATATGTATAAAATGCTAAAAAAGGAAAAAATATTGACTTTTCATTACTGACAATGGCTAAAAAAAAGGCCTAGCACACATTTGGATAAGCCACTTCAGAAAACTGTCTTTTTGCCAAAATGCTACAGGAATGTAGCAACAGAAAATTCCCTGTTTTGCAGACAACTTTTGAGGGACCTCCTGGTGTCAAAACGAGGCCCATGATAGCTCGTTGGAAAGCCTTGGATGTCTAGTTTCTGAAAATACTTGATTTTTCCCAAAATAATCATATAAGTATGTGAAAAACTGAACTGAGTGGAAAAAACAAAAAAAGTAGCCTTTGCTGATATGCGAGGTAGAAAGTTAAAAAATAACTTTTTTTCGCCTCTTTGGGGGACCAAAACACCTTCTTTGGATCTAAACAATTGTGAGTAGCTGCCCCTGAATTTATTCCATCCAACCAAATGAGTTTCATGAGCTGAGGATGCTCCTAGCACCCATGGCAGCGCCTTGAAAAATGTGCAATTATGGCAAAAAAAAACAGAAAACAAAATCTTGTCAAAATTTGCTCAATTTTGGCAAGCAAGCTCCTCATGGGTTTTCAAAAACATGCTAGCTCAGGCCAAAATTCCAAGCCTATATGTGTCCTTTTCCTCTTTTCTCACCGGCACCCTCTTTGGGCAGTTTTGAGTTTTTCTTGGTTTTCTTCCTTGTTGTTTGACATTTTAGCTTTGGTGAAGAAGTCATGGCCGCTTGCTTTGGAGAGGCAGCTAGTGCATTCTTTGGAGAATCTTCTTCATGCTCTATTTTTCCAATGTCTTTCTCTAGGCTACTTTTCTCTTTTGTTTCATGTTGTTCCCTTTGGAATGCTCACTATTTTGTGTTTATTTGCCATCATTATTGCTTTCTTGAGGGCTGTCATGCTTCTCATCATTAGTACCTCTTTGAGGACTATCATGTTCCTCATTATCACTATACTGGCTGCCACTTTGTTCCTCTTTATGACTGCTATGCTTACTACTATGTTAGCTGCCATTATGTTCTTCCTCCTCACTGCCATGTTTAGACTCTTTACTTTGTCTCTCATCATTACTAGTTTTCTTTTTGTCACTTTGCCCTTCCTTGGAGGCATTTTTTCTTCTGATACCCTTTATTGACTCACCAAGACAAATTGTTCAAATGATCACTAAAATAGGTCTTCAACCAAAAACACTTTATCCTCTTTGCAAGACTAAGTTTGTCCCTAGTTGTCAAACAAGCTTTGTTAAGTGAAAACAAGCTCCCTTCTTATGAACTTAGTTGTGAGAAACGAGCTTTTAATGAGATCTATTTTTGGTCTTTTAAGACAAGTTCCCCCTTTGTTTTTGACATGAAAACTCTTTCCTTTCAATCACTGTTTTTATCCTTTTCTATTCATAGCAAGAAGACCACCTTTAGAGCGTCAATAAGCCCTTATCTTTTATCATTGTCTCTCTGTGGTTATTTGAAGCAAAAAAGGGTGTTCTTTGAAATCATTGTTTTGATCTTGATAAACATGGTAGGTTTGAAAACAAGATGTGTTTTTTCCCTTAACCACTTGCAAACTCCTTTCAAATTTTCAACAAGCCCTTGCACCTTTTAATCACTGTCCCTGTGAAATCACTATTAATGGGACTCCTTTAAACTGATCATAAGCAGAAACTTTTCCCTCACTTACTGTTTCTCTGCGATTTTGGCAAAGAGGGCTTTCTTGAAAACAAAAAGGTTCCTCCTTTTCCTTTGGGCACCAAAACTCTTTCTCCTTTGAAAACTGTGCTATTTTTTAACCACCCACAGCAATAAGACTCTTTCAAACTGTCAACAAATCTTTCGTCCAATCACTATCTTCCTTTGTAATCACTATTTTTTTTAAAAAGGTGAACAAACCCCTTTTAAATAGATAAAAGCACCCTCTACACAAACTCTATTTTTCTTCATAGACTGTGTATATCCTCAACTATTCATAGAAATAAAATCCTTGGCAGCCAAACTTCCTCTTTTATCACTGACTTCTTTGCATTTTATTGAACAAGACAGTTTTCAAGAATAACTGTGTTTTCTTTAAGCATTGGAGGTGAGTTTGTTGTGCTAAATTTGAGCTTTGATACCTTTGGAGACCTTTGATAATCGGTGTTGACAGTGGCTCGGGCGCCCGGGCGGTGGGCCGTTTAGGGGTGACCTGGGCCGTTCAAATATAGGCCTGTAGGGATGAACTAGGAGAGGTGAAAGTGGTATGCAGAGTTTGATATGTGGAGAGTGAGCTATTGGTGTGAAGAAGACTGCTTTGCAGAAGGAAGAGACAGGGGGTTTAGCAGCGGCCTTGGCGGGCAGGACCACATTCAGCAGTGGCTCGACCACCAGGCCGTTCAGAGGTGGCCCTGGGCCTTTCAGGAATGGGTTGTGCCGAAGGCAAAAATGACAATTGCAATGGTTGAATATGAATGATATGAAGGGAAATTACACACTGCAGGCGGGAGGAGCTTCTTTCGTGGATTGGGCTCTTGGATGGAGGCAATCCAAGCTCGGGCGCCACATTCAAGAGTGGCCAGGGATGTGTTCAGATGGGAGCCAGGCGTCAGGCACAGACGCACCACGCACAAACACAAGCGCACCGCGCCTATAACAAAAGTCTTCAATAATCACCTATAGGCCTGCCACGCACAAACACAGGCGTGCCACGCATTCCGTCGAGCTTGAAAATGACTCAAAGTTGTTAAATACCTATTTCTCTCCTCCATGACTTGGCTCTTATCTGAAGTGAAAACTCCTCACATACAGATTTATCAAATTGGTGAAACGAAAATATTTTGTCTAGGCGAGTACCCATAGAACGATACTCAAAGCTCAAAATTTGACTATGTAGAACTCGACCACTGCAAGTCAAGAATAGACTGATCATACCAGAAACCTGTGGAGGAGCCTTATATCTGAAAACTCCTCGCTGAAAAATTTCTACTGCAACAATCTCTTCCCCAAAAACACAAGACCATTTAGATTCCCAAAAGTTATTTTGGGCTTCAATAAAGTCACCTGTAATAATTGCCTTCGTTTCTTCTGATTAAAAAGCCCACATAGGTGAAATTTCAGTGATATAGAAAATGCACCCTTGAACAAGTGACTGGTCAAATGTAACATGGGAATCTAACACCTCCCCAACTGCTCTGTTGTCTTCAGTCTGCCATTCATCAGCTGAGTTTGGAGAAAATTCTAGAACGAAACTTAATCACTGTCCAAAGCTGTCTTGCTTTTTGAAAGAATTTTCCTTCCATGTATTAATAGGTTCACAGACTTCTGGAGGTTCCATGACTGATTGGTCTGGATACAAAGCACTGTCAATTGTTTCAGACAAAGCATATTTTAGGTTTTGAACTTCAACCCACTGATTATGAAGCATTTCATCCCGCTCCAGAAAACCCATCAGGTTTTGTTCTTTGAAATCAGACTCCCATGTTTGAAATTGTTGATGCTTCACCACAAGTATGTTTCCAGTTTGTGTAACATTTCGAAACTGTTCTTCCCCGTGTTCCTGTTCAAAGGCAACTGTATCTTCAATTAGAGCATTTATTAGAGATAAATCTTTGGATGCTTCTCTCCTTCTCATTCAGAATCTGACATGGCATTTTAAGGTGTGTTCTCTGATAGCCTCTCAAGGGTTCTGCCATAAGTTTTTGCATTGTTTGCACCTCCTCTAATGCAGCATCTCAAATCCATAATGCAAATCCACTTTTTATGAAGTGAGAAAGTTATATAAAAACTATGTTTGTTGATCTTCATTGTTCTGCTATTCTAGTTTTTGAGGTCATCCTTTTAAGACATAAGAAATTTACCTTTCTGGCATTGTGCTTTTCAATGCCCCCTTTGAAGAGGCGCCCTTTGAATGGATGTGAATTATGGCTTCATCACACTTTTAACCTTTTGAATGAGCAGATCCCACTCCAGTATCTCAAAATCACCATGTAAATCCACTGTTTTTGAAGTGGTGAGGATCTTTTCACCATGATTTGGTCTTCTTTTTGTATGATGAAGGAGGCCCTTAAAACATGTTTTGACCTTCTGCTGGTATGATGAAGGAGGCACTTTTTCGAAATACTCTCAAGGGCGCTCTTTTATGAGGAAAGAGGCTAATAACAACAGTGTTTATTGCCTATTCACATTGAAGGTTTTCTCCAATACTGTGGCATTGTATATCATCTGAAAAGAGCTTACAAAAATATTACCACTGCAGCCTTTCAACACCATAATGCTTCTTTTGTTTTTTATGAAGTGAAGGGGATCTTAAACCATGTGTCTTCTCTGTCTCTTATCATTTGATGGAGGTACCCTTTGACTGAAAGTGAAACATTGTTTCATCACCTTTTCTTAACCCTTTGAATAAGCTGATCTATATGGATTGTTAATCATTTGGAGAGCTGACCCTCTACTTTTTGTGAAGGAGGCCACAGTTGAAGTCTCTCGAACCTACTGTCCTCTTTCCTAGGTAACTTTGCTTATGGTAAATGTCCTAGTCTCAAAAGCATTATGAAACCTTTTAAGAGTGAAAAAAATGATTGAGGAAATGATGAGGGTTACTGTTAGGCACTTTGTATTCAAATTTTCTCTTGACTGTGTGTAGACCTTCTATTTGTCCTGAAGAGAATCCCTGCAACTGTGAACACTTATGCTCATTTAGAAATCATGGTTAGGACCTTAACTTTATGATGAAAGAGGCCTATAAAAACACTACCCCTGCATCCTTTTGAAACCATTATGTATCCCACTATTTTTTAAATGATCTGAAGAAGTAACTCTTGGTGCTGCACAGGCGCGCCGCACTGCTTAGAAAACTGCACTATAGAAACCTACAGGTGCGCCGCGCAACATTCCAGGAGCATCGAGTCATTTTGCAGCCAGTTCTGGAAGCCTTCCCGGTGTCAGAATTTGGCCTGAGATGGCTCGTTGGAAAGCTATGGAAGTATAATTTCAAAATATGCTTGATTTTTTTCATTTGGTTGTTCAAAAATTGACAGTCCCAACACTGGTAAAAAATGGTGAATGATGGTGCAGAAATACATAGTGTTGTTTGCAGGCTACTTTTGGATGTCTTCCCGGTGTCAGAATTGGGCCCGAGATGGCTCTTTGGAAAGATATGGATGTATAATTTACAAATATGCTTTAGTTTTTTCATTTTGTGTCCATTTTGTTGTTTAAAAATTGACTATACAAACACTGGTCAAAAATGGTGAATGCTGGTGCAGAAATACATAGTGTTGTTTGCAGGCTACTTTTGGATGCCTTCCTAGTGTCAGAATTGGGTCTAAGATGGCTCTTTGAAAGGCTATGGATGTCTAATTTCAAAATATGCTTGATTTTTTTCATTTGGTTTCCATTTGGTTGTTCACAAATTGACTATCCCAACACTGGTCAAAAATGGTGAATGCTGGTGCAGAAATGCATATTGTTGTTCATCCTTTGGAGGAAGTAGCGCCAAGCAGCCACTGAAGTTACTCAAAAACATGTTTGACCCTCTAATTATGTGTGAAGGAGGTCAAAAAAATGTGTCTCTCACCCTCTACTTATCATGAAGGAGGTCTTATCAATGTGTTTCTAACCCTCTGCTTTTTGAAGGAGGTTCCATCAAACACATGAAATTTCATCCATCTCAACACTGTACCTTGCTTTGTAATATATGCCTTTGCTTTGCCATATCATTTGTGAAGCTTTTAGGGAGTAAAAAATGTGATTGGAATATGGAAATTGCTCACTTTTAGACACCTTTGAACAACTCTTTCCCTTGACAGTGTTTTAAGGGGCAACGAACTTTTTGTTGATAGCCTTTCAAAGCTTAGTTCATGATAAGGTACAAGAAGCAGCTTTCCTTCTTATACTTTCATCCTGGTTGCCTAACTTGCTTTGGTGATCTTTTTGTCAAAGATTATCCTTCTCTTTGAAATAGAGAAACTTGTAAGGCTAGGTCACCCTTCAGAGAACTTGGGCAGCGCTACTTTTGGAGTTGATCCTGAAGTGCTGATGATGAGCATTTCTTAATTTCTTTGCATTCATTGGTCTTGATGGATGACCATTTTCTTCATGCAGCTTTGGATTTAAACCATGTACACTTGTTGTTCTATACTTACTGCTCTCCAACTAATTTTTGATGGCAAAGTAATTCAGCATGAAGGATCTGTTTGAAATTTGTCCTTTTCCCCTCATTTGTACACTGATCATCATTCAATTACACCCCTGCAGAGATGTAAAAACAAATGCTATGAACCTTTGGAGGCTCTTTTGGTGCTTCATGGAGATTATGCCTGATATAAGCATATTTCTTCAGATAGTGACAAACCTTCTCTTTTACTGATTTGGATCTTTTTTGAACTTCTTCTAGAATGAGACAAAGTGACCTCTTAGTGGTGTGCGACCTATGGATAGAACATTGCTTGCTTTGCAGAATAGGAACTAATTCAAGGCTGACTGGTACTAGACAGAGGCTTTTGGCTTAGGATATCCTAGCCAAGGAAAAACTCTCTAAACACCACTATCTAACTTAGGGAAAACTTTCATAGATTCTGAGTGTTTTCTCAGGCATTATCAGATTCTCAAATGACAATATGACAAGGGATAGAATTGCAGACACTTTGCCAACCTTTGGATAGTGAATGGCATGAGAAAAAAGGGTAAATGATAGTAGATAACTTTCAGCTATGAAAGCTATGGACAGGGTTATTTTGCTGAAAACATATAGGACTTGACAACTAGGGTTTTCTCTCATCATAGACTGACAGGAAGGGGTAGGAGGACAAAAAATGTTTTTGGGGTGTTTTCTAGATGACAGATTGATAGTTTTGGGATCAGCTTCTAGAAAATTCAGCTATGGAAACTAGTCATCAATAACAATTAAATACTGATGACTAACACTGCCTTTTACAGCCTTCTACCAATTTTAGTGCGTTTAACTAGAGTTCACCCACATTTGGTGGGGTTTTCAAGTGACATTAGATAGTTTTCTTTGGGAGGCCATAAATTCCTCAATAGTGAAAAAAATTGGACGAAATTTTAGTCAATTTTGGGTTTCTTCAGCATTCTGAACATTTTGGGACAGGTTGTAGAGCAAAGAGATGTGTACTTCAGCCATTTTTGCTTCAGGGAAGCTTGAAGAGCCATAAGGGCCATCAGGGAAATGGAGCTGTATTGGGTTGTACTTCACTGTTTGAGGTGAAACAAAAGCCATTTTTAGCTTATTTCTGTCTTCTGAAGTCAATTGCGCAGTTAGTTTTGCTTGTTTAGGCATATTTTTCATTGTATAACCATTTTGAGCAACTTAATAGAGCAAGGACATGCCCACTGGGAGCCTTAGACCCAGCAGATGTAGCCCTGGAGGGGTGAACTGCCTCATCAGTTTGCTGTGTTATGTTATGGTGAAGTTTATCTATTGTGTATTGCTAATATGATATGTTAAAAAATAAATTTAATTAACATTTCCTCACCCAAAAGCTCAGAAACAATTATAAAAAACACTTTGTTTAAATTGCAAGACATGGAGAACACTTTGCACACTTAAATAAATGGAAATGGATACTTTGCATAACATTAAAAATACTTCCATTTTCATATCAATTGGTATCAGAGCCAGGTTTTTACTCTGCATTTGTTCTTGTGCAAATATATAGTTGATTGTTTGCAAGTTTTGATGCTTACTAGGCTTAAACTCAAAAGAGGGGAAGGACAATTGGTTAGAGCACAAAGTAATCCTCAACCAAGGAGGGCCAGAGTGCCATTTTCTCCACCATATATTACACCCCCAAGAGATACTGAAGAAGCCTTAAGCATGTCTTCAAGAGAAGGAGAAGCTCCTGAAGACATTGATCCCAAAGAAGAAGAACGGGTATTCTGAAAGGCTTTCCTAGACATGACAGAGATGGTGAGGATACTCTACCAAGAAAGGAATGAAAGGCTTGAAGGAGAAGGGTCTAAAAACTCCAAGGAAGGAGAGGGTTCTTCAGGAGGAAAGAAAAGTGATGACAAGTCAAAGAAAGGACATGGAGGAAATGGTGATCCACCATCCCCATCTTCATCCTCTTCCTCTACATCGTCATCCTCTACTTCGGTGAATCGATCTCACAAGTCTAAAACCACTGGTAAAACTCCATTTTTAATGCTTGATGTTAAATTTGAGTTGCCTATGTTTAATAGTGAAGTCAATGCAGAGAAACTTGACAATTGGATAAGACAGTTGGAAGTTTATTTGAGGATACAAAACCTTCATGAAGACGACACCAAGATACAGTTAACCTCTTTGAGAATGGAAGGAGAAGCATTGGTATGGTGGGAAGCCAAGACCAAGGATGAAATTAAAGAACATGGTAATATCACTTTATCATGGACTGAATTTATTTCTGCAATTAAGCAGCAATTTTATCCATTAGCTCATTTACAAAAGGGTATCATGAATTGGCAAAGTTTTAGACAACTTAAGGGACAAAGTGTTCAAGATTACACTCAAGAGTTTAGAAGAAGGGCTATGTTGTTAGGAATTGATTTGCATAGTCAAGATGATTTGATGAAATATATAGGTGGTTTACACAATTATCTTATACATACTATCCTTATGTTCAATCCTACCAGTCTAGATGAGGTTTGTGTCTAAGCCACGCATTTAGAGGCTAGAGGGAAACAATATTTTGATGGGAATGTAGATAGTGAATTTAAAGGCAAGGGGAGGAAAATAAATGCAAACTCTAGGAAAGAAAAAGGAAAATTATTTTGTAAAAACTGTTCCAAAACAAGCCATGATGAAGACCACTGGTGAAAACTTCATTCGGAGCTGAAACCAAAAAATTTTAAAACCAAATATAAGGCCAAAGAAAAGGGCAAAATGGTTGCAATTTCTGAACAAGACTTAGGGTCTGAATCAGGTGATGAAACTAAAAGCATAGCCATGATACTAAAGAACATAAAGGGGAAAGAGATTGTAAAGGAAATGAATCCTAGTTCTAGCACTTTAAACTGTCACATAGAAGCTCCAAATGAAGAGAGGAGGATAAAGTTGTTTCATGAGAGGATAATTTCAAAACACACAAAGATAGACACACTATTTGACAGTGGGTCACAAGCGAATCTCATCTCAGAACACTTAGTCAAGAAGCTGAAACTTGAGACCATTCCACATCCAAATCCATATCCACTTGGATGGATTTGCAAGGATGCCAATTTACAAGTTTCGAGGAAGTGCATGTTGCACTTCGCCATAACAACTCATTATGTTGACATGGTTGAACTAGATGTGGTACTGCTTGACATTATAGGTGTGGTTTTGGGTAGTTCGTATTTATATGACAGAAAAGCGATCTTCCATCGCCATGAGAACAAGTATCATCTGTTCAAGGATGGCAAGGAGTTTATTGTGAGAGAACATCGGAAGAAGCTAGAATCTTCTTTAGTCAATGCAGGGCAATTGAAAAGGCTTGTCAATGCAAGTAAAAATTTGACTTTGTTGATGATTAAGCAAAAATATTTTGTACATAATCCTTTTCATGTTATTTTTGATATAAATGATGATATGTTTCAGTCTGAAAGTAGGTCATCTTTGGAAGATGACAAAATTTTGTAGAGAGTTTCTTTGGTGTCGATCAGTGCAGAGAACAAAGTGTCGGTGCAAAGTGGTGCAAGAATCCATGAGAGGGAAAAACATGCAAGAAAAGAGGGCACAAAGTTCAGCATGGGTCATTGCTGGTTTCAGAGTGGCAGGTTGGTATGGTGAGAAAAATTGGTCAGGAATCAACACAACTACATGGCTCATTCAAAAAAAATTCATCATGAGGATAGTTGGCAAGGTGAATCTTATTTTCAGTTTCCTTTGAAGTTAGACCATTGTAGAAACAGTATGTATTCTGCAAATTTTAGTTGTTTTTTTGCAAGTTTCAAAAATTTGCGGCATGACACAGTCAAGGTTAGCAATAGTCGGTCAATAGATTCAAGGAAGAATTTGTCTTTTTATGAGAAGCTCAATTTGATGAAGTCAGGAAGATTTCACTGGTTCAAGGTTGGAAGAGTGGAGAATCAGTCTCCTCATCTTCAGTTTCTGTAATTCAAAGAGCTTTTGGTGTCCAAAAGCTTCCCATTTGGGAGGTGTGATCAGCTGATCATGTCCAAGTTATGCAAATTGCTCAAAAATTAAAGTGTTCAAAATTGGTTGCAATATAAACGAACAAAAAGGCCTCGTCGCTACGATTCTGGCATCGTGAATGGGACTCAAATCCGACGTCGTATGTGAAAGTTATGAAGGTTTGAAGTCTCTAGTAAACTCCATTTTTTAGTTGACCAAGTTTGACTTATGAATTTGGAAATATTAAAAAAATAATACTCCAAGGACTATTCCAAGAATATTCCTCGAAATATTCCCCAAAATATTCCCACGAATATTCCATCTGGGCAAATTAGACTTCGACAAGTGTCTTCTCCTTATTTGATGCTGGGTTGACTGTGCAAATTTGGACCAATTAGCGGGTGCCACGTGGCGAGCCCAGAGGCTGCCACATGGCCCCAGGCCACAGTTGAAAGGCGTATTAAAAATTTTTGTTTGCACTACGTTGGATTCGAACACGGGTCTAGCCCCCACAAGCACAAGCGCCTGACCATCCGGGCCATTGTAGTTCTTAACATATAAAGAACTGAAGTTGTATTTAACGTTTAAATTTGTATCTGATGGCGGAAAGAAGGGCTAGCCCTTAGGGGCTAGCCCCATGTTAGTCGATAGCACATGACCTGGGTGCCGTAACCAGGCCCTTAAGCTCTGGCAGGTTATGTAGCTGTTACACTCGGCGATTAATACAGAATGTGAATAACACATTATTCTCCCATTTAATGTCACGTTATTGTTATAGTTTATTCCGCCGGCGGTTTGACTTCACATGTGACCATAACCCCAACATTAAATTTAACAACCAGTGTTTCCACCAAGTCTAGAGTAGGTTTTGCCTTTTATGGCCTTCTGCCAATTTTAGTGCGTTTAACTGGAGTTCACCCACATTTGGTGGGGTTTTCAACTGACATTGGGTAGTTTTCTTTAGGAGGCCATAACTTCCTCAATATTGAACCAAATTGGATGAAATTTTAGTCAATTTTGGGTTTCTTCAACATTCTGAACATTTTGGAATAGGCTATAGAGTGAACAGAGGTGTTCTTAAGCCACTTTTTCTTTAGGGAAGCTTGAAGAGCCATCAGGGCCATCAGGGAAATGGAGCTGTATTGGGTTGTACTTCACTGTTTGAGGTGAAAAAAAAGCCATTTTTAGCTTATTTCTATCTTCTAAAGTCAATTTCATAGCTATTTTTTCCTGTTTAGGCATATTTTTCACTATATAACCATTTTGAGAAACTTAATAGAGCAAGGACATGCCCATTTGGAGCCTTGGACCTGACAGATGTAGCCCTGGAGGGGTGAACTGCCTCATCAGTTTGCTATGTTAGGTTATGGTGAAGTTTATCTGTTGTGTATTTCTGATATGATATGTTAAATAGTAAATTTAATTAACATTTCCTCACCCAAAAACTCAGAAACAGTTATCAAAAACACTTTTTTTAAATTACAAGACATGGAGAACACTTTGCACACTTAATTAAATGGAAATGGATACTTTGCATAGCATTAAAAATACTTCCATTTTTAGATCAGTAGCTCAAAGCTCTTCTGACACTCGTTATCCCAAAAAAATGAAACATCCTTCTTAAGTAGATTTTCTAAAGGCGCTATGATCAACGCGTATCCCTGAATGAACTTTCAATAGTAGCCTGTATGTCTGAGGATCAAACGCAACTGTTTCTCAATTGTAGGTACTGCCAAATTGATGATAACTGCAACTTTTGCAGGGTCAACCATCAGCCCCTGTCGGCAAACTATATGTCCGAGAAAGATTCCGAAGGGTACGCAGAAGATACAATTCTTAATATTCAGGGAAATCTGGTGCTTTTGGCAGGCATCCAACATCATACGCAGGTTCGAGATGTGTTGCTTCACTAAGCCAAATACAATCCAATCATCAAGGTAAATCTCCAGGAATTTGTGGATGAACTCTTTGAACACCTCAAATACTATGAGTGAAAAGATAGCAGGGGCATTTTTTAGTCCAAATGGCATAACCGTATACTGAAAGGATCCTCACTCAGTGGCAAACGTAGTTTTACTGTGATATTTCGGTGCGATTTTGATATGATGGTAGCCTGAGAATCCATCAGTGAATGAGTACGCTTCTTGGCCGCCTATGCTATTCAAGATTTCATCTGAGAATGGCGTCAGAAGGGGATAATGTACGCATGCATCATTCAATTTGTGCAAGTCCACACAGATTTAGATTTCCCCCTTCATCTTCTTCTCCTGAACCACCATTGGACTTACCCAATCTGACTATTCGACCAGTTCGATGATACCTACGGCCAGCATTTTATCAATTTCTTCCCTAAAATTCTGCTTATACTTAAGGTTCAGTAGATAAGGGCACTGCTTCACAGGGCGCGCATCTAGTTTTATCATGATGCGCATAACCCCTAGGTCCCCTGTGATCCACTTGAGCTCCGAAAACTTCATCTGGAATAAGTCTTGATATTCTATGAGCAGTTTTGCAACTTTTCTTACGGTATCATCATCCCAATAATCCCCTATTTTATCCAACTTAGGCTTCTTTTCTGTGCCAATGTTGACTTATCGCAGCTTCAGAGGCTTTGTAACATCCACAGTTTATAGCAGAGGACCTCCAACTATGCGTTCTCCCTCCGAATCTGGGATAGAGACATTGTGTGGATCCTCATCGCACTCTTTGATGGTTATATTGCGGCAGTTGGAAATATCCTACATCTGTGTTTCCCATGTTGGTGCCCCAAAGGATGCGTAAGGGTTGGATTCACCAAATACAAAGGTATCTATATCCTGCAAAGCTTTATTAAGCACCTCTGAGCCCCCTGTTAATCCAAATGTCCCCAGAAATTCATCCTTTAAAGTTTCCCAGTGGCGGGTGCACTGATGTAGCTTCGCATCTAAGTACCATGAAATGGGAATTGGTCCCAAAGAATGAATAAACAAGTGAACCCATTCTTCTGTAGTCCGATCATACCACTTCTCCATCCAAGCAAACAAGTGTTCGCGCAGATCCCCTAGGCCAAGAAACGTCTTGATGCGCATATCAACCGGCAGCTCAAATCACAAGATCATCATGTCCCGACATTCCTCCCAGTCCTGGAATGCACCCTTATGCATGTCCCACCATCTTGCAGGTGTTGTGCGCATGGCTAGATTAACGGTCCATAACCTTCATTCTCTTGGTACCTCTGCTTCAAATGTTCGTAAAAACTCCTTAATACTACCGGAATTATCAAAGTAGGGCAGTTCTCTTACCGCTGAGGATATGCATTGGAAGTCCCTTGTGATTTGCAGGTAGCGTAGCGCAGAGATATCATGTAACTGGTTTTTCCAATTTTCCATTTCTCCGTCGGAGTCAGAGAAGCATTCGCTATCCTTCTCCCAGCAAAGCACACCATCGGCAGTAGGATTGATCCAGTCTTCGTCCCGTGCAGTTAACTTGTAGATGTGATTCACCTCCTCTTCCTCACGCATTGGTTTTGTATATCTTTCTCTTTCTGCTAGGTCTAGTGGTACTATCACCCATGTCCCTTCACTTTCAAACACCATGCTTCTCTTTTTCAAGTTGATAATACCGCCCATATCTATGGCCCAGTCCAACCATAGGAGCGCAATATAGGTTTCCGCATCTTCTACAATCTGAATGACCTCAAAGTCAGCCCGGACCGTAACTCTTGCAATATCCACCATCATCTTTAATAGCCTTCCCAATGGTATGATCTTCTGCTAATTGGCCATGCGCAACTAGATAGTGGACCATTCCAACTTAGGTTCCCCCATGCGCTGCCAGGTTTTCTTGGGTAGTACGTTCGCATATGATCCTAGGTCCAAAATAACCTGATCCATTTCATAACCATCGATTTGTGATGTAAACTGCATTTCCCTACTAGTGCATTTCTTATGTTTATACAATTTGTGCACGTCCTTAACTTCCAGGGGTGGATTAGTTCATTTTGTGCAGCTGTCTATTAGTCCTTGAAGGTTTTCTATGGCCCACTGGTTATGCAGCAGCTTCATACACACCTACAAGAATGGTTTGACCTTGTCCTCGGCTCTGATGTTTGCAGGGTTCTGAGAATCAAATGCCTTAGACTGAGCAAAGTCTTGCTGAGCTACGACAAAGGTTTCTTTTTCCTTTTGTAGGTTCAAACCTTCTTGTTTGGTGACTGCTTTCCAGATCAAACGTTCCACCGTAGCTTTCTCTTCAGCCCCCCCAGTAGCCATGTCGCTGCATTTTATGACATTAATGCTTGGTTCTTCATTTCAAGGTTCTGCCTTAACCCTTTGCACATTCTGCGTAGGTGTCTGTTTCTTTTCCTGCATCTTTCCGATCAGAATTGGACAGTCTTTGATCACATGGTCCAGCTTTCTGCAATATCTGCAGGACTATATTACAGGGTTTGGGTGGTCTCTCGCAAAGTGGCCTACCTCTCCGCAGTTATAACAAATCATTTTTCCTCTTCCCCTACCTATGCTTCCACCTCATCCCCCTCCCCTGCCCCTAGCTGGGGAGCCACCTATGCCTGAGGGGGATCTTGGAGAAGAAGGATTTGACTGTACCTTATATAGGTTTCCTCAGTCTATCACCAAATCATAAGTTCATCAGTTCTTCTCATCATGTCCTACAAATCTACAAAACCTGCACCATTGTTGCTTCACGTCTGGGACATATGCAGCAAGGCGGGGGTAGTGGCTAGTATCATGTAGCCTAGAAACACGATAATCATCGCACCACAACACCGGCCCACTTGGTCCCACAGCTTCCCTAGGAGGCAATGGACTGCGTCTCCTGGCCTGCATGTATTCTACTAGTAGAGGACAGTTATCCTTGGTGTGGCCATTCACCCTGCATCGTATGCACCATCTGTCAGGGCTAGCCTCTGTTCCTCACTCCTTCCGTAGATTTTGGATCTCCATGTGCATTTCCTCTAGTTTTCCTTGTATTTGTTGTACTCCTAGCTAGGTATCATCTCTTGGTGTGACTTCCAGCTTTATAGCAATCTCCAAGGCCTTTTCCTACGATTCAATGGCTTGATGACCCATTAGCATGCGTAGGTGGGGCAGTAACATAGCAATGAACCACTTTGTGTGTTGCCTGTAATCATACATAAATCCTCCTTCTCTGATTACCTTCTTTAACCATTGGTCAGCTTCTCAAAAAAACTCAGACGGTCCCTGCTTGAAATCTTTTAGATCGTTCACTATCTGAGAGTAGGACTTAGGCTTCTTCAACTTTTGTTTCAGGGCATTCTTAATCTCTTCAATGGTTGCATTCACATGCTGAGCTATGTATCCCATATACCAGTCCAAGGCTCTTCCTTCAAAGGCAAGGGATAGGTGTGCCCTTTTCACAGCATCGCTGGCCACGTTCTGCGTAGTCCATACTGATCCTGCGACAAACCAGAATCGATACCAGAATCGATCCATATCTTCATCCCCTATGCCCTTGAAGGTAGGTAACTTCATGTGCGAGGCCAAATCGTCTTCTGATGGAGGTGGAGGTACGGGTGAGTTCTTACCCCTATGTTGGTTTGAAGGCAGTGTGGACGAAGGGCTATGCGCAGCCTAATTTCTTACTGGACTATAGACAGATCTATCTCCTTCTTGATTATTTTTGTAATATTTATCACTTCTTGTTGTACCCTCACTCTGATTGTATCTCATTCACTTTGTATGACTGCACAAAATTCTCTTTTTGCACAATAAGATCTTAATCAGTAATGGCAGAGTTTTCAGAAACTTACCCTGGAACCCCTTGAAGAACCTCTGCTCTGCCTCCGAATAGGACACAAATTGATCAATTGCAAATTCCATCACAAATCCTCCCAGCACACTGTCTACCCAGTGATCTGCCATTCGAGTGATGGTATTATCAGTTCTTTCTAACTGCTAAATCAACTTGGGAGTCCACTGCATAATCCGTTAATCCTTCCAACATGTCTGGAAGTCCATGAGACTTGTCATCCACTCCTGGAGCTCGGTTGTGAATGTCACGAAGAAAATTTCTTAGATCTCTGTGAAAATGTACTTATTCTTCCACTTCTGTGCGGTCAACTTTGCATTGCAATTCTCTTTTACTGTGAATTCCTAAACTTGCTTTTCAAACCACTCGTTGATTTATTTCTTCTCAGGTCTCCAATGTGTTCTTGGCATTACCCGATCTCTCTCTCAAAATTCTCCCAGTCCCAGCAACGAAACCATTTTTTGGCTCGAGGGGTCCTCACCCAGGATCGGAGGTTAAGGTTTGCCAACAAACCCCTATACTACTGGCCCTTTCGGCAGTGACCTGCTTGTGCAGGCCAAAGTCTCACCCAAAGCAATATGGGAGGGTGTTGGAACCAGGTTTTTGTACCTTGAGAGAGAGTAGGTAAGTCAAGAAGGTCTGCATTCCCAATCTATCGAGTTTGCACTAAACAGATCTATTCACAGGTTTATTGACAATACAATCCACAATATAACAGAGAGATTATCATGCACAAATCTAGTCGATACCTTCGCATCCACGTGCAGAATACCAATTATCAACATAGAACACTATAATCGCATCAATTAATAGATCACAGATACATATACTAGAAACATAGACACTTTCACAGTTCACAACAATTAAATAGATACTTTTGCAACTTAATCATATAGCCCAGGTTCACATTAATCATAACAAAACAGATCCAGATAGCATCAGATGTCCAACAATACTTCACATATATATCAAAATCCACTTACAATCCCAAATTACTACCTACGCACATAGCCAGCAGGGTCCGCACACAGTAGGAATGAGGATCTCCACGCACACAGCCAACAGGAGTCCTTACCCAAAAATCCTGACAACAGATCTAACAATTCGTGCTTATCATCAACCTCAATTCTTTCCTACCTTAAGACTCAAAACATTCATCTATTTATATCGATTTAGCCTATGCATCCAGTGGTCCACAAACAGTGGTTTGTGGACTCTTGGTCTACCCTTGACCCATTACAACACATTCGGGGCTTTGACCCACCCCAAACCCCTACGTTAGACTAAATAATACCAAAAATATACAAAAATGTACAAAATTCGCATCTTTAGGGGACCCTGTTCCAGCAGGGGGGTTTGTGAGAGGAGGTGGAGGATGAAATGGAGTGGTTTTCACAGTGGATGTGTGAATGGGAGTGGCATATGTACTTGGACCAGCAAACTGAGATTGAGTAGATTTGGAATGAAAAAAGCCAAATTTTTGCAGAAGCAGAAAATCGGGAGGAGTGGAAAGAGAGGCTTCTCTACTAGGAATCTACTGCAAATCTATAGGCTCAAGGTATGTATGGTCTATCCCACTTTGAGACTTAGTTCTGAACATATTTCTTCTGTTGTGCAAGTCAAATTGGGGATCTTGCAAGGCTGTGATATTTTCAGGGACAAAACTTTCTTTGTGAATGGTCCTAACAGTAGTTGAATATTCAGCCCTATATGTTTTCCACAGAATTCTTTTCGGATCATCAAATATGATAGGAGGGTTTGGGTCAGGGTTAGATCTGGTGTTAATCCTTTGTGAAGCCAGATTTCAGACCCAAAATGCAGAGAGGCCTAAAGTTTAGGAGTGTCTTGAAAACAGACCTATCTGCAAGGGAACTAATTTTACATAATGAGTGACTGGGTTTTAGATTGTTATAACTGATCAGTGCATTCCCAAGGGATTCTATGAGAACTAGTGGAGTTAATAGGCCTATTGAAGGCCGGTGGAGTCACTGGGTGGATGATGTTTACTGCTTTGAGGGTTTGCTTGTTGTCCACCATCAACAATTTAAAAACCAATCTAGAGACGTTTTGGGTTTTCTGAGTTTCTTTATGTAACACTAAGATTTTCAATGGGTTTTCTCTAGTTGAGTCATCATTTTGCTAGTATGGTGAATCAATTAGATAGTAATCCTGGCTAACACTTGATTTTTTAAGTATGACATAGGTCTTAGAGTTTTTAAGGAATACTTAGGATGTTACTGACTCAGAGTCCCACCATGACTGCCGTTATGTTAGGTCCTCATAATTTATCAGATTAGCAAGACCAAATGTACAAGGGTAACATCAAACTAGTCTTTGGAGTCCTAGGACCTAGCCTTCCTAGACTCAAATAGGGCTCTCCCTATGTTTGTATGAAAGATGTGAACTTGATATATTTTAGGGTTTTGATTTTAGGCTAGTTATAAGGATTAGGGTTTGTTTGTTTGTTTGTTTGGTTGGGTAGATTTCCAAGTAGAATAGATACAGTGAGAGAGGTTTATACCATTGGGCTATGGAGTCTGCAAGAGGTCTTGAGAAGTGCAACAATATGTCAAGGGTATATCACAGGGCAAGTCTAACAAAGCCAAATGGATCTAAAAGCTTATGTGAGTGAAGTGAAACATTAAATTGTGAACATAGTAGTTGAAAAGGGAAGTTAAGAATCCTTTAACAAGTACTTTAACAAGAATAGCCTTTAAAATCACTATGCATAAAGAAATAACCAAAGACAGGGCATACCAATAACTTCTTTGACCAAACCCTAGCAAGTAGACATCAAGACAACAATCAAGTGAACCATATAAGGCAAGAAACTTGTAAGCCTTCTAGTGATTTAACCTTCAGGCAAAGAAAACATCTAAGACAACATGTAGTAATAATAAAAGAGTAGGGAACTCCTAATTTTCTTAATCAAACTACAAAGAACTTCGAAACAACCATTTAAGATGAGCAAAAGGGCAGGGAAAACCATAGACCTCTTCAGCTAAACCCTAATTAGCAATAATTCAAAGCAAAGATCTCAAAAACAATGTTTATGTCACATCAAAGAGCAGGGCTAACCATAAACAACTTTGAAATTGGCTCTATTAAATCATTCTTAAGATAAACAAGCATAAGTGGAACTAGAGAGCATTCAAGAATTCTCTAATCTAACCTAGCAGAGGAAAACATACAAGCAGTAGAGAGAAGACAGAGCTAAGGTGCCTCTAAACAACATTTCTTAGCCTAAAATTTCTATCCTACTGCATGAGAAATATGAAACAAAATGATAACATAAAAAAAAAAAAACACTAGATAGGAAAGACATCACCATTAACTATGTTCAGGAATCCTGCAAGTGAGCTTACTCCATCACCATGCAAATCAATACATTCACAAAGTCCAAAGCCAAATTTCTCCTCAATATTCAAGTCTATGATATTTTTCTCAATAATTATTCAACATGTACAATGAGGCCTCAATGCAGTATTTAACTAGCAAGGAGGACCAAAACCCTAACTAGCATTTCCAAAATGTCATTAATACATCATAAATGCCATTTTTTTCCAAAGAGACCATGCAAGGCCCAAGGAACAAAATAGCTAATGTAATAAATGAAAAATAAATTCAAACATAAATTTTGAGCTAACTAGGAGTGATTTGCCTTAAAAGTCCTCAAAAATATATATTTTTCAATAAATTTGTGTCTTCTGTTGACTTTGCAGGCAAGGGCGCAGTGCCTGCACCAGAAACATTGCATGTTTTGTGACCAAGGTTTGGAGGCCTTCCAGGTGTCCAAATGAGCTCCATGATAGCTCATTGGAAAGCTTGTCCAGTAGAATTTCAAAAAATGCCTTTAATTTTCTTATTAGAATTCATTTACTAGCTTAAAAATTCAATCTCCCAAGATTGCTCAGGGCGCAGCGCCAGCTCTAAAAATAGGGCAGAAAGGTGATTTGTTGGGTGTTTCTGGCACTTTTGGAGTACCAGTTCTGCTCCAAATGAGCTGAAATGTTCTGTGGATGATGTCATTTGCCTAAGGATTCCAAAAATACAATCCATTCCTCAAAAGAGTTCCCCAAAAAAGAGCGCAACGCCAGTGGCGCTGCGCCTTTGCCCCTCCAAAATAGTCAAAAATCCAAAATTTACAAAATTGTGCCAAAAGTTGGATTTACCTTACTAATTATGTTTAGGATGCCTATAGGGATGCATCAGGAAGGATTTCAAGTTTTTCTTTTCCTTTTGCCTCATTGAGGGCTTGAATCTTTGCAAGGGCTCTTTTGAGCTTGGCCCTTGCAATCTTGTTCCTGAAGGCATAGTGCCTTGCCATCTTCTTTTGGAGGTCATGATCCCTCTTGGTCTTCTCCAACAGACCCTCTAGGTGTATGGTTTCCCTCTCAATCCAAGGTTCTCGATCATAGTCAATCTCCATGGCAAGCAACTCACTTGGAGTGAGTTTCTCTGCCAAGGTTGCCTCTTGCTCTCTCTCCTTGGCTAAGGCCTTCTTTAAGCCAATTTTCATTGGCCTCCTCCTAGGAAGTTGTTCTTCCTCTTCATCAATGTTCCCATATCTGTCCAGGGCCTCATCTAGCTTAGCCTTGGCTTTTGCAGCCTCTTTCTAAGCTCTGATAGCTCTAACCTCATAGATTGCCTTATGTGCCTCTAGCTGCTTGTTTTCAATCTCATAATAGTGAATCACATTCCTAGCCCTACCTAGATTGGCTTGCAAATATTTGATTTGGGCATCTTTTCTTTTGAGCAACATGCTTGAGATCCTTGCCTCATTTTCATAATCACTTTCAACATGAATGAGTTCAAATTCTTATTCAGTCTCATGCTAGTCTTCTTTTTCTTCATCCATGACCTTTTCTTTGCCTTTGTCAAGCTGCTTAGTTGATGTGCAAGGCATGGCCCCTTGCCTCTTGAGGGTGAAAAACATATGCCTATTTCCTCTTTGGTAGGTCAAAGAAAAAGGTTCAATGTCCACCATTTTAGTTTCTTCAGTCTCATTTCCATCATTGTTGTCATCTTCACTATCATCATGGCTCTTACCATAACTACTCTTATGGCTACCTTCATCATTGGTATCATTATTACTATCATGCCCTTTTGTACCACTGTCATCATTAGTGCCAACTTCATCATTGTCTTCTCTTTCAAGGCTCTTTGTTTTATCACTGACATCATCTTCACTGATATCATTTCCCTTTTCCTTGTTGCTTTCTTCATGGCTCCTTTCCTCACTATTATGTGCTTCATCACTATTTATCTCACTGTCATCATGGCTCTTTGTTCCACTGCCATCATCATCACCATCATCATTTCTGCTGCTTTCTTCTTCATTTTCCTCATCTTCACTGATATTTTCCTCCTTATTTCCTTCTTCTTCATTGCTTGATTCATTATTGCCCTCTCCCTCATTGATATTTGATTGCTCATTGTCATTTCCCTCATTGTCTGATGCATTGTGAGAGGGTGATGAAGGAGGTTTGTCCTGAGGTGAAGGAATATGTGTGGATGGTGAGATGTGTTATCACCCATAAATTTTCAAAACATCATTGTGTTAAGTATGTTTTTGATCATGGTTCAAAACTGGGTTTAGAAGTCAATTTAGGATTTTGATCAAGGGTAGGTTTTAGATTTTTAGAGTTTATAGCCCATCCTTAGATTCAAAATAAAGTATTTTTTAAGGTCCCTTCATGTCAAATATCCATCATTTTCATTTGTGAGACATTTCATAAAGTTTCGGGTCAAAACTGTGCAATTAGCCCAAAAACCTCGTTTTCGTAGCACTACTAGTTCAAAAAAGTTTATTTTCGCTACGAAAGCATGAGTAATTTCATAGCATAAACAAGAAAAAATACACTGCCGGTGCTATGAAAGCATGGTTTCTTAACTGTCTTGCAATTTAAGCTGAAATATGTCAGAATTCATTGGGAAATGACAGGTTATGTTAGTCATCAGTAATTTTTAGCCTTGTTGATGACTAAATGATTATCCCAAGATTTGTAGAAACAATTTTCATAGGCATTGTGAGTTCTAGAAATCTCATTGCCTTCATTATCCTTAAGATAAGTTTTTACTATTTTACCTTTTCATCCTGTCAAGCTTTGCCTACCAGTCTCAGAAAACCCATTAGGATCCCATGTCACTCATCTTGTGTATATGTTATCATCTTTGTCCCAAATCCTTTGTTTTTATTTACCTAAAAACCCCACAGCTATCTAAGACCACCAATCAAACAACTCTGTTATGTCTCCCAAAATACCTCCAAACATTGATGGTCTCAAAACTATCTCTGTAGGCTCTTTAGATAAGTCAAGTACATTGGATTTTGGATCTTCAATACATTTTTTTATCATAAACTCTATCTTACACTTGATGATCCCAAATTCTAGGTCTCAGTCCAAAATCCAAGTCCAAGAAAGCTTCCACTAGGTCACCTAGGGTTTCACAAAGTCATAGGATGGATTTGGTAACCTACAAACTCTGTTTTTTCTATATGAATAAATTTCATTCAAAGAAGAAAGAGACAAGTCATTTTGTCCAAAGCTGATCAAAGAGGTCACTCAAGAAGGCATTTGGTCTAGAGCATAAGTTTTGCAGGGGGACAGCCGCACTTTGCTCACATTTTCGCAAAAGAATCAAATGGCCATCAACCTAGCAAGAGGTAAGGTAATGGGAAACCATCACAAGAAGACCATTCACAGCAAAAGAAGGCAGCAGGTATATGTTTGGAAAGAAAATCAGGGTTTGTGACAGCTTTGACCAAACAAGGAATCAATACTAGGTCTGCAAGGGCAAAAGGTTACATCCACTCCATCAGTGCACAATTGAAGATTCTTTAGAAATGATAAATGAACTTTGATAAGTTTCAGAGAACTTAGAATACAACACTATTTACTTTTTTCTAAGCAGCCCTAAAGCCTAGGAGTTTAAGAAGAATGACAAAACCGGTCAACTGATGACAAAGAGCCTCCTTCATAACAACAGATGGCATGTCAAGGGTTTCCAACTGCCCTTTAGGGTTTGGAAAATAAGCATTGATCCCACCTCACCAAATGTACAAAAAGGTAGAAGGTATTAACACAAATTCATGAGTTTTCAAAAGGTAGGATCAGAAGTCCTAAAAATATCAGGGGAAGCAGACAAGAAGCACTATATCCTACTTCACCATAGGAGCAAAAAGGGCCAGAAATATCAGTTCAAGGGTTTGATTCCTCAAAGGAACAGTCAGAGGCATATTCAAATGGTCAAAGGAGGAAAGCATGGGGTATAAATTTCCCAAGGAGGTAATTATGACAAGCATAGGTTCATTGTTGGTAAAATGAGCTGTTAAACTCCAAAAAGACAGTAATCAAAGGAAAAACTTGTGTGGGCACCTGCAAGAACAGAAGTGGCCTGAAAGACACAAAAATAATATCTCAACTCCCTCACTAAACATACATCATTATCAAAGTGGTCTAAGGAACAAATATACCACTGGTTTACAACAGAGCAGTAAAACCTCCAACAAGGGTCACCTTATCAAATGTATATTCTGCAAGAGATAGATTATGCCATGAATGATACTTCTACAAAAATTTCAAGGATGGCTACCTATAGGAAAAATTGGTAAGCACATAAGTGCTAAATAAATGTTTCTAGTGATGATGACACATAAAGATTAAAGAGGTCATTGATACTTGTTGCTAAGGGTTTTCATACTAGGAGGTTGTTTACTGTTTTAAAGAGAAAACAAGATAGAATGTAAGTCAAAGGAAAATATGTCAAAAATCACAAATCTGTTGTTTGCCAATGATAAAACATCATAAAAAGGTTCATGTCTACAAAATATGGTAAAGGGCACATGTTTGAACTTGATGAAAGTGTTGTTAGTACAAAAAGAACATTCAGAGGCTTCTAGAAATGAAAAGAACAATGTTTTTTGTCAAACTGCCACCTACAGGACCAAATGAGCCAAAAAGACAGTGAGAAAAAGTAAAGAGAAATAAACATTAGGAAAGGGGGTCTAGGCATGAAATTTATTTTCAAAAGGGGTATAAAAGCCTCCTTTCCCTTTCCCTCAACCTCATTTGTCATTGCAAAAAAGAGAGAGAGCCATTGAAAGCAAATTTTGAGGGTTTTTGTGCGAGTTTGGAGAAATGTTTTTGGTGTTGCACACCAACACAAGGGCTATGCACCTATCCATCAGAGCTGCACACAGAGGAGGCAATGAAAGTGTAAATTAACATTGCGTTGTGCACCGGGAGGCTAGCGCTACACTTCGGCCAGTGCGCTATGCACAGGCACAGAAACAACCTAATTGCCCACCTTTGCACACCGACACTGCGCTCCGACAGGCCCGACAGCTTGTTTTGCAGCCCGAATCGCCTGCAGAAGATTGTCAGCATTGCGCACAGACCTGCCAGCCCTGAACGAGCAGTTGGGTGGCGCTACGCACTGGTGCTCTTTGACCTAAATTGCTCAAAAAGGGTCTAAATTCCATTTTCTTGCCTCCAAAGCCCCTGCAATAGTCAAAGCAAGGTTGGTGGTTTTCTTCCTTACCTTCCAAGTAGTTTTTTCATAATCAATAAGGTATTTAAAGACCTAATATGACCAAACCATACTCTACAAAAAAAATCAAATTATTCACCTTCTAGGGTAGGGTTTTCAAATTTGAAAGATTATCATAGGTGTAAAGACTCTCAGTGCCAACAACCTGCTTCTAAAAATCTGAAAACCCTCCTTCAATGCTTGAATTTGCCCTCATTTGCTGAAATTTTCCCTCATCTCACTCATTACCCTCTTTGGACCTAAAGGCTCTCAAAAAAGCTAAAAACCTTTTGTTCTAGGCCAGTCACCATGTTTGAGGAAGAAAACAATACCAGCAGTGACGAAGGCCAAAGGCCTATCAAGAAAAAACACAAGGGAGGAAGGAATAATAGGTTTGAACCCTTGGATACCATTCAGATCACCTCTTCTCCAATGATACTTACCTTTTTTAAAGATGTTGGATGCTACCAGTTTTGTGAGAAGTTTAAACAAGTCCAATGCCACTCATTTTTGACTAGGTTGTTTGTTCTCAGCATCCAAAACCACCAAGTCAACCTACCAGGAGTGAATTTTGAGCTCTCATCTAAATCCATTTCTAAAGCCACAGGTATACCAGACATTGGTGAAAGATTGTTTAAAAAAAATAAATTGGACTTGAGCTACTATGAGCCCTTCCTCAAACCTAGTTGCCAACAGGGCTGCAAGGTTGTTTTCCCCTTCTCCCACCTGCTAGAGAGGTATGCCCTACTGATGAGGTATATCATCAAATATTTCACTTGTGAGGGGAGGTACTCCAAGGTTTATTCATATCATATAAGGCTTCCGATGCACTTCACCAAGGTAAAATTGCTAAACCTACCATACTATCTCTTCCAGAGCACTGACAAGATGGCTTCAGTAGTCAAGAAGAGATGTTATGCCCACCAAATGCAGAGCCTTTTTCACCACTCTTTGATTATTATGATTGTCTTGCACTAGCTAGAGTAGTAGGGAATCCCTTGGGAATTTTTTATCTCACATGATTATTTGCAAATCTCCAAGCTTTCATTCAGCAAAATTTCCCCTCCACCCCACATTCACTTACCTCCACTCCTCCATCTACTCCTCCTATGCCTTCTACAAGAGGAAACTTACCTCCTACATCTTCTCCTGATGCATCAAGTGAAGATGATGACAGTGGTAGTGATGAACAAGAAGGTGGCAGTAATAATGAGGAGAAAACAGATTCTAATGAGGAAGAGCAGCAGAGTGATTATGAAAAAGAAGAGGAAGAGGAACATGATAGCCATGAAGGTGATGACAGCAGCAATAAAGAGAAATAATATGATGAGGGAAGTGATGAAAACAATGGGGTAGAAACAAAGTTTAAAGAAGAGCAGGAGGATGAAAATGGCAGTCAAGAAAAGGAAAACAGTAAGCAATTGGAGCAAGAAAGTGATAGTGATCACACAAATGAACCTCACCCAAACACAAAAAAAGGTGTTGATGATGAACAAGATGAGGACCAAGAGGGTAATGAAGACAGTGATGAATATGACAGTCAACAAGAAGATGAAAAGGACAGCCAAGAGAAAGATGAGCATGGGCATGACAATAAGCACAATAATGGTGTAGACAGTGACAACATGACTGAAGATGATGATAGTGAAGAAACAAATGAAGATAATGAGGAAGTGAAATATCAAACACAAGAAATTGATGAAGTAGATACAAAGTTTGAGGAGGAAGGTAGTGACCAAGACAAAGGCACAGAGAGGACAGTCAATGAGCAAGACAACTTAGAAAATAGTCGTGACAGTCATGACACAAATTAGCCTCTGAATTACCAAGAAATCCAAAGTGACAGTGCAGAAAGTGACAGAGAAGAGGACCTTTATGAAAAATAGAGCCAAAATGAGGCAAGTGAGGAGGTTAGTGATCAGTTTGAGAGCCAGCATGATAGTATGGAAAACAATGACGGAAATGAAGATGATGATGAGGCTAAAGATCAAGAAATCAGTGACCCAATGGAGCATGAAGTGACTCATGAAAGCCATGACAAAGATAAAAAAGCTTGTGATATCACCAAAGATCAAGGCACCCTGATCACTCCTCTCACATGCACCTACCATAAAGGTGAAAGAGATGTGTTTGCTGCCTCAAAAAGGAAAAGGGCCATCTCTCCTCCAGCTATCAAGCACAAAGACAAAGGCAAGGAAAATATGGAAAAATGTGAGCAGTAGGTAAAGGTAAGGAGAAGCAAAAGGATCAAGAAGACTCCTCAAGAACCTCAATATATTGATCTAGGCAGTGACAATGAGGATAAGGAGATGACCACTAGATTGCTTCTCTTGGAGAAAGATGCACAACTTCAGGAGTGGGAAAGAGACTTTGAGATGGCACAACATGTCATTCACTATTACAAAGAGGAGCATAAACATTTCAAGGAGGTAAAGAGAGGCCTTGCCCTACAAAATAAAATGACCAAGCATTATGCAAGGAAAAACATGCTTGCTTGTGCCAAATTGAAGAAGGCCCTCATGGAGCTAGAAAACCTAAAAAGGGAAAAAGTGCATGATAGCCTTGGATTTTTGGCTGAGGCTTCCCAACAGGTTTCCAAGACCTCTTGAGGGACCTCTCCACCAAGTTTGAGGCAATTTAAACAAAATTTTGTCTTTTCCAAATTTTGACCCCTCTATGCACAGCACCCTAGGCACTACGCAAAAAATTGGTGCATCCTCAGCTCGCAAACTTATGAATTTTTGGATTCCTCACATCCCCAACAGTCTGCTTACCAATTTCCAGAACATTTGGAGCATTTTTGACCCCCCAAAAGGGAAAAAAACATCAAAATTTTAACCTTTCTGCTTCATTTTCAGACCAGGCGCTGCGCATAGAGAAGTTTTGGGAAAATTAGTTTTTGAATAGGTAAATGAAATCCACTCAGCACAAATCAAGCATTTATGGAAAGTAGACTCATTAGGCCTTCCAACGAGCCATCATGAAGCCAAATCTGGTGTCGGTAAGTGGTCCAAAACTCAGCTACAAGAGACCCTATTTTCTACTGAAGTGGTGTTGCGCACAAAGGCTGCCTAGTGTGTTTTGGACCAAAAGTCAACAAAACACACTCATTTATTGAAAATAGATATTTTTGAGTTTTTTGAGGCAAATTACTCTAGAATTAGGTGCAAATAGTTATTTTTGGCATTTATTTCTTAGGATATTATGTGCCTTGGGCCTTGCATGGTCTCTTGGCCATAAATGACATTTATGGTAATATTTGATATTTTCCTACCACATTTAGGGTTTTAGTCCTCATTTTCTTCATAAATAGAGCATGAGGCCCCTATGTATTTTGTTGGCATTTTATGAGCTTGAAAAGCAATATACATTGTTTTATGAGCTTGGAGAAGAAATTGGTTTTGTGAACTGGATGAATGGCTTGTTTGGCTTGATGATGGAGAAGCTTGTTTGCAGGATTCCATAGCTTGATGAATGGTGATGTCTTCTTAACTTGTTAATGTTTTCTTGTTTTCATTTTGTTTCATTCTTCTTGGTTGCTATAGATAAAAAAAGTATAGGTGGAGACATGATCTTTGAGGCACCTCAATCCTCCTATCTGTTATAGCTTTGATGTTTTCCTCTTTTGGCCATCTTAAGGAATTCTTAATTGCTCCTTATGTCCACCAAAAATTGTTTCTTGTTTCATGTATGGTTATTATGCTAGCTTGCAAGTATGATTCATGGTATGCCCTGCTTATTTGAAGTTTTAAAAACCCTATCTTGAAGCCTTTCTATGGAATATTGATTGCTAGGTTAAGTCAAAGAGGTCTCGTTCAATCTTGCCCTTTGTCCATGCTTTTCAACTTGTTTCAGAGTTCCCAATAGCTTTAAATATGATGTTTAGGAGTTCCCTCTTCATAAATTGAGTTATTTGTTTTATATTATATGTTTTCCCAAAATCTGAAGGTGAATTTCTAAAGTTAAAAGCTCCTATGCTCTCTATGTTTCACTGGAATGTTTATCTTATCTGTTTATCAGTTTGAGTATTGTTCATAGAGCTTAATGGTTTGCCCTAACTCATGATTAGTAGCTTTAAACTATATATGTTTAATACCTCTTAGTTTTTTCCCAAAATTAATTCTCACTACACCTCATACATCACCTTAAGGATCCATTAACCTTGCTAAATTGGCCCTGCAATACACTCTGTTTCATCATTTAGACACCCTTGACTTCATTTGACTCCATAGCCCAATGGCATTGACATATTCTCACTCCACCTATTCCACTTGACCATCTTACCCAACCAAAATAATCAAAAGACCCTACACCTAATAACTAGCCTAAAATGAAAACCCTACAGCAAAAAGAAGACATCCCTTGCACCCGATAGAGAGATCCCTCTCTGAGTCCAGGAAGGCTAGGTCTTAGGACTCCAAATATTGGTTCCATGTTACCCTATCATTTGGTATACCAATCTACCACATCACGGGACACTAACAGGTTAGTGGTATGATGAGTCAATTAGTGATGAGATTCAATGTACTTACCCATATTGCAGTCATCATTGTCATGATAGGGTATGAATGAGGCATCATTCAGTTATGAGATGACATTTTAAATTCAAAATCTTGCCTAATTTGGTCATTCTCGTTTCATTTTCCTCCATTCGAGTGTCTGAGCTCTGAAGTATCAAGCCAAAGCTGTGGCTATTCCATACAAAGGTTTTCTACATCTTAATCAAGCGAGGTTGATATAAACAAATCAAGTGAGGCTGTTGTTTCACATATTCAAGCAAGGTTGATTCAATTTATCAAGCAAGGCTGTTGTTTCACATATTCAAGCGAGGCTGATTCAATTTATCGAGTGAGGCTGACAGGTTTTCTATGAAGCATGGCAGAGGAAAAGAAAATCCACAGAGGGGGACACTGCTTAAGACATGAGCCTGAAAATATGAAGGCCATAATTGAAGACCGAACAGTGATGGAGGTGTTCAGTAGAGTAGGTTGTCTTCAGTTTTATGAAAAGTTGCAGGGTTACCACACACTGGTTTCCAAAGATTTTTCCTTGAACTTCAATGGAACAACTACCAAGGTTGGGATGCTAAGTGTGCCAATTACACCAAAGATTATTGGTACTGTTATAGAGATACCAAGAGGACAAGAAACTTGGTTCAAAAGTTTCAAATTTGATATGGAGCCATGCAAGGAATTCATGAAACCTAAGTATGCAGATATGGACCTCAATAATGCTATCCCTAGAAGTTGCAACAAAGACACTTATGCAAATCTGTTGCTCAACATTCAGAGGTATTTTACATTTGAAGGCAGATATCATAAGGTTTACACATATCATTTCAAGCTGCTTCTGCATTTCACTGGTAAGATTTCACTCGATTTGTCTTTTTATCTGCATAGGAGTCTTACAAAAATGGTTGATAAAGTACAAGCCAAATATGAAGGTTGTAAAACATCCTTGTTTCATCATGGTTTGATGAAGTTGTTGATTTTGAATAAACTTCAGAAGATTGGCAGGGATTGGTCATATTTTTTGTTTATAAATGGTTTTGAGTTGGAAACCCTAACTCCTGCTAGAAACCCTAAAACTAGAGGAACTCCATCAGCAGCAGCAACAGCGTCTAGTCAACCTGTGGTTGCAAAACCAAAGGAATTTGCAAAACTTAAGCCAAGGAAATAGGTTGAGAAAAGGGTAGAGCAGACACAAATACTTGACACACCAACTTCATCACCTACAAAATAGAGGTCAAATATTGTCAAAGAGGAAAAATAGAAACAAGATATCAACAAGCAGGAAATCAAAAGAGTAACAAGAAGCCAAGCAATGGCATTAAAATGAAAGACAGTTGCTACAGCTACAGAGGATAGCCCAACAAAAAAGGGAAATTTAGATGACATCCTGCATGTTATTGACATAGAGGAGACACCCATTGTTCAAGCTGATTTCATTGGAGAAGATGATCATAAACAGAAAAGGTCCAAGTCTGCAAAGAAGCTTGAGTTTGAGGGTGAAAATATAGCCTTCATCTTTCAAGCAAGAAAACCTATAACTAGGCATGCTAAGAAACTCAAGGAAGGCATCAAGGAAGTTCAAGAACCTATTGAGATAGCTAAATCCCCTAAAGAATTTGTTGATTTATCAACACCTGCAGTGAAGCATACAACCAGAAGAACAAATAAGGGAAAAGAAGAAGCGAAAAAGAAACTAGAGCTTAAACATATTGAAGAGAAATTGAGGTTAGCAAACCAAGAAATTGTTGTGATGAGAAATATGGCTAGAAAGCATAGTATTAAGAAACTAGAGTTCAAAAGAATGAAGGCACTATGGGAAGGTCAAATTGGTTCTATTTCTGAAACCCCACGTAGTGCAGAGCAGTTTTTCACATGGATAGTCCCAGCAATAAAGGAAGCCAAATTTGTCAGAGTAATAAATACTCACTTGATAGCTAGTAACATGAAACTTAAAGATCAAATGGAAGACTTGGAGCAGCAGTTGAAATTGATTCAGGATGAGTTAAAGAACAAAGGTGTTAAAATGACAATCATTGAAGAGTCAAAAGCTAAATCATGTTAAAATGAAGAAGAGACCTCATGAAGGCTGAAATGACTGTGTTTTCAGTTCATATGGATTTTTGATATGATGGAATCAGTTTTATTTTGAGTTCTGGTACATTTGAAATTTTCATTTTGGAAAATTTTGGACAAAACTGCCCACTCAGCAGTTTCGTAGCGCAGACAGTGGGGAGAAAAGCGCTATGAAACTGCTATAGTAGCTTTTCTTTCCCTTTTTCATCAAATTTTGAGGGGTTAAAACATGAATCAAGAACTAAAATTATTAGGAGGAATTATTTAAAGATAATTAAGTTAGTTTTAAAGGAAAGAGGTCAATATTTTGAAGAAAAAAGGGTAAAAGAGCAATGCTACAAAAGGCACTATGAAACTATGTTGTTTTCATAGCGCAGTCTATTACAGCTCATTTGAACAGTTTAAAGATGGTTTTGGACAGCTGGAGCTTAGGGAGGATTTTTGGCTGGTGATTACTTCCATTTTTAATAGCAAAGGACCTCGAAATAATGAGTTAATGATGGTCAAAATGTTTCAAAAGTGCAAAGGACCCTATGCCTAGAAAACAAGGGAGTGTTTCCTGTTTTGGTGGAGGACAGAAATATGGTTATGAAGAGTTAAAGCCTATAATCCAGATTCGACCATGTGTTGAGTACACTTGGCAAATGATGTAATTTAATCTAGATAAGGTTGTTAAGGATAGAGATAAAGAGTTTGAATCCTATTTGTAATAGGACTGTTTAGTAGATTAGTTGTCTTTTTGTAATAAATACCTTGTCATATGGTTATGCAAGGTGTCAAGAGTCTGGAATTCGATGTATCTAGAATTAGATAAGATTATCACATGTTGTAAGTGGTTTATAAAAGACCAAGAAGTCGAATATGCAAAGGGTTGGACATTTTTAGCAAATGACGGTGCTTATTGAAATTGACTAGTTTCCACCTAATACAAGGATTTCTACTTAGCCAACTTGAGATTCAGAAGGAGTTCTGGTGTTTTCTTGTTCTAATTGCATCTTTTTATTATCCTATTGCAGTGGTTTTTTTCTTTGTTACTCATAATTCATCTTTGATGCTTTGACTTCCTATATAAACAAATTGACTATGTTTTTTACAGTTTCACATGTGTTTATCTCTTGACTAAAAATCTGATATGCCTCAACTTCCATGTTAAGTAGATCTATTGGTTTGTTGAAACTATTTTGACTCCACAAGCCCAATGTGTACTTGCTGATGTGATTTACAACCTATATCTATCATTTATCTATTTATTACCACACATAGAGTTAGCCATCTATACTTTTATCCAAATCATTAACCCTTGAGAGAGCCCTCTCAAGTTGAGGAGGCTAAGCCTCAATCAAAATATTGGTTTGAAACAATTGCACAAGATTGATTTAATTAGCAGCCTATCAGATCCAATTTTGTGATAACAAGATGGATGAGTCATCATGTGGTGAGGGAGTGTGAGTGGATGGAGGAATGGGAGGTTGAGAAGATGAAGGGACATCTTGCTGTTGTTGGCCTTATGGATTGGTGAACACCTCATGAGCAATGAAAACCTCCCATGGAATGCCCTTCTGCTAAAATTGATGCATAACAACCATTTTAATAAGAGAGTGCTGAAAGAGGCTTTTCATATGCTGGGGATAGTCTCTCTTTCATACAATATAGGACATTTTGTCAATGCTTTTGTAGAGGTAATAGCGTAGGTGCAGCATCCTAACCCTAGTAAAGTGCATAAGCAACCTAATATGATAGGAGTAAAGCTTGGAGAACCTTCCCTCACATGTAAAATACTTCATACTGATCCTCATCATAGGTGCATATCTCTCTAGCAAATGAGAGAAATGAAAGATGGATTTATTGTAGTCTTTGTACCTAGGTTTTAAATATGGCTCATAGTAGCTTATGTCAAGATTGGCTTGCTTGAACCATTTCTCCCCTACACTAGGTATTCCTGTGGCATTGGCAATAGCATCAGTAGATAGTTCAAAATTTTCTCCTGCAAGGTTAACTTGTTTCTCATGCAAGTTAATGATGAAAAGCCTGGTTAGCTCAGGGTGGTTTTGCACCTGCTGTACCTTCTCAAAAAATTTATAGCAGCCTACATTTTGGAAATAGGAGACAGTTAAGGGAGATGCATTTAGGTCTATTGTTTTTAGTGGTTCAAACCTGTTGATCCTCCCACCTGTGCGCCCCTGCCTCCTTAGCATTTGGCCTTCCCCTTCACTACCACTGCCCTCTCTTTCTGACATTTTGACCACTCTGCCTTTGAAAAACCCTAAGACAACAAATGGAAATGAGATGAAAGGATGGTGGAATGGCAACTTTTACAAGTGAATGAAGTGAATGAGTGAGGGTGTAAGGTATATGAATATGAGTGAGAGGCAAAACTCAATGACCACCCTTTGTTGCTTGTTTAAACTCTGCTTTGACACACCAAGCACTTATGTCAATTTGAAATGAAATTTAGGGATGTTAGCCACCCATAACTTCTGATATACCTAATGGTGGATAAATTTGTTGTCAAGCCTTCAAGAGATATATTTCCTCTGAAAATCCATCATCTTTGAAGTCTTATGATGATTCTTTATCCTTTGAATTAATATTCACTGCTGTTTCACTATAAGCCCTCAATAACTTGCTCATTACCAAGAGAAAACTGCTCATAATGCTCCACTTCCCACCATTTACCTCTCCATTTCACTCCCACAAAATCTCCATTTTTCATCCTTGTTTCCTTCAAAAATCCCACAAAACCCCTTCATTTCACCTCTAAATCATCTTAACCCTCTTTAAAACCTTATATCTCTTGTTTATTTGGTTTAAATCCCTCCATTTTCATCTATCGGAACTCTGTTTTGGCCTAAAAAATAGTATTTTGCATTATAAGTTATTAAGCCCCAAGGGCTTATATTTTTCAGCCCTCCACCCCATATGGCCTAAGCCCTAAAATAGGGCGCTTAAAGGACAAAAAACCCTCTTCCGAACCCTTATTACCTTCTATTTTTCATTTCCCCAACGTTCTGATTTGAAAATATATGAACCATTGATCTCTGCAGATCAACGGCCTTAGGCGCTCATCCTTCTGCCCATTCACTTGCCATGCTCTTATCCTTTCAAATAACCCACCCCCATATTTGGATCTCAACCATCCAATCTGATGATCCAATGATTAGGACTTAACCTGATCTCACCATTGAACCCACTCCGCGACACATTTGCATATGTCATCGTGGACCCTACCTACCTTTCCGCCCTTGCAGCTCTTCATCCATCGTGTTCCAACCGCACTATCGGATCTGCAGCCTTTGATCTAACGGCTCAGATTTGATATCGTGCAATTTTTGGCCCCCTTTCGCAGTGCACTACTTATGTGCAATAAAAGTGGTTTTCAAAAGCCACGTGTCGATCGCTCTATGGAATCGTGTTCCAAACGCAAATTAACGCCTCCCCCCATTTTGCTACGCGAAAACCATTCCCGGTTTTCTGCCATACTGCTACCCTCCGTAACGTTTCTCATGATTAATCCTAGCAGTCGATCTCTGAGATCGCATGGTCCATGTTATATCGCCATCTCAATTCGTTTGCCTCCCATCTCTCTCCCGAAACGCTCATCGAGAGATCTCCACCGTAGATCGTCCTGATCTAACAACCCACGTTTCCTTTCACACTCAGACCTCCATTGGACCTGGTCAGCTGCTCTGGTAGGGTTTTTTCCTTTTTTCTGCTACATGCACCACCTCCTCACTGCTCCTCCGCCACCCCAGAGCCTCTGCAAGTAGTCACAACCCAAACAACGCAGGATTTTGTAACAGTTTGTTGTTTTGCAGGTTCTATGTTAGGGTTTTTAGTGCCTGAATATCCCATAGCCCAATAAAGATGACAGAGGGTCAAAGATGACGATCCAAGACCATGATCGATGCAAGAAGGAAATCAACAGGGGTAATTTCCAAGGTTTTAAGTCAATAAGTCATGATTATTGACTATTTACCAAACCCTCCAGCGCGTAAAAGTACTTGTTAAGAAACAAAGGTTAAACTCAGATCAGTGAAGTAATCAAAGATAAAGGTTTGAGCATATAGTTTGAAGATTAAAGGACTCGAGCTTGCAGATCGGACATGAAGGACAAAGCACAGTTCATAAAGATAAAACAAATCAGATAAGGTGAACTAGTCAGACCTCATGTACATCAGTACAGAAGCAGTTCAAGCAATCATCAAAGTGAAAGCATAAACTGAGCTAAAACAGGTTGAAGTACAAAGGAACAGAGCAGTTATTGGTGCAGAAGGTGAATGACACAGACTTAGCCCATCTCCATGCTCAAAAGCCTGCCAAGCAGTTATTACACCAAAGAAGCTACTGCAAACTGTCAGAAGCAGTTATTTAGAAGTATGGGAATCCTCATAGCCCATTCTTTCACTTAACTCACACCAAGAAGATAATAGTACCACCCCAGATGGTTTTTCCTCCCAAGGACACCCTGTGGGTGATTTCTGTCATATCAAAATGGTCTCAACAAGCTACAAAGTTATTAATCATGTCTAGAATTTAATGAAATGTTTAAGACACAGAATGGAGCATTCGAAATATCCTCTCTTGTCTCTGATGTTCATTAAAATTTTCCTCACCTACTCTGTTGTGTAACCAGCTCCAAAAATAGAAGAAAAGAGATATGAACGCCTTAGAAATAAGCCACTTTGAGGGGACAACCTCCAATACATTACATAAATGAACAATTCTTGGATGATACAATTCACAAAACCTCCTTTCTATATATAGGAGTCCATGGGGCCATAATGTAATCCTAGTGGGCCACAATGTAATCCTAGCCGACCTAACAATAATAATTTAAGGGCACAATAATAACAAAATGGGGGTTACAGGGGTACAATAATAACAATAAGGGGGTTACACTAACAACAATAAGGGACTATACTAGTAATATAGGGACCTAACATGCCCCTCTCCTTCAAAAAAGTGTTGTCCTGAATGCTTGAGTAGCTCTGGGTGCTTCTGTATAAAATTCTCATCCTCCCATGTAGAATCTTCAGTGGGTAAGTTCTTCCACTTGATGAGATACTCTGAAATTGATCGATTCCGTAGTTGTCTAGTTCTTTTTCCATGACTGCTTCAGGTTCCAATATGATTTTCCCTTCCCCATCAAGTTCTGGCAATACTGTTTGAACTGGAAGATTTTCACCTATAACCTTCTTTAAGCATGAAACATGGAAAACTGGATGTACTCGCGAAGAAGCAGGAAGCTCCAATTTGTATGCCATGGTACCAATCTTTTGCAACACCTTGTAAGGACCATAGTACTTTGGCGATAATTTATTATCCTTCTTAGCTTGCTTGAGGGACATTTGTTTATATGGTTGTAGCCGTAAAATACCCAATCTCCTACATCAAAACTTCTCTCGCTGCGATGTTGATCTGCCTGTTGTTTCATTCGATTTTGTGCCAAATTCAGGTTATCCTTTAAGAGTTGGAGAACTTCTTGCTGATGCTCGATGTGATCTTCCAATGCTTGAACCTTCAAATTTTCCCTTAAAGATGATGTGATCGATGGTGGATGATATCCATAAAGTGCCATAAATGGGGTCATTTTTGCTGCAGTATGGAAGGAAGTGTTATACCACCATTCAGCGAGAGGTAACCACTTGACCTATTGTGTTTTTTTATCAGATACAAAACAACGAAGATATCCTTCCAAACATTTATTTACTATCTCAGTTTGACCATCAGATTGAGGATGATAAGATGAGCTATGAGCTAATTGAGTACCCAAACAAGAAAATAACTCCGTCCAAAAATTTCCAGTAAAAATGGGATCTTTGTCGCTCAAAATAACCCTTGGGCTTCCATGTAGCTTTTGAATTCTGTCCATAAATGTAGTAGCAACTGTACTTGCTTTAAATGGATGAGATAATGCACAAAAGTGTACATACTTGGTAAGTCTATCAACTACCACCATGATGACACTCTTTCCTTCAGACTTAGGTAAACCTGTGATAAAATCCATTGAAATCTCCTCCTAACGTTGACTTGGAATGGATAAAGGTTGTAGAAGTCCTGGGGTCTTAATTGTTTCCACTTTATTCTGCTGGCAAACCAAACATTCCGCCACAAACTTTCGAATATCAGATTTAAGGCCATTCCAAAAAAATTCTTTCTTCACCCTGTGGTAAGTTTTTAAAAATCCTGAGTGTCCTCCTAAAGGAGAAGTGTGCAATTCCAGAAGAATCTTTTGCTTTAGTTGGGAATTCTTACAAAGATATAAGCGATCTTTGTACCATAAGGAATAATTTTTCCAACTAAATGTATCAGATGTACTAGGATCTTGCTGCAACTTTTGAATGAGTGTCCATACATCTTTGTCCTTCTTCCATTCATCTCTTGCTTCAGTTATCCAATCTCGTTGGATAATAGAAATGGCACAAAGAAATGCTTCCACCTCTTCATTCTTTCTTGAGAGTGCATCTGCAACAACATTAAGCTTTCCTTTTTTGTGGATTATTTCAAAGTCATAACCCAACATCTTTGTGACCCATTTTTGTTGCTCTTCTGAAGATAGTCTTTGTTCCAAAAAGTGTTTAAGACTATCATGATCAGTTTTTACCTTGAAGTGTCTTCCCATTAGGTAAGTTCGCCATTTCTTTAATGCATGTAGTATTGCTAACATTTCCTTCTCATAAATAGGTTTTTGTAAATACTTTCCTTTGATTGGACGACTTTCAAAAGCAATGGGTCTTCCTTCCTGCATTAAAACTGCACCAATTCCATTTCCTGAGGCATCACATTCCACAATAAAGGCTTTTGTGAAGTCTGGCGTAGCTAAGACCGGTGCTAGGCACATTGCCTCTTTAAGATGTTCAAAGGCCTTAGTTGCTTCAGGAGTCCATGAAAATGCATCTTTCTTCAATAATGTTGTTAGAGGTGTCGCTATTTTCCCATAATTCTTAACAAAATTACAATAATACCCTGTTAACCCAAGAAATCCTCGCAACTGCTTTATGGTTGTGGGGACTTTCCATTCCTTAATGGCTTTAATTTTGTTAGGGTCTACTTTAACACCCTCGTGAGATACAATATGACCCAGATATTCCACCCCTTGTACTCCAAAGAAACATTTGGATTTTTTTGCATATAATTGTTTCTCCTGCAATAGTTTGAGCACCCTGTCAACATGTTCAACATGATCCTTCCAAGACTTGTTGTAGATTAGTATATCATCAAAATACTAGCACAAATTTTCTAAGGAAGGGTTTGAAAATGGAATTCATCAACCCTTGAAATGTAGAAGGTGCATTGGTAAGGCCAAAAGGCATGACCAAAAATTCATAATGACCCTCATGAGTTCGAAATGCTGTTTTTGGAATATCTTCAGTCTTCATTCTTATTTGATGATATCCTAAACGAAGATCCAACTTGGTAAAATAAATTGCTCCATGTAATTCATCCAATAATTCATCAATCACAGGAATGGGAAATTTATCTTTAATGGTGAGCTTATTGAGCTCCATATAATCCGGACACATTCACCATGATCCATCCTTCTTGTGTACCAATACTACGGGAGCAGAGAAAGAACTTTGACTAGGTTGAATTATACCCGCCTCTAACATTTCTGCAATCATACGTTCAATTTCGCTCTTTTGGAAGTAAGGATATCTATAAGGACTAATGTTTGGAGGAACACTTCCTGGAATCAAATGAATAGCATGATCATCATCACGAATAGGTGGGAGTCCTTTGGGAGTTTCAAACACCTTGGAATGATTGTCCAAGACTTGTTGGAGATCTGTAGAAATAGATGATTTTGATGTTGGAACTTCTAGTGAGCATACTTGTGCAATTACGCCTCGTTGTTCTTTCTTTAGAAGCTTTGTCATGCCATTAGAGCTTATTATCCTTCCTGGCTTCCCTTCAATACCCCGTAGTTCGACTTCCTTTCCTTCTGAAAAGAATTTCAAGAAAAGTTCTTGAAAATTTAAAGCTACCGTCCCCAAAGATTGTAACCATTGTACTCCTAGTACAACATCAGCACCTCCCATAGGAATGGAAAGCATTGGACTAGTCAATACATATTCCCCCATGGTTAGCTTGATATTATGGCATTTTCCAGAGCAATTTATAGTTCCTCCATTTGCAACCATCACTTGACATTCGGGTGCTGGGTATAGGAAACAATTTAATTCCTTGGCTACCTTATAATGAATAAAATTATGGGTGCTACCTGAATCAATCAACACTATTACCCTTTCCTTCTTTATATGTCCTTCTATCTTGAGAGTTTGAGGAGTGGTAATTCCTGCCAGTGCATTACACGATATGGTCGGATTCATTTCTTCCTCTTCTAGGGCTGGTTCCTGGTGCATATCCTCTTCTTGTTCATTTTCTTCTTCCTCTTCACAATCTATGTAAAATAATTTCTTCTCAGCACACTTATGACCTTTAGTGTATTTGTTATCACAACTATAGCAAAGCCCTTTTGCTCTTTTTTCTTCCAATTGTTGTGGTGTCAACCTTGTAGGTTGTGGAAATCTAGGCGTAGCAATACTTCCTTCTTTATAGAATTGAGTGGTAGGCTTCCTTGTCGCCATAATTTTACATTCAACTTTTCTTGCCAACCTGAATGCCTTCTCCAATGAATCAGGTTCCAAAACGCGAACTTCATGTTGGATGTTATCCTTTAAAGTGCCTAGGAAGAGATCAATCCTGTGTTCCTCTGTAAGATCAGTTACCCTTATATTCAATTTTTTGGAAGTCCTCAATGTGCTGCCCCACTAAACCCTTTTGTTTGAGATTTATCAATTGGGTAAAGAAGGTGTTGCTCTTTGTATCCTCATAATGTGCTATCATTTCCTCCGTAAAAATTGACCAAGTGACAATTTTTTTACGGGAGCAAAGCCATCGATACCATACAAATGTATTTTGTTCTAAATGTAAAGTTGCAATGCGTACCTTTGTGTGTTTTGCACGTTATGGAGATCAAAATATTGCTCCATCTGTAGTATCCATGTTACAGGATCCTTTCCATCAAAATTCCTCATATCCATTTTTGGAATATGGTGGTTCTTTCCGCCAACATTCGAGTTTATGGAATCATGATTAACATTTATTTTGTTCTCATCAGGAGGTTCTTCTCCTATATTTCCGCCATTAGGAATCATTTCTGGTTTTAAGCTTGTCATCAAGCCTTCCATGTATGCTTTAGATCACTCTTCATGTTTTCCATGTTGTCTTTCATGTCATCCATCTTAGCTTCCACGCCATCCATCTTAGCTTCCACGCCATCCATTTTAGCTTCCATGCCTTTCTTCAAACCGTCCATATTCACTTCCATGCCTTTCTTCAAACCGTCCATCTTCACTTCCATGCCTTTCTTCAAAACTTTCATTTCATTTTTTGTTGCTCTTTGCGAGAGTGAAAACTATTGCATTTGCTCTTGTAATTTTGATAGATCATGTTGCAATTCTTCATCTTCATGAGTCATAGTAGAGCCTTCTGAAGGCTTAATGGGTGTTGAATTCTTTTTAGGGGCCATTTTAAAATCCAATATTGATATCTATTCTACAATTTGCCCTTGGAATCAATTCAACTTGATTCTTCCAACAAGACTTATGTACTTAAAGTACTGAAAAGTACACATATACTTTGTTTAAGCTTAGGAGATCGATATTGAAATTGAATTATCTATGTAATTGAAAATCTTCAATATCTGAAATTCAGCCCTGTAGTAGCCCTCTGAAGCTTCTTTCAAATGCCACAGGTCTGACCTGATTTTGATTCTCCAAGACAAAATTGTGTCCAATCTCCCACAATGACCTAATTCTGGACTGGTTCAGTAGAGCGAACTTGTACGACTTGCCACGTGTCACTGTTTTGTCCTTTGTCTCTGAAATTGATAGCGAAGAAACTAAAGGCTGTGTACTTGTGACCAATTTTGACGACACTCCAATCCAATCTTCAGAGAGAGTTATTGGAATTTCTTTCCATTGATCACCTCTTGAGATGAAATTTCTGTTTCCTGGGAAAAGTACTACCTTCCTACGCATCATATCTCCGAAAATATTGCTAAACTGCTTCCTGAAATTTTTTTATTTATAAATTTCCCCTGTGATTTCAGCTAATCCACTTTAATAATTGCCAGACCTTAACCTCTGCAGAAATTTTATAGCCAAATTCCTAGTCGATGACCTTCGTTTAGAGCTTGAAAGACCCAACTTCCACAAGATGATATAATGATATCTCCGCAAATGTTATAAATCAAGATCTGAAATTTTTAGACACCTCTCAGGATTTGAAGCCATGCCTCAAAATTAACAAACTTCGTAGAAACAAAGTTATAGCGAAAATTCCACGATGACCTGTTTGGAGCAGCGAAACCCTAGAATCCCAAGCTCTGATACCAAATGTTGTGTAACCAGCTCCAAAAATAGAAGAAAAGAGATATCAACGCCTTAGAAATAAGCCACCTCGAGGGGGCAACCTCCAATACATTACATAAAATGAACAATTCTTGGATGATACAATTTACAAAACCTCCTTTCTATATATAGGAGTCCATGGGGCCATAATGTAATCCTAGTGGGCAATAATGTAATCCTAGCCGACCTAACAATAATAATTTATGCACATAATAATGCCTAAAATAGAAGGCATAACAAATAATAAAGGAATATGTCATACCAACAAGGCTGGGTGGGCTATATTAGTGATATAGGGACCTAACATACTCTTCCTCATTTTTCTCTATAAAGACTCTTTGAAGTCTCATTGTAAAAGGTTGGCATTTGGTGATTTCAAGAGTAATACATAGATTGCTGCTTTGAAGAAGCATTGGTGTTCTAAGGGGGTGTGGAGGTCTCTTTTTTTCTGTTGATGAAGGAGGCTGGACCATTGGATCCCTGAGCCTAGTTTTGGTGAAGTAATCTCTTATTGTTAATGTTGTTTTCCCGTCTATCACTTTGTTCCATTTTGCTTTGACTTACAGTAGGATAAAAATTTTAGGCAGAGAAATGTATCTCATAAGCACCTCTGACCTGTTTATCCTCCATTTTTTATATGTTTTCCACTACTGAACATGACAGGGTAGTCTAATAGCTCTCTTGAATATTCAGTTTGTTTTATTTCAGAAATGGTAAATTCAGTTGTGTTAAAGACTGTTTTAGGCGTTCCCTCTTTCTTGCCACTGAATTTGGTATCTGAAATCTCCCTTTAATTATTAATGCTTGTAGTTTGACAGAGAGGCTTGTTTAAATCATACCCTCTGTTCATTATTGTATTTATTGTGTTAAAGGTCCCTATAATTGCAGTCTTAGATGTCTAAGGCGCTCCCTCTTCTTTGAATGTAATTGTATGTCTTTGTTGATTTAGCTTTCAGCAGTGAACTTATAGGAGGAAATAGGGTGTTCCTCGAATCCTATAATTCATTAAGAAGGTTTTAGTCTACATTTATCCTTTTTCTTTGAGTGTTTATGTTGATTTAGTCCATAACAGTGAGCTTACTGGAGGAAATAGGGTGTTCCCCGAATCCTTTAAGTTATTGTGATAGGGTTTAGTTTGCTTTTCACTCTTAGTCCTTAATGTTCATCTCATTTCACCTATATTATTCAACAGATCCTTGACCAAGTTAGATTTTCCCTCTGGTTTCCCTTCCTTCTCAGTCAGAACTATTTGGACTTTCATATGACTCCATTTCCCAATGGCTTGTAGTTTCCCATGCTCTATCTATACTGCATGAAACATATTTGTCCAACCAAACAAAACAAACAACCCTGCACTTCATAACTAGCCTAAAATTAACTACCAAAACATTCAAGACTCATCCTAATAAAAATATTGAGAGATCCCTCTCTGAGACTAGGAGGGCTAGATCCTAGAGCTCTAAATCTTGGTTTTCATGTTTCCTTGTCACTTGGCATGCCAATCTACCAAATCACAGGGCCCCAACAAGGGATAGCTTAGGTGAATGGGAAACCTCCAACAATGTAACACTCTGTTTGTCACTAACTCTCTTTATAAGCAAATGAAGAAAGCTTAAACAGTGGTTTTAAGTTCAAATCTAGGGTTCCTTCCTAGGTCTTCAATTCCCTTAATAATAAATCACCAAAAATGCTTGAAGAAGGCTTGAGGGCATATACTTACCACTTATTATTGCTTGAAAAAGCCTTGGTGATGACTTGGAGCAAATTTGAGGTGGTTTTGAGTGGTTGTTTTCTTGGGAGGCCCTCCTAGCCAAGGGCGCAGCTCAATATGCCAGGCATGCAGCGCCAACCCCAATCACGCAGCACCAAAGGCACACTGTGGGTCGGTTCGGGTTGTTAGGGTCCCGTGATTTGGCTGATTGGCAAGCCAAATGATAGTGTAACATCAAACCAGTCTTTGAAGCCCAAGGACCTAGCCTTCCTAGACTCAAAGAGGGCTCTCTCTATTTGTGTAAGGGAAATCTGTGTGTTTGCTTATAGTGTTCTTGATTTTAGGCTGCTTATGAAGTATGTTTTTGGTTTTGGTTTTTAGGTTGTGAGGGATGAACTGATCAAAGACTAAGATAGGTAAAAAGATGTCAGATCAACTGGGCTATGGGGTCGAAAAGGTCAAGAAAGCTGTCAGATGGTGATACAAGGTTGTTGAAGGGCCAATTTGAGCGAGGTAAAATGGATCTTGGGTAAAATGGAGTGAGATGGACATTAAACTTGTGAAGAATAAAGGATTTCAAACATAAATAGTTTAATAGCTGACATAAACATGTTAGGGCAAACCATTAATCATGAGAAATGTAACTGTAAACTGATCAATGCATAGAAATAAACATTCAAGCCATGCATAGAGATATATGACTTTCTAACTTTAGGAAATGGCTATCAGAGTTTGGGAAAATACATTTAAGACAAACAAACAACTTAAATCACTATAAAGGAATGCCTAAGCATAGTATTTCAAGCTATTGGGCACTTTGAAGCAAGATCTCATAGTTTTAGGCAAAGGGCAAGATCAGTACAAGACCTCCTTGGTTCAACAACTGACAATAAAAAAAATCAAAGAAAAGTTTCAAAGGTGGAGCTACAACTAGTCATGAGTAAGCAGGGCATATCGTGAATCATACTTAGCATGCATAAAACCATAAATGAAACAAGCAAACAATATTCTTCAGTTATCAAAGAGCAATCAAGGATTCTTTGATATGACTAAGAAGGAAGAAAACATAGAAGCTATAAAGAAACAAGAAATTTGAGGTGCCTCCAAGGGCATGTCTCAAATCTATTCTCTACTGTCTTATAGCAAGCAAGAACATGGAATTATGAATGAAAACTAAGAAACAAAACAGAGAGAGAGACACTATACCATTCTACCAAGTCATGGAATCCAACAACAGTCCTCTTTCATCATCCAAAAGCACTCAAGAAACTCTCCAAATACATGAGACAAGTGTTTCTTCCAAAGCTTGTATAACCATATATTGCTTCTATTCATCAAGTTCAGCCTTGTTTACAATGAAATCCTTTGGAATATATAGGCCAATATGAGGGAAAACCTCCTAGTTCAACTTGCAATCTCATTGGCCTATCCAAAATATCTGATTTTGTCCTTGAGGCTTTGCAAAGCCCAAGGCACAAAATATCTAATAAAATATCTTAAAAATGTTAAAAAAGGAAAATAAATTGACTTTTCCTAACTAACCATGCAGAAAAATAGCTAAACGCACATGAGGAAAAGTCACTTTTGAAAGGTACATTTTTTACAAAAATACTTAAGAAATACATCAGCAGAAAGTCCCCTGACTTGCCGACAACGTTTGGAGGCCTTCCCGATGTCGAAACGAGGCCTGTGATGGCTCGTTGGAAAGCTATGAATGTCTATTTTCTGAAAATTCTTAGTTTTCTCCAAAATGACCAATGGACGTTATCAAAAAACTGACTTTTGTGTAAAAACCAAAAAAATAGACCTTGCTGATAAACGGGGTAGAGTGTGGAAAAAGTGAGTGTTTTCCACCATTTTGGGGGAGAAAATCATCTTCAATTGATCTAAAAATCATTGAGTATATGCCCCTAAAATTATGGCATCCAATGATACCATTTCATCCTTTGAGGATGCCCCAAACTGAAATGGCGATGCCCATGAGTTTTAACCAAAAACCCAAAAATGACAAAAAACCAAAACTTGTTGAATTTCGCCCAATTTTGGCGAGCATGACCCTCAGAGGTTTTCAGAAACATGCTGTGAAGCTGAGGCCAAAATTTGGAGCTTTGAGGTGTCTTTCTTCATTTTTTCTGCTGGGCACCTCCTTTGAGCCTCTTTGAGTTTTTCCTGTGTGGCCTTCAATTTCCGCCGAGCAAAATGATTTAGCTTCTTACAATGCCCGGTCATCCTCCGCTGAAGGTCCAAATCTCTATTTTTCTTCTCCAACTTCTTTTCCAAGTGATCATTTACCCTCTCAAGCCACGCTTCTCGATTGTTCTCTATCTCTTGGGTGAACAATGTAGTGAGAGGGGTAGATTGGAGAAGGACAACTTCTTCTTCCTTTTGTTTCTCAAGGGCTCTTTTGAGCCCCATGGTTCTTGGCCTTTTTCTCCTGGGCTGATCTTCATTTTCACTGTCATCGAACTCACCCATGAGTTCTTCCAATCTCACTTGTGCCTTGGAGGCCTCTTTTTTGTATTTGATGGCCCGTGTCTCATATATCGCCATATGGACACTCATCTGTTTATTTTGAATCTGTAAAAAGTGATTGAAGTTTCTAGCCCTCTCTAGATCAGTCCTCAAAGCATCAATTTGGTTTTCTCTATTGATCAAGAGAGTTTCTAGGATCCGTGCTTCATTGTCACTATCATCACCTTGCATTTGAATTATGTCGAAGTCCCTCTCCTTTTCATGGCGGCTTTCTTCTTTCTCCTTCCCCTTGCTTTGGGTGGCTCTTTTGTTCTTCCTCCTCTTGGGAAATTCGACAATGGGCTTCTTGTGAAATTTCCCCTTGCTTCGGAGGGCCCTAGTAACATTTGGAGTTACAGCTTTAGGCATCCTTTTCCTTGATGTCCGGGGCTTGGCCACTTTTGGAGAAGAGAGCATGGCCCCTTGCTTAGGAGAGGCAGCTAGCACATGCTCTATTGGCTTTCTTCCCTTGTTACTTTCCTCATCATTCTTTCCATTGTCTTGATTTTGTTCATGGATACCTTGACTGTCCTCCTGCATTTCTTTTTTATTGCTTCCCTCCTCACTGTGCTGCACCTGTTCATCATGCTGCCCTTATTCTTCATGAGGCTGCCTTTCCTTACTGTGCTGCACCTCTTCATCACTGTGTTTTTCTTTACGAGGCTACCTTTCCTCACTGTTCTTCACTTGTTCATCATCATGCTCTTGCTGCTCATCTTCATGCTGCTGCTCATCATCATGCTCTTCATCATGCCCTTCTTCCCCTTACTACTCTGCTTCACTGTGCTCTTCTTCCCCTTGCTGCCTTGTTTCATCATGATGCTGCTCATCATCATCTTCTTCCTCTTGCTCATGCTCTTCTTCTTGTTCAATGGGAAATTTGAGCTTCTTGGGAATGGGCTTACTTGAAGAAGGCGAAGGATGGTTAGTGGAAGGTGAAGGAGATGTATGAAATGAAGGGACAGTGGCGAAATCTAGATGTGTAATGAAAGTATGCCAAAAGATTTATTTCTTCTCAAGATGATGAAGAATGATAACCTTGATGAGGGAGTGATGGAAGAGACAGACTGACTGCTGAGAAGGAGGTTTTTTCTGAACAGTGGAGGCCATTTTCTCAATACTTATATGTAGGAAGAAAGGGATATTTAACAATTTGGCTCTTGTGAAATGCATGAGTAATCGAACATGGTAAGCATAGAATTGAGAGAATCTTCCCTCGCAAGTGAATTATTTCATGATTATCTTCATGAGGGGGGCATAAATAGTCAATAGATACGAGAAGGGAAAAATGGATGGACATGAATCTCTATGCTCAAGCTTCAAAAAAGGCTTGTATTGTTCTGAGTCTAGGTGACTTTGTTTAAACCACTTCTCTCCGACATAAGAGATTTTGGTGGCCCTGGAAATGGACCTAGGAGAGAACTTAAAATCCAAGCCTGCCAGTTGAAAGTGCTTCTCTTGAAATCTCAAAGTGCAAAAGTGTGTCAAAGGGGAATAGATTTTCACCTCCTGCACCCTTTGACAAAACTCTGGACACCCAACCTCATGAAATTTAAACAGGACTGATGGATGAGCATTTACCTCTTCAGTGGAAACAAGCTCAAACCTCCTGTGAAGGCCACTCCTACTATCTTGCCTGGGAGGCATTTTGTTTTGAATGTTCTTTGCAAAACCAAGCTGTCTCAAATGGCCCTTTAAATGTTTTTCTCAACCACACCTCTGTCCTTTTTATAAGTCACTGTTTTTCCTCTTTAATGGCAATTAACAAGTATTTGTCAAAATAAAATAAAGTCAACTTATCACTGTTCTTGGGCCAATGGTATTGAAAAGAGGTGATTGTGTTTTCTTATTTGAACAAGGATCTTTTGTGTTTTGACAGAAACAAGACACCCTTCCTCTAAACATCACTCTTCTGCTATTCACTATTTTTACAAAGGTAGACAAAAAACACCCTCAACTGACTTTTGCAAAATCTCTCACACACTCTGCTTTTGGGACTTATAGAGGTTGCACAGATTTAGCTGTTTCATCACATAGAGAGGACCTTTTCAAGTGATAAAGCATTCAGACTATGACCACTTTTTTCACCTTACAAACATCTCTTTCTTATGAGTTTTAGCAGACAAGGTTTTCTTTCTTCTATTAACACTGTTAGGACACTTTCTAGCAATTTGAAACCTCTACAACTTGTAGAAAATTCTGAATAATAGATGAATTATTCATCGAGATTATCCTGATCACACACTATTTGAGCTTCATGCATAATACATAACCTCTTCTACCATTGATCATCACATGCGGAAATAAAAACAAGCAGCATGCGCACATAAGAACATTAATCAATCACACATATAAACACAATATGTAATGGGGAAAGCTTACAGCTGAAAACCCCAAACTATCTGTATATTATAATGATAGAGAACATGTAACAATACATAGCAAAAACTCCTCACAAGCTCTTAGCACTATCTCCAATTGTTACACACAAACTAGCTCAAATCTGAACAAGTCACAAGTTCAAATCTCCTCTACTGTTTGCCTGCCTCTACTGCGCAATCCAAGATGAGAAAACATGAGATCCAAGTTCGAATCTCCTTGGCTTGTACTTCACAATCCTCACTGGCAATCTCAATCAATGAGTGTGCAAATATCATGCACAACTATAGTCACAACTAATAGTAGACTCACCCTTTCACCCAGCTCTAACACTGGTCTCCACTAAACTGTCCATGCACTGCAGTTAACTGATGTATTCTTTAGTTGATTTATGAGTTAATAATTAGTGAATTAATTAATAATTAATTCACACCATTCATCACTAGTGTATTTATTAGTTAGACTAAAAATAACTAGTTCAACTAAGTTAAACCGAACACAACTCCATCAACTGTCTCATCAACTCCACCAAACTCTGCCACATGAGTTCTAACTGAATTCAACCATGAAATAGCTCAACTAAACCCTAGGAATAGCGTAATTCCTTCTGTTAGATGCATGTGCCACATCCGTAGCTTGAACTAAAGTGCTGCAAGAGGATAAGATAATGTTTATAGTCCAAATATTATTAAGAGCTAATAATATTCGACTGATCTATTTTTAGACTGGCAGTCTAAAAATAGACTCCGCCCAGTATGTCTAAAAATAGAGGTCCATTCATTTTTGTCAATAACCTGACTATGTCTATCCACAAATAGCATCCCGCAACTCATGAATATGATCCATATGTTTTAAAAATAGACATAGTCTAAAAATAGATTCTTTTGCGCTCAAAATATTTAGCCTACCAAGTAAGGCGATTTCTTTCCACTAAGCCCATCATCTTGTTGCATTCTCAACACTTTTCAACAAGATATGGATTATCTGCAACCCCTATCCTGCCTCTGTGTTATTCGAATTTTCTCCCGGTGAGCGCCTTCGTCAAGATGTCAGCATCCTGATCCTCCGTGGGAATATATGAAAGTAACATGATTCTCCGCTGCACACAATCTCTGATATGATGGTACCTGATGTCGATGTGTTTGGATCTATCATGAAATACTGGATTAGCCGAAAGTTTAATGAAACTCTAGTTATCACAATAAATCACAGTAGGCTCCAAATGTGACCCGAACAATCCGACCAGGATCTTCCTCATCCATATGGCCTCGCATGCACTTCAAGCTTGTCGCCATACTCTACTTTCCCCATTGAATCGAGTGCCACGCATCTCTCGTTTCCGTCGTATCAAGAAACTACTATCGATGTCGACCCGATACCTAAGATCCCTCCAGATGCTCTTCTTCTCGTTGGGCCTCTCTTCTCCACCCGCATCCGTGAAGCCACATAGCTTCACCTCATCCTCCCGTATGTACCACAATCCATATCCCGATGTGCCTCTAATATAGCGCAATACATGCTTTCCTGCCTTCCAAAAGAGCTTGGTAGGCTTAACCATAGCTTGTGAAAGCTGGTTAACAAGATAGCATATATCGGGTCGTGTATTGACCAGATACATAAGCGACCCCACCAACTGTCGATAGACAGTGGCATCCACTACCTCCGCTGAAGTAGCATCCTCCTTCCTCCAACCACCAGGAAGAGGAGTATCAACAAGCTTGCAACCATGCATGTTGAACCTCTCCAGTATCTCCCGGGCATACTTACCCTGAGAAACAAACAGTCCACCACTGCGCTGCCAAATCTCCAATCCCAGGAAATAATGAAGGAGGCCCAAGTCCTTCATCTCAACTTAGCAAGATCCTCCTCAGAGGAAAGTATCAACAAAACGTTCGTCGAATCCGGGAACACCACATAAAAAGCACAATGATCAGCAACTTACCCTCCACCACAATCTGGTATAGGTTCGGATCCGCCTCACTCTTGGAGAATCCAAGTCCTGTGAAATCACCATTCATCAGGTACCAAGGACGCAGGTATTATTTAACCCACATGCCATTGGGCCTTCGAGTCCAGACACATGCGACTCGCTGCTGAAGATCTCGAAACCTTCGGGCTGCTCTATGTACACCTCCTCCTCAATGACTCCATTGAGGAACGCAGTCTTCACATCCATCTGATGAATGTGCCACCCCATCTGCGCTGAGAGAGCAAGAATCATTCGTATGGAAGAATACCTTGCGACAGGTGCAAAGGTCTCCTCATAATCGATCCCCTCTATCTGTGAAAAGCCTCAGGCAACAAATCTTGCCTTGTACTTCTCCACACTCCCGTCAGCTGCCTGCTACTTTGTAGATCCATCTCGAACCCACCACTGATTTCCCTTCCGGTATCGGGACAATCTCCCATACACTGTTTCTGACAATCGAATCATACTCTTCCACCATGGTATCTACCCATGCGGGATCCTCCACAGCTTCCTCGAAAGAGGATGGCTCTGTCAAGATACACTTGCTCACAAGAGCCATGTATCCAGTGTACCAATCAGGTGACTATCTCTGTCTGTGTTGTGATGTAGGTGCTCCTACAACCTTCTCTGCATCTTGAGCCAGTCGCTCAGCTTCTGTAGTGCACTTCCGCCCTCTGATGGTTGGCACTGCATGAGTGGTATCTTCCACTCCATGAACCTCATCTTGTGGCTGATCCACATCCTGAGACTCATCCTTAGGAACTAATAGCTCCTCATCTGCATGCAAGTGTGGCTCCCTCTCAAGCGAACACTTCATGGCTTTTTCCTCATGAAATTTGATATCCCGTCGCACAGTCAGCCTTTATGACCGAGGCCACACGATAGTTAAAAGGACAAAGGTGGCCCCACAAATATCCCAACCTCTACGGTCGACTCCAACTTCTTCCGGCATCCTTCGTCACATGAATGTAAACAGGTGAACCAAAAATCCTCAAATGGGAAATATCAGGCTTCTTACCAGAAAACGCCTCCTCGGGTGTACTCATGCCAAGTATTCTGTGAGGACAACGGTTCTGCACATATACTGTAGTATTGCATGCCTCCGCCCACAAGTGAATGGGTAGGCCCCGATCATGCAACATCGCCCGTGCAGCACCCACGATCGTTCTGTTCTTCCGCTCAGCAACCCCGTTCTGCTGTGGGTTATGAGGTGCTATGAGCTCTCTTCGAATTCCTTCGAAGGTACCAAAGTTCTGAATTGAAGGGGAGATGAATTCACCACCATTGTTGCTCCAAGAGTTTCACCTACTTCCCATTCCTTTCTCTTCCACGCGCCTGAACTCACGTAATTCCTGAGGTTCTACTCTTCTCTCCGTACGAAGAAGATCCAAGACTTCCGAGAAAAATCATCAACAAAGATCACATAATACCTTTTGATTTGTCGTCGAAGCTACCGATAGCGGGGTCCACACACGTCCAAAATATTTCTTCATGATCGTCGTGGTGCGACTATCCTTCTCGTGAAAGGTGGCTTTCACAAATTTTCCTAAGGTACATCCCTTACACTGATCTGACTGCGCAAGAGTACCCTTAGGAAGCCCAGTAGAAATATGCTGCAGTATCTTCAAAGCTCCATGGTGAAGGTGGCCCAATATCCGGTGCCACAGCTCGCCATCATCCCGGCTCACCACTCCTTCTGCCTTGCATGGCATTGCTGCGCAGCCATCTACCTGCAATTAATAAAGGTTCTTGACTCGAACCCCTATCTTTCGGGTTTCTCCAGTTGTCTTACTGCGCAGGAAAGCCTTTCCCTTGCTGAAGACAACATCATATCCCTTGTCTTCTAACATCGCCACAGAGATAAGATTCTTCTTCAATCCTGGAACATGCATCACATCCTTTAATATGAAGGGTTTACCAGACTCCCTCTCAAAGGAAATGGTACCGATACCGGTCGCACTGTATCTACCATCATCGCCCATCTCGATGTGCACTCCAAGATCTTTCTCATGCAGATCAGTAAACAAATCTCGATCTCCTGTCATGTGAAAAGACGCACCATTGTCCAAGAACCACATTTATCCCAACACACTTGATACCAAGCATGAGATCAGCAAAAAATCCAGCTCAAAATGCGAGGCTAAGGCCTCTCCCGCTGCAGATCCAGCAGCTTGCTTATTTTTCTTCTTCTGCAGACAATTTGTGGCATAATGTCCGTGCTGGTGACAGTGAAAGCACTTCACCTTGGACATGTCCTGCTTCTTGCCTTTCGCACCGGATTGAGAATATTTCTTGCTCTTCCCCTTCTTTTCTTTGGTAGCCAAAGCGCAATTTTCTTCATCAGATGCCTTTGATGAAGATCCGTCCCTGGTGCTTCGCCTTATCTCCTCTTACACAAGATTAGACCAAAGTCTCTCCCATCCTAGCAATTTCTCCCGACCATTGATAGAATCCTGATAGGAATTCCAACTCTTCGAAAGACCAAGGAGAGCCAAGCTCACCAAGTCCTCATCATCTACAGTCACCCCCACACTTCCCAGCTCATCCCTGCATTGGGTGAACTTTGTGAGGTACTTGGGCATCCTGTATCCTTTCTCCATCTTAATGTTCCTGAGTTTATCCTTGAGTGCCAACTTCCTCTGGTCGCTCTTGCTTTGGAATAAATCTGTCAAGGCTTTCCACATCAAAAATGGAGAAGCCTTACCATGCAGGCTGGATACTATGTGATCCTTCACGCCCTCCAACAGAATCCTTCGACATTTTGCTGTTTTCTTTTGCCATGCGTCCAGTGCGGCAGCATCGCTAGAAGCAGGGTTTTGGACTTCAGACTCTATGAACTCCTTCAGCCCGTTGTCATCTAACACTGCCTCCATCCTATCTCTCCATGCAATATAATTCGAGCTACCTTCAAGAGCATACTCCAATCACAATCCTTGATAAGACATTTTGACTTCGACACCAAGAAAACACTGCTGCAAATTCGAATTCCACCAGCTCAAAACTCAACCGCTTCTGATCTAAAATTCGTGAGAACAAAGTATTTCTTGTACAGAGATCGACTTTAGGGGCATTTACTGGATCTTTCACCTTTCAACGAAAGGATGAATCCAGAGGCTACCTGGCCCAATTACAGACTCTGACTGAAGAAATAAAATGTAATCACTGTAATAGATCCGATGATCAACTTCACTCTGATACCATGTAGAAAATTCTGAATAATAGATGAATCATTCACCGAGATTATCCTGATCACACACTATTTGAGCTTCATGCATAATACATAACCTCTTCTACCATTGATCATCACATGCGGAAATAAAAACAAGCGACATGCACACATAAGAACATTAATCAATCACACATATAAACACAATATGTAATGGGGAAAGCTTACAGCTGAAAACCCCCAACTATCTGTATATTATAATGATAGAGAAAATGTAAAAATACATAGCACAAACTCCTCACAAGCTCTCAACACTATCTCCAATTTTTACACACAAACTAGCTCAGATCTGAATAAGTCACAAGTTCAAATCTCCTCCACTGTTTGCCTGCCTCTACTGCGCAATCCAAGATGAGAAAACATGAGATCCAAGTTCGAATCTCCTTGGCTTGTACTGCGCAATCCTCATTGGAAATCTCAATCAATGAGTGTGCAAATCTCATGCACAGCTATAGTCACAACTGATAGTAGACTCACCCTTTCACCCACCTCTAACACTGGTCTCCACTGAACTGTCCATGCACTACATTTAACTGATGTATTCTTTAGTTGATTTATGAGTTAATAATTAGTGAATTAATTAATAATTAATTCACACCATTCATCACTAGTGTATTTATCAGTTATACTAAATACAACTAGTTCAACTAAGTTAAACCGAACACAACTCCATCAACTGTCTCATCAAATCCACCAAACTCTGCCACATGAGTCTTGGATCGAAGTCAAATCATATAAGAATAAACGAAACTTTCTAGGAATATGTACTTTTCCACTGTGACAAGCATATATCCGTATCTCTAACTGAAGTGCTGCAAGAGGATAAGATAATGTTTATAGTCCAAATATTATTAAAAGCTAATAATATTCGACTGATCATTTTTAGACTGGCAGTCTAAAAATAGACTCCGCCCAGTATGTATAAAAATAGAGGTCCATCTATTTTTACCAACTTGACCAACCATCCACAAATAGCATCCTACAACTCATAGACCATGAACCATATGTCTAAAAATAGACTTTGCGCCAAAAATAGCCTGCGGGCCCACTTAGTGAAGGCGACTTCTTTCCACTAAGCTCCATCATCTTGTTGCATTCTCAACACAAATTTGTGTTTTTGTCTTGCACTTAGTGTATGGTTTATCACTGTTCTTAAAGCTCTTAAGGTCCTTTAAGATTGTTAAAACATCCACCTATCATTGTAAAGGTGTGTGACAATCACAGTAATAAAAACCTCTGAGTTTTTAACCAAGTCTGCTCCTTGTAACAGCTGTGGGCTATCACTGTTCTTAAAGGCAGCTTAAGGCCCTTCAAGACTGATAAAAACACTTCACCTATCACTATACTAATCTTGGGCAATAATAGCAATAAATACCTTGGATTTTGCTCAAAAACCCTACTCTCCAACCTTTGTTTTTTGTCTTGTGAAAATAACCTTGTCACCTCTTTAAGATTTCAAAAAATTAGCAATAAGTATGGAGAATACCTTGAAGATGGCTTATGGCCCTTGTTTGATGAGTTGAGCAGGTTTAGAGCTTGTTGGAAGGCACAAGGAGTGAGCGACACGTTTATTAGACAGAACGTCGCGCAGTGGAAAAGGTGTCGAGTCGGCCTTCGGGCAATGGTGACCGGCGCTATAGGCGTGCCGCGTAGCCGTTGAACGCCTATGTATTTCCTGCTCTGAACGTGCCACACGCTTTCCCAGGCGTGCCGCGCAGGCTTTAAGCCTCAAAAAACTTCGAAATTTGCTCGAACTTCTTGCTTGGTCCAGTGAACAGCTAGGAGAGCGATTGTGAACGTTTGTTGAGTTTTGAATTTTGCAAATGGGCTTTGCAACGGTCTCCCCACCCCTTTTAAAGTTAAAATAAAGTCAACCATTTTTTGAAATTGCTTTGTGAGGGTTTTGGAGGCCTTTTGAAAAGGCTTTTGGTTTTAACCAAAACATGAAGCATTGTTTTGCCATTTTATCATTTTTAAAACATTATAAAGGCTCATCTTTGATCAAGTCTTTTGCCAGGATGCTGTAGTCGATTTTTTAATGACACCATAGTGATGGTTCTTGATGAAGTAGAAAGGCTTCTTTAAAGAAGCAACCAACCCCTTCTACTGTCTTTTCATTGTTTCTCATTAAAGAAGAAACTCTGTCACTTCTGCCTATTTCTGACCCTTAAAGGAAAAACCTTGCTCAAAGACATATCAATGATTTGTGAGGCATCCTTTGCCATATCTTGGAAGGAGATAAATCACCACTCTAAAACTTACTCTGACAATTTCTGCTCTCCTGGTGTTTTGATGATAATCATGCTCACTGTGGAGTCAATCAAACTATCAGGTGCTCTTTGAGATTTTCTTTTAACTGTGGGCGGAAAAAACTCATTTGTACTCCCCAGATTTTACCTATACCTGTTTATTAAGGAAAAAAGGCCTTTATGGAACCTTGGGACTCATATGCAACAACAATGTCATTTTCACATGTGCATAAAGGGGCCTTTGATTGTGATAGAGGCATGCTTCATTTGCTTTGAGTGTTTTTCTTTGAATTTAAAAATGCTTGATATATCCTTTCTTACACATATTGTCTCTATGTGTCTATTTGCAAAGCCTCTTCCAGAAACCAGGCTTAGGTTACCTTCTTGTCACTTTTGATGAGTTTTTTGAAAAATATCTTCATGGACAGGAAGAGAAAACCTTCTTTGAATATCAAAACACCACTGCTTTCCCTTTGTTTTTAACACCATTTTTCTATTTATAAGCCTTCAATTGTTCCCCACTGCACTTAGACTCTGACTTTCAATCAGTGAAAACTTATAATCAATCTTTAATACATCACTACTGTGTTAGTGGTTTTGAATCTGTTGGAGACAAGGTTTTAAACAAGTTTTTCAAGCAGTCTGCATCATTGTTAGCTTTGTGCCCTTTAAATGAGGCCATACCTCTGTTCCTGTCCCTCTGCTTATTAAATGAAGGAGGCCTTCAACCATTGACCTGACCATCTGCTGATGTATGGAGGAGGTTTTCTCAGTCTTTCAACCCTCTGCTCATGTATGCAGGAGGTTTTCTCAGTCTTTCAACCCTTTGCTCATGTATGGAGGAGGTTTTCTCAGTCTTTCAACCCTCTGCTCATGTTTGGAGGAGGTTTTCTCAATCATTTCAACCCTCTGCTCATGTATGGAGGAGGTTTTCTCAGTGATGCCATTTCATCTTCTTTCAAATAGTGTCATCTTTCCTTTCACTGCCTATTCATGCTTAAGAAAATAAAAGTGACAAATTGACAATATGCCATGATGGGCATTCTTCTCAGACATGTAATCCTGCTGTTAAAAATACCTTTATGCATCTTTAGACATTAGAAGCAACCTGACCAGTATTTGCAGAGTATTTCTTGTTATTCATAAGCATTAGGGGAATTTTGAGGTCTAAAATGGGCTTCCTAAGGAAATAATAAAATAATAGCTAAACCAATAAAATAATATTTATGAATTTGCAATTCACTTTTTGCACCACAATCAATATAACCATAGTTAAATTCAATTCAAAAGTTGTACCAGAATAAAATTAATAAAAAAATTGTATTGATGTGACTTTAAATAAGAATGAGCTTTTCAAGAAAAAATCATTATCATTGAACAACTAATGCATTTGTCCTTTGTACTTAAATAACTTAAAATAAAATATAAATATAAATTTATAAAATCTTAATTATATTCTATGTTATTAATTAAAATTTATATTATTTAAATTGTATAATAACATGTAATTAATATACTATATAAAAATAATATAATATAATATAATAAATGTATAGTGATATGCATTGTTTCTTTCAAGAAATATGAAATGATGATAATAATTTTTTATTCAAAAAGTGTGAAATGACATTTATTATGAGTACTTTAATTTGACTTTAAAAGTACTTAGAGCACTACCATGGTTAACCATGAGTTTTTATCCACCATTGACAATGTGACAAGTAAGTACCTTTAACTCAAGTAATGCCACCTCAACCATTAGGAATGATGTCATCCCCTAAAATGTGATTGGTTCTCATAAAGTGAATTTTGATTGTACATTTTCCTTAGGAGGCCCATTTTAGACCTCAAAATTCCCCTAATGGTCACTAACCTTTGACTGTGTTTGCAGAAGCTTATTGAAATAACTCTCTGTCCAGTACTTGCATTCCAGGCTCAAAACCATATGAGAAGCAGTTGTCTTCTCATGTTAAGTTTAATAATGTCTTCTGGAACACTAGTACACTTCTGCTTTTGAAAAAGACATTGAAACACTGTAAATCCACCTAATATCAGTTTGACCTATGGCATATGTATTGCTGAGACATCAAGGCTTGTTAGTGGCACGACCTAAGGGTGTAATCAAGCTTTTTTTGCAGAATAGGAAGGTCATCTACGACTGGTTGATATTAGATAGAGTTTCTTTTGGCTTTAGAATAGTTTGCCAAAGGAGAATCGCCTAAAGCACCACTACCTAACTTAGGGGAGGCTTTTTGGATAGATTTGGAGTATTCTCTTTGGAGCCGTTGGACAAGTTTGTATGACTGAGACTAGATAGGACTTGACAATTAGGTTTTATCTCATCATGGACTGATTGAAAAGGTAAGAGGGCAAAAATGTTCATGTGTGTTTTCTAGCTGACAAATTTGACATATTGGAGATTAGCTACTAGAAAACTTGGCTTTAACAACTAGTCATCATCAACAGGTGAAAAATACTGATGACTAACAGTGGCTCCATTTGGGGAGGGCAGTGCTTTTTTAGGAGGTGTCTAGAATTTCAGATCTCGTTTCTTTGAAGACCAGTGCCTTTATCCATTGGCGCAAATTTCTTTCTTCCTTGATGCTATTTTTGAAAATTGACAGCATGATTAGCATCTATTAAATTTCTACCTACCCCACTATATTTCTTAACATTTTTTCTTCTTTTGGGTGCATTTGGATTAGCAACCCTTTGACATAATATTTTTGAAAAATGACACTATCTAGTTCTACACTTATATCCGTCGGGAGTTTAGATTAAGTTGATGAACTCCTTTGTTTCTCTACCTATGCTAGATCGACTGTCAAGGTTAAGCTGTTTGATAGGATTTTATTCTCTAATCTAAAACATGAAATTGAAAAATGACCAAATCAAGATTAGATAGTCTGATTTGTCATGTACTTGTGGCATGAAAGACAAGCTGCACACAAATATTATTTTGCATAAAATGAAATCTAGAAAAACAAGGCTAGGATACACAATTTGTTTTTTATCCCTACTTTCCTCTTTGGTTCTGTTTTGAGCATGTGGAACCAGTATCTTTTCCTAATCTACTCTCATTGATAAGTCAAGCTTACACAATGTTGACTATATTTTCCTCTCACTAACTTATCAGCAAATAAATTTAAAACATGTTCAGTTATGATTAGGCTAGATAACTGAACAAGACATTTGAGCACTAGTAGCGGCATTTAGACTTGCGTGCTTTCCGAATGACTATTTTTTGAACATGGGGATTTCTTTCTATTTTTCAAACCGCCCTCTTTTTCTATTTTTCTATTGTTTTTGAATTTTCTATTTTTGATTTATTTTTCAAACAATGGTATATACAATGAAAAAAGTTTTGACTCAGAAATCTTGGAAATGGCGAAACTTAAGCATCTTATCTTCATAAGGATCTCCTACCACTCTTGGTCCGCTCAACTCTTGAAAAGAAAAATTTAGAAAGTTTTCTCTTTCAAGCATGACATAAGGATTCATGCAGGAATCTCTAAACAACCTTGTATCTTCACGTTGTATCTCTTTGTACCTCTGATTTCCACTCCTCTTGATGTACATCTTTTTCAAATAGTGCAGATATTCTTTGTCATTTTTGAAGAATATGATGACATCATCAAGGTCTGTCAGAATGCAGAAATTCAGAACTGGAAACATGGATTTTAGGAGCATGTTTTTGATATCCGATGGTTTTTCAATTCTGGGTTTGAAAATGGAACTACTTCCAGCATACTTGAAAAATTCTTTGAGTTGTTCGCTTTGCAAAGGAATTATTTGGCTATAACCTGAAACATCATCTTGCAAAAACACATGATTAAAATCACTTATTATTGGTATATCATGGTCTCAGGCAGGAAGGATAAAATCTCTGTCACAAGGGTGTGTATCAGTGTTTCTAAAATCAAAACAGATCCTATGACTAGCTATTTTATCTTTGACTACTATTGTTTGGTCCAGATTTTTGTATTTTCTTTTGTCGAAGTTGTTTCTAGGAGTGATGGCAGTGGCATAGTGTTTCTCACTGTTTTCTCTATATGAAGTAGTATTTTGAACAAGATTGCAAATTCTAGCAGTTTTAAGTCTTTGGTGGAGTGACAGAATGTTAGCTAGTTCAAGTAAATCAGGTATATTTGGACTGCAGTCATCATATCCTTTCGTAAGAAGTTTATCAGACATTGTTTCTGGATTTTGCACTGTTATGGCTACAGTCAAGGTTTTATTTGAAGGGGTAGAGTTATGTACTAGTAAATCTTTAAGGTATGGTAAGAACATTAAGCTCCCCTGCCCTTGATTTCCAAAGAGGTTTGTGATATGTAAGTCTTCTAATGCCTCTACTCTGAAAAAGTCTCCTGATGTTAGTGCTGATGTTTGCCTAAGGTTTGAGCAATTTGCTTGATAGTACATAATGGTTTGTGCTTCTCGCTCTATCCCTATTTCAAAAGGAACAAACTCTCTTTCCTCAAGACATAGCTGCTCATGATCATGATAATTTTGAGTGTCTAGTTCATGATAGAGAGATTGGGGCCACTGATGTGGTGGGTCTATGTTTGTTTCAAATCCTTCTGACTGTTCTTCAATGTCCTCATCAGTATGTAAAATGAAAGAGTTCAGATCAGAATGCAAGGAGTACATCAGAATGTTTTCTGGCCTTTCTTGGTTGCTGATCATATATTTCATGTGTGATTCCCGATAGAGTCTTCTAGTTTGGTCAAACACAGGAATAGTGGCATAGGACATATCAAGTTGAATATTTCCTTCAAGCTTGGCTCCCCAAGATCTGGATAAAAGCATTCCATACTTGGGAGGGATGTCTACTACCACTATGTCCATGATCAGGTGTTTTGCAGGTACTTGGGCCAAACTGAAACGAAGATCTTTGATTAAACCCAGACACTTGACTCTACTTGAGTCAAACGAATATAAGTCTTTATATGGTCTTGTGATTTCTAGGCCTAATCTTTCCATCACAACCTTTGGCATGAGATTATGCGAGGCCCCAGAGTCCAGCATGGCATTGTGTAAGATTTGGTCATGGATATTCAAACTGATGTAAAAGGGAAGAGTGGTTCTTTCTTGGAATTTCCCTTCTATTTTTGGACCAAACAACACTTCAGGAGTGTCATAAGCTAGATTAAGGGTGTTTGCATCATTTCCTATATTCAGGACCTTTAACACTTGGGATTTATAAGATCTTTGGGCGATAAGTTCAGTGAGAAGCATGGTAATATTTATTTTGGTGATTTCTCCCTCAAAACTGAAGGGTTATTATAGTTTAGAAAGGTTTGCTTCAGTTTTTTCAGCCATGACTTTCTTTATGTTATGAGTTTGCTAACTTTGTTTTGGGATTTTTTTTTACATAGCCATCTCGGGAAACTTTGTGGAGGTACTAGGAGCATCTGAGCCAAGACTTGTTTGAATAACTTTATCTTTGTTCTGGTCAGTTTTCTTGACCATGATTTTGTTGCTATCCACTGCTTTTTTAAGGATGGTATCAGGGGTTTTAGCAGTGTCTGAGCTACCTTTCTTGGAGTTGTCTTGGTTTTTTCTGCTTCTAAGGTCATACTGCCTGTGAGCTTCTATTATGGCATTCTGAAAATCTATGGCAGGATCTTCAGGATCTTCATAGTTGGTTTCATGTTGATTCAGAGAGAAGAACACTTTTTCTTCTTCTGTGAGGTAAACCTCACTCTCGTTATCAGAACCTATGTTAGTATGATTCTTTCGTCGTAAAATATCACTTTAGCTATGCATATCAAGTAGCCCTAACATCAAGTATGGCTGCAAAATATCTTTAAGTTTGCTGCATAAAATTAGATCTAAGCATAAAAGACATTAAGCAGATAAAATATAAAATGGCTCCATACATCCAATGAGCAAGGCAAGAACAATGTATAAAAAGAATCTTATATGATATTAAAGAATGGGGCACCTGAGAGGAAAACAAGAAAGGTGTTTTCCAGTTCTCCTCAGTGGGATGGGTTCTTGGAAGTCCTCAATGTTTCAGATCTAAAATTCCTCTCTTTGGTTAATGTGGAAAACCCCAACAAACATGGAACTCAATGGGAGTTCAAAATGAAAACAAATGGAAATGGTGACCAAGAGTAGATCTAGTGTGATCTAATGCAATGGAGGTGACTAATGAATGGGGAAAAACCTTCTATTTATAACAAAAAATTGGGGTGTTCTAGAACTCGGTGCATGAATAAAATATTATTAATCACATTCTAGAATCACCTTTTGGGAATATTTTATTATATTTGTTGGAGGGAAAAGGGTTTTTGACTTGGGTCAATTCCTTTATTTATAAATAACAAATAAATAAATTATTTATTTGTTATTTAAGGGAATGAGGGGAAGACATAATTGGAACAAATAATGGTTTATTTAATTATTTAAAAATGGTTTAGCTCTTCAAACTTAACTAGGAATAGTATTTAAATAATGATTTAAATAACTTATTCTTAGGAAATAATTAAATAAATAATGATTTATTTAATTGATTACCTTGTTTTGGGTTAAATATGACCAAGAAACGTAAACAAATGTGGTGAAAGCAATTTAGTTGGGGTAAAATTGGTCTTACATGGTGTACTTGGGTTCATCTAACGATAATGGGTTAGATGACCAAAAAATGGTGTAACAGATTGCCCCCCAACGTACAAGTGTTAGGAGCAAATCGCATGACCGAAGTATGTTGTAAGAACTTAAGCACGAGACAGTAAGATAGAAATCAAAGAGAGGAATGTAAGGTAATCTAAAGTGGTGGAGGACTAGACCCAGAAGAGACGAGACTTACATGTGCAGCAAGTCTCAAGTGTATGACGTGGTACCAATGTGAAAGGCGGCGGGGGAGGCATACCTATGCCCTCCGAGACAATAGTACAAAGAATAAGGTGCCCAGAAAACCACAAAACGCAATAGTAAAACCAGTGCTGGCCTAAACGTGAGCCAGAGAACAAGAATGATGAATCTCACATACATGCTATGCCTGGAATAATCGTCAGGACTTATACAATAGTTTTGTAGTACATGAGATATAAATACACCCAAATTCCCCCTACACATGGGGAAGGGCTCGTGAAATTGGACCGACACATGCAAATCGAAGAGGTGCGGCAAGCGACTGAGGCCGATATCATCAAATGAGAGGAGCTGCATCAAGGGCTGGAATGAAGAAGTCATCCGGGTATGTGGGGGGCTACCTGCAGGGCCACCCCCTCATGAGGTTTGAGACATCTCACACACACCCGGGGATCACTAATAGTTGCTGCTGCATCACTGAACCATCAAGTGTATAGATCACGATTATGCTGAAAAGAGCTGGAACCAAGGTACACTGCCCCCTAGAACTGATTTCTGGAGTAAATGAGCTGATGTCGACAGAAGTAGGTCTGCCATAGGTGAGGCAATGAGGGAACCTCAACTAAGGTGTGGGAGAAAATAGTGGAGAGACGATCAGACAGACACTAATGATGATGATGTAATGAGGGAGATCAAGTAGCGGATGGATGACTTCCCTTGTTAGAGCATAAAGGGCATGAATGGCTTAGCAGCGACTGAAACAATATCGAGAGGGGTAGGGAATAATGGGATTGAGGGCCATATTGTGAAACATTAGAGGGGGACCAAACAATGAAGGATGGAGGACTATAGCGGGATACAAAGGGACACGAGATAGACTCCATAACTGATGATGACTCAACTCAGATGCTTTAAACAAGGGTGACTCGATGGTGCTGCCACACAGTAAAGGTCCAATGGGGAACCATAAAAACATGAGTACAAGAGGGTATCTCATGACGAAAATCAACACGAACAAAGACAAGTAAGGAGGCAAAGTGGTGCCGCTAGGTACAAGTGTTGTAAGTGAAGAGATTCGATTTTGAGGAAAGATGAAAAGGTCCTTCATGGACAAAATGTGTCCTAGTGAAGTATGAAAACATGAAAAACGAACAAACACCCATTTGAGTGCTCGGTGAGAGCTTTCCAACGGTGTAGACGGTTTGTCAAACGGGGCTACGATTTGGTCGCAGCGGGCGAAAGAAAAAACAGGGGTTTTCTTCTAATAGGGTGTTTTCCCTCCAAAATCATTCATTTTCTTGTGGAGCTGTGGTGAATGTGGAGAGGAGAGAAGGCCCTAAATCTTGCGGTGATCGTAGCGGACAAATCGACCGTTGGAATTGCAATCCGTCAGTTGCAGGTAAGAGGCCTAATCCTAAGCTTTGTTTTTGATGGATTGAAATTGCAGATTAGGGTTTTAAATTCCAGAAACCGTCCCTACTTCCTCATTATGGTCGGGTCGCACTTTTTGGGGCAAAATTTGTGACCTGGGATGCATGTTTTGGCCTGAAAAGTGTGACCTGGCCCAGGCTTTGCCCAAAAAGTGCGACTTGCTAGGTGTGGGAGGTTTCAGTGTTGTTATGGGCTGAAATTCTGTTTTGGTGTAAGATAATGCAGTTTTGTTGATCTGGAGGCTGACAAAAATGATTTTTTTGTGTAGGTATGGCAGATATACGAATAAAGTGGAGAGAGAGAGACTTGGGTACACTACGGACGGAGATCGAGGTGGATCAGGGTGTCCGTCATGCACTGGCTAGACATGGGGTTCTGAAATTTTTGGAGAACCCGTTGATGAGGGCTGGAGAGCCCTTGTTGGCCCGTTATTAGTTATTGGGATCCGGATTAGGAGGAATTTGTAGTACAGGGGCAAAGGATCGAGTTGACGGTCTAGGATTTGTATTTCTTGACTGGGAAATACGCAGCTAGTGTTACCACGGGGGCGTAACATTATGGAGTTTGTGGAGCGACATTGTCGACCGAGCATCCGAGTCAAAGGGAATCAGATATCTATTGGGGATCTAGAGAGGTTGGAGACCCGGGCAGTGGCTGCAGTAGTGTTGTGGATCTTGGGCAGTCAGGCGCTCCATCACATCACTAGAGGGTAGATGATGATTGTAGAGAGTGTGTTGGGTGGGACCTACTATGGGTGGGCCCAGATGATGTTGGTGTCGCTGAAACGACAATTGTCGTTATGTAAGTGGAAAGTGAATCATGATTGTGCGTATGGGACGGTATTGTGCTCTTTCTTTTTTGAGAAGATCCCAACCTTACGACCTCGTATACAGTTGCCTGATGGGGGCCCGAGAGAGCCCCAGATGCGTCGGTGGGGACGACTACTGAGTAGAGGAGGAGGAGGGGCGGTCGGGAGGGTGTTTTGACCAGAGTTCTTTGCCCATTGGGACCAGATGCCGTTATACATAGACGACTATCCCTATAGTGGGATGAGTTATTGGGGAGATCCGGATTTGCCACTACCACCTGGTCGAGTATGGGGACCGGATGGTAAGTGACAAGCAACTAATCTATTATGTTCCTTTTTATAGTTTGTGACTAGTATTCATGGTACTAATCCTTATATTGTTTGGGATGCATATATAGCTCCGGTGAAACCGGCCGGATATATGGGATGACCAACAGCAGTAGGTGCTACAGGCGCAAGTGGATCGAGGACAGGAAAGAATGAATAGATGGCCACATTGGTGGAGGACCTCCGTCATAGATGTGAGGGATTGCTGACCGGTGTGTCGGAGCGTGGATGGCAGGATTTAGACGACCGATACATAGAGCTATGTATTGGGCTCCCCTCAGAATGGCGAGGGATCATGTGACGCATGGCGATGGCCGGGCAGACGGTGCGTGATATACGAGCTGCGGGAGCAGAGCCGTTGGCTCGGGATCCTCCGGAGAGTGACTAGGTGTGGGGCAGGTGGTGCCCCCTAGTAGTGATGTAGGGGCAAGTGGTGCCCCCCATTTTTGTAGTAGTGGTTTTTGTAACATGCTATGGGCATGTCATATGTTTCAAAGTATATGGAATTTAAAACACATGTTATATATATGAGTTTTATGTGTATTTTGTGGATGCTATTGTCGTATGTGTGATAAATGCCAGTCTAGAACATGGTTTGCGATCTGATCTACGTAGTGATTGTGACTTCTAGGGATGTGGTTGAATGAAATAAATCTAAATTTCTGTATCAAAAGTCTCACCTGTAAATATTGTCTAAACAGGATAGGATTATGCACACGGTAGACGCCATTAAGTTGTAAGACAATAAGCAGGGAATCTAAATAAACTTGTAGATGGAGGATGTGATGGGAGAGAGCGTCAACTAAGAGACCACGAATGGCATCATACTCGGCCTGGTTATTGGTGGCGGTACCAATCCAGACCCTATTTGCAAGAACAAGGGTATGCACAGGGGTAAAGATGGCCCAGGCGGCTGAGGCGAGGTTTCGGGAATACCGACTCGTGCCATCGACGTAACCAATGTAATGAGTGGACGAGAGGGTTGAGGGAACAACATCACAAGATAAGAGAAGTGAGGAAGATCGGGGACTTGTGTTGTGATGTACATCATAGAGACGGATGGGAGTATCGGGGTTAGGTGAAGAGAGGGGAAGGTGGTGGAAACCGCAAGAGGCTACAAAGCTACCGAGATCATCATTCATGGAGGAAAGGCGCAGAAATGGGTCATCAGGGGAGATGACAGAAGAGCAAGTAAAAAGATGGTCAAAAAATGAAGAGCCCAAGAATGGCGCTGAAGGGGGATCAGATGAAAAAGGCAGAGTGGATACGGAGGGGATGTACTCCGAGGGTTGGGCGGATGATGATAGGTACAAGAGAGGAGCAGAAGATTCAGACATCTCAACATTAGGGGGAGGGATGTCAATGGTGGTTGGAGGATCCTCGAGTAAACTCGACGCATACTGAGCAAGGATGGGCGAGGCGGATTGATTCTGTTCCACCTCATACTCGCGAATGACCTCTAAAGAGGCGCGGTAATGCGTGAGGTGAGGACAATGGTGAGAATAATGGCCATGGACACCACATAAAGCACAGGGTTTGTTGGTGCGAAGGGCCTTTGGGTTCTTGGTTATGGGTACGGAGGAAACAGAGGTTTCCGGGGCTGACGATTCAGGGAACGCGACTTTGACCATGGGTTGGATACGGGGCAACTCAGGACAAGTATGGGTGGTGTGAGCGACAGCATCACACAAAGCGCAAGGCTTGGTGGGTGGAGGGGGAGTAGGATTGGGAGCGGTGGCTTTATCTTTGGATGCCCCCCTGCGAGTTTTTCTTTTCTTACTCGTAGCAGTCTCAGCGTGAGGAGGGTTGTGCGACGGGGCTAGAGGTACCATAGTGGTGGGAGGGGCAATGGGAATCGGTTGAACTGGTGTCACAGCAATGTATGGTTTAGGGTGGCTGGGAGGGGTTTCAGTCGGAGGAGTAAGATACCATACCGGTATGCCCAAAGTTAAATTAGGTAGGGAAAGGGTGGCCATGACAGGAACCTAATAGACGCCAGGGGGAGGGCCAAGGAAAGGGATTTGACCGGCGGAGTAATGGACAGGAGGGATGGTTCCTAAATGGGGGAGGCCAGAGGGAATCGAAGTGGGAGGATAAGGAGGTTACGGGGTGTGAGGGGGAGGTGAAGGACCTGGTGGGAGAGTTTGAAATAGTTGAGGTGAAGGGCTAGGAGCAGGGTGAGTTGGATGAGGTTGAGGTTGCTGACTAGCTGGAGCAGGTTGTGGGAGGGTAGCCTGAGACGATTTCGTCATGCAAACATTCGCCAAGCTAGGATCAGAGATAGGAGGTGGGGGGGACCGGGGAAGGTGCCAAGCAAAGAGGAGTCTTTGTAGATGCCAGGGGAGACACTGGTCAAAGAATCGACAGTTTTCTTATTGGTGACAGTAGAGATGGTGGACTCAGGTGAGGTCTGAGATTTAGGTTCATGATACAAAAACTGGTCAATGGTGACGATCTTGCCTTTATGAGGGAAAAACATCTTGCGGTGGACTGCAAATGGGACGGAAGACATGGCATAGGTGTAACTACGCCCCAAAAGGATGTTGTAGTCGAGAGGGGCATTGATAACTTCAACGTCGACACAGACAGTCTTACCGGCAAGGGTGATAGGGAAGTTACGAAAAACACCAATGGGTTGGGAGGCATGGCCATCCCACGCACGAAGGGTGATGGTGGAAGGGCCAGCGTAGGGGATCCGAGTTGTTTCCAAACCGAAGCAGAGATTACACAGGTAGATGCCCCCTCATCAATAATACATCGAGCGACATTGGCATTTCGGATTTTGACTGGGATTTGGAAAGCAACTGAAGGAGGAAGAGGGGGATGGTCTGACTGACGGGCATCGAAAAAAATTAATAGATCATCAGCAGGATCTACAGCACCCATGGCAGATAGTAGAGCTTTCTTTTGAGAAGGACACGACTGGAGGAGTTCCAGTGTTGAAATGGCAGCTGGAGAGTGTGCCAGATCATCTACTATGCTGTAGGAATGGGTAGCCCGACCAGAGGCAGCATTTCAGCGTAATGGACCCTTAATAATTTTTGTGTGAACCTCAACTTTGGGGGGAGGGATTTGTAAGGGACCATTGGGTGTCGATAAAGGCTTTGTAGAAGTTGATGATGGGGACTCAGAGACAGATGGTACAGGAGGCAGGGAGTATTGACAAGACCGAGTTTGAAGGTTAAGGTCAACAGTGAGAGGTTGGTCAGAGGACATCATAAGAATCTGGTAATTGGAAGAACCAGAAGGAGAAGGTTGAGTGGATGCCGGGGCATGAGGGGATTGAGTAGCGACAAATCCTTGTTGAGGGAAAGGATCGGTAAACACAACAGGCTGAGAGGTAGAAGTAATGGGGGGGATAGGGGGAGAGGAGTGTTGTCCCCGAATGGTGGCCTGAGAATCCCACATCTGTCGCATCTGTGGTAAGAGGGGACAATTGTGAGTGTAGTGACCGAAAACACCGCAGCATGAACAGGGCTTATTTGTGCGAAGCGGCCTGTCCTGCTTGGGTTGGGAGCCCTGGGGTTGGGTAGCGGTGTTGGGGTCAATACTAGAAGGATTGGGTCCACGATTACCAAAGGCGGATGGATTGCCTCTCCTCCGCCGTTGAGAAGGAGGAGGAGTAGTCGCACCGTGTTGTGCAAATACGTGCCCTGAAGGGGGTAGTAAGTGTGACTGTAGGGATGGAGGAGGAAAAGGAGCGGGAGGTCCAAATGCTGGAGAAGCGGGGACACCAGGCTGCGGATAAGGGTAATGGTGAGAATGGGAAACATTGAGGTAAGCAGGAGAGTGGGCAAAAGGAGGAGGCATGCCAAAGCCGAGATATATGTTACCGGGATGGGGAAAGGTGCTGGAGGTGCTGGCCCCGTCGGGAGGAAAACCATAGGGCATAAGAGGTTGAGCAGAGGTATGAGACATGGCTCCGATGATACCGTCGGTAGAGTGAGAGGTCCCGGAGGCGTTAGTGCCCCCGGTCTTGGGGAGATCAGGAAGGACAATATAAACATAACCAGACTGGGCATAGATAAGGTCATATTTTAAGGAAATTTGAAGGGCGACTTCTTCGGGTTGGGGGAAATGGGAGGCGACATCTTTGCCAATGGGAGGTAAGAGAGAGCGAAGGAACCAATCCATGTAAACTCGATCTTCAAAGGGGGGAGCATGGCATAAGCTTCGGCGTCGTCGCCACTCCTGGACATGAGTAGAGAGACGCGTTGAAGATGATTGATGAAAGGAGGTCAATAGTTCAGTTCCAGTGTCGTATCGGAGAGGGAGCTGGAAATAAGACAAAAAGGCTTGGGAAATGGTTGCAAAAATGGTATGGGAAGAGGTGGCTTGATCAACATACCATTTGGACGCTTCGCCGGTAAGGGTGCGTTGGAATAAATGAAGACGAATGGAGTCATCGGTGATGGAATTAGAGTAGCACCACATGTGGAAAGATCGGATATGATTGGAGGGATCTTCACTAGCAAGGCCTTCGAACTTGGGAATGTCGGAGGGGAGCTTGGTTGGCATAGCAGGCCAACTGACATCGTGGCAGATAGGATCATTGATAAGCTGATTTAAGTTGGGGAGACTGAGGCCGACCATTTACGGAAGTAAAGGGGCAGTCGAGGTAGGTCCCGGAGTGGTTCCACTGGAAGCAGACCCAGCAGTAGAACTGGGGTTAGGGCTAGGTCCAGAACTAGACATGGTGGAGATAAAGGGGGGAGAACCAGAAGGACGGGGAGAACCCGAAAAATCAGAGGAAGAGTCAGAGTGCGGACTCGGGGGAGGACTTACTCGATGACGACGAGAAGGAGGAAGTCGACCAACCGGAAACTGAGAGTGAAGGCCAAGAAGTTGCCGGGATAAACTCCTTGGAGGCGCAATGATGACGGGAAGAAGAAAGACCGACAAGGGTAGCAAGGTGCAAAAGCAAGACGCGACAAGGGCAAGGAGGTGCAGTGTCGATTAATTTTAGAGTCTTTGCCAGGCGGTGTTAACTAGGCTCTTCTTCACTTAGGGTCAGTGTGTGGTGTGCGTTAATTTTAATTGATTAAACCCAGACGTTTTGAGAGTAAAAGAAAAAGTGTGCTGCGTAATGAAAAAGAAATCTGCAGTAAATAAGACTGAAAGAACATAAAATTAGCAACTAAAAAGGCAGCAATCAAACCCAAGAAGATGGGTCTCTCAAAACTAGTCTAGAAGGGGAAGAGCACGCTAACAAGAGATCAATAGATCTAAGGTCCAGAGGGACTGGGATCTAATGGAGAAATCTGCTGGAAAGTGGTGCAGAAAGCAGCAAAGAGGCAGGCGCAAGGTTTCTGCTAGAAAATAGGAGATCAGCTAAAAAGAGGGGGGTCAAAGAGGTGACCCTAGAGATGAACCCAAACAAAGCGAAAGGCCGTGTATAGAAAGGGAAGAAAAGCTGACCTGTGAGGATCTGAACAGGAGGTATCAGATCTGAAATAAGGCTGAACTTCTGGAAATTCAGACGTCTGAAAAAAACAACAAACTCTCCCACAAAAAGTGGAGGGAACTAAAGCCCTAAGGGGCAAGAGTCCCACTTAGGTGAGTGAAATAGATCAGCAACAGGTCTGAACAGGTGGAGACAGAGGCTGGAAAACCCTGATAGATGCTTCAGTGAAACCCAGAAAAAGTGCTGGCAGATTGCAGAAAAAATTGCAGGTCGCAGGTTTGGGCCTGTTTTCAGGCTAGGTCGCAGATTTAGGGTAGAAAAGTGTGACCTCAAGGCCAGGTCGCACTTTTTTGGCCGATAAGTGCGACCTACAGATCTGGGTCTAGCGGCGGCAGATTTCAGAAAATTTTGTCGTCTCAGTAGCGGTTGATGTCAGTCACCTGCACAAAAAGGCCAGAAACACACAGAAGTTAGAAATTTGAATGTTTGAGGGTTTTAGAGGGGAAAACCAGCATAAAAACGGGAAAAATAGGAAAAATAAAAAATGGAAGAGAAACCCTAGGGTATGAAACAACTGGATATGCAAGAAGATAGAAAACGACAGTGGTCGCAAAAGAAAACCCGTGTGGAGTTGCCAATTGTTAGTATGATTCTTTCGTCATAAAAGATCACTTTAGCTATGCAGATCAAGTAGCCCTAACATCAAGTATGGCGGAAAAATATCTTTAAGTTTGCTGCATAAAATTAGATCTAAGCATAAAAGACGTTAAGCAGATAAAATATAAAATGGCTCCATACATCCAATGAGCAAGGCAAGAACAATGTATAAAAATAATCTTATATGATATTAAAGAATGGGGCACCTGAGAGGAAAACAAGAAAGGTGTTTTCTAGTTCTCCTCAGTGGGATGGGTTCTTGGAAGTCCTCAGTGTTTCAGATCTAAAATTCCTCTCTTTGGTTAATGTAGAAAACCCTAACAAACATGGAACTCAATGGAGCCCAAACAAAATGGAAGGGAATGAGACCAAGAGCAGATTCAGTAAGTGGTGATCTAATGCAATGGAGGTGACTAATGAATGGGAAAACCTTTATATTTATAACAAAATATTGGGGTAAGCTGAACCTGAAATAATAAAATATTATTAATCACATTCTAGAATCACCCTTTAGGAATATTTTATTATATTTGTTGGAGGGAAAAGGGCTTTTGACTTGGGTCAATTCCTTTATTTATAAATAACAAATAAATAAATGATTTATTTGTTATTTTAAGGGAGATGAGGGGAATATAATTAAATAAATAATGGTTTATTTAATTATTTATATGTGATTTAGTCAAATTTAACTAAGAATATTATTTAAATAATGATTTAAATAACTTATTCTTAGGAAATAATTAAATACATAATTATTTATTTAATTGATTTCCTTGTTTTGGGTTAAATATGACCAAGAAACGTAAAAAAATGTGGTGAAAGAAATTTTACTTGGGGTAAAATTGGTCTTACATGGTGTACTTGGGTTCATCTAACGATAATGGGTTAGATGACCAAAAAATGGTGTAACAACCTATAAGGTTCAAATGATTTTCATCAATGGGTTCTGTATCCCTATTATCCTCATCAACAAAATTTTCATTAAAGGGTGGCCTAATTTGTTGGTCAGTTTCCCTTGGTTTTTTTTTAGGCTCTTCTCTCCTAAAGTTTTGGTTCCAATTTCTGTTTGGAGGGTTTGGCTAGTTGTCCCTAAGAGGTGTCTTTTCACTCATATTTTCCCACATTTTCGCCATGGATCTAACCAAGTCATCTATTCTAGGATCTAAGGAAGGGGCTGAAGGGGAGACCTCATCCTAGTATGTGACTTTCCTTTCTGATCTAGTCCTAACTCTCTTTTCTGCTAAGTTGGCTTCTGTACTTATGGCCATTTTTTGCATTTCCTCTAAGGCAGGGCGGTCCTTGTCTCTCAGTTGATAAGTCATGTCTAGGTCAAAGCCTTCAGGGAAATTTTCTAAGGTTGAGCCAAGTGGAGGTTTGAAGTGAGGCGGGAGGGCATTATAAACACTGTTGAACCTAGTGCAATATCCCTGCACACTTTCCCCATTTTCTCATTTTAGATTGTTATATTCTGACAAGATTTGAATGGGGTTCTTTCGAATTTCCCACTTATTTATGAAGGTTTGGTAGAGTTATGGGATATTGTGGATGATGTTTGGAGTTAAGCTCTTAAACCATTTTTTGGGTTCTCTGCCTAGGCTTTGGGCGAACATCCTCATTCTAATGGTCTCATCTTCTATTTCTATGTATTCAAAGGCATCACTAATTCTATCTACATGTTGTTGAGCTGTGGTAGTATCAACTCCGGTAAAGTGCGGGATTTTGGATTGATAGTCATTTTTTAAAGGATCCAAAGGGTGTGGCAACACCAAGGGTGCATACCAGGTTGCCATGGCAAGAGTTAATGGATGATTTACAAAATGAGGGCTTGTAGGATGAGCTGAGGTGGTTTGAACAGTAGTGGTTTGGATGGGTGTGGCGGATGTACTTGGGCTAGTGATCTGATTTTGAGCAAATCTGGGGTGGTAGGAGCCAAAGTGATGGAGAATATGAAAGTCGGGAGGTGTAGCAGGCGAGGCTTCTCTACTAGGAATCTGTGGCAGATCTAGGGGCTCAAGATCGTCAAAGTTTACCTTACTTTGTGACTTGCTTCTAAAAAGGGTTTTTGTTGATTTTAAGTCAAATGGGGATTCCTGCAAGGCTGTGCGGTGTTCAGGTATTGATATTGCTTTACGGATGGACCTATCAGTAACTAAATTGCCAGTTTCGGAAGCTTGCCACAGAATCTTCTCTGGGTCATCTATTATGATAGGGGGATTTGGGTCTGGATGAGCTCTGGTGTTGATTCTTTGTGAAGCCAGATTTCGAATCTAGAGTTTAGAGAGGATGGTATTTGTTATTGTTTCAGATGGATGTCCTCTCTAGGGGTTTACTAATGTGAAGGATGGTCAAAACAAAAATGAGGATTAGTGGAGTCACCAAGTGGATTTCTGTGAGAACTATGGTCCACCACGAAGACTATCAAAGATGCTTTCGGAAAAAGTTTTCTAGCAAACTTTGAGATGAAGACTTGCAAGGAAGAGTGATTCACTTGGTTTCAACAGTTTTCTAGGCTATTTGGACAAGCTAATGGTTCTAGTTCCAAGATTATTTCTATTTATCTCCTATGTTTAGGTGAAGTCTTCTGAATCGCTAAGTTATACTTAGTTTGTCACTAATTACAAGGTTTTCACCATAATTTATAAGTTTTGGAAAGGATGAGTCAACAGAAAGGTATGGTTTATGATTTTTTTGGTTTTTTTATGGAGTTTTTAGGCCTACTGGAGGCTAGTGGAGTCGCCAGGTGTAACTTGGTTGTTTTTTGTAAAGATGTAGCTATGGTCCACCACCAATAACTAGGGAAAAGCAAATCTGGGAATGTTTTTGGGGTTTTTGAGTTTTTATGTGGCCTATGTTTGTTATGCTCAGACCGTATTCATTGTATTTTTTTAAACCTCGAACACAAATTATCTAAGTTAATACGAATGAATATAACATAAAAATAAACAATAGAAGGAACATACAAAAAATATACACACGTATTTTCCCATGGATCCCAAAATAGGGACTACCATATTGATTTTTTCATTATATTCCTTTTAGTGTTACAACACACATATATATACATGCCGAAGCATACATAAACCCCAATCCATAAACCCTGGATTAGAACATAACCGTAGTTCCCTTGACCGGATCTACAAAATACCAGGGGCCGAAAACCATCGTACCCCAAAACCATTTGCAAACTCATGCACACAACATGGGTGGGTCCGCCTATGAGTGGGACCACATACCAAATTTTTTTTTTGCTAGGGTGCTGCCCCAGACCTCGACAAGGGGGGATGCCACCCCCCCTGCTGCGCCCGACGCAACGTACAGTGCGTGGGGCTAGTCGTGGAAAGAATATAACACATACCAAAAATTCTCCCACTTGTTGTTTTCTTTTCCAATGGGGCCATCGGAGTTTATCTATTTGGCCAATTCTTCAACACCCATTTTTCTACATCAAGAGAACTTCTCAGTGCTTAGACTCTCTGGCCAATGCATCCGCAACATTCTTCAAAGTGTCCACCTTTACCAACAAGACCCTTTTAGCTTCAACCATTCTAACAAAGTGATATTGAACATCAATGTGCTTTGTCTGGAATGATAAGCTTGGTTCAGCAATAAAATTTCACTTTGGCTATCACAGTCTATCCTTATAGCTTGCTGTACCAACCCCATACTTGAACACAGTCTCTGCAACCAAACTGCTTCCTTGCTTGCATGAGTGGCTGCTATGTGTTCTGCCTCTATAGTTGAAAGTGCCACTACAGACTGTCTTTTACTCATCCAACTGACTACACCTCCAAATAGGCTAAACACATTCCCGCTTGTAGATCTTCTTTGGTCCAGATCTCTAGCCCAGTCTGCATCAACAAAACCACGAATGTCCAACATTATTTCCAATCCTGGTCTTCCCTGGTAGCACAAGCCATAATCACTAGTGCCACGTAAATATCTGAAAACCCGCTTCACTGATGTCCAATGCTCCTTCCCTGGGTTTGACATAAACCTGCTCAATACTCCCACTGCATGTGCAATGTCTGGTCTAGTATAGACCATTGCATACATCAGGCTACCCACTGCACTTGCATATGGAACACGGGACATATCCTCCTCTTCTTCTTGTGTCTTGGGACACTGTTCAGCAGATAGCTTTACACCTACAGGAATAGGAACTTTCACTGGTTTACTATCCTGCATATTGAACCTCTGCAATATAGTCTCGACATACTTCCTCTGGTTTAACCAGAGCTTCCTCTTTGCCCGATCTCTCTTAATTTCCATGCCCAAAATATAGTTTGCAGCACCAAGATCCTTCATGTCGAATTTGGAAAACAGTTGGGTCTTCAAATCTTGGATAATTTCTTTGTCATTTCCAATCAACAACATATCATCCACATACAAGACCAAATAAATAATATGGTCACCAATTAATTTAAAATAAACACAGTGATCCTCCTTGCTTCTGGTGAAGCCAAGTCCCCGTATATAGGTATCAAATTTCTGATACCACATCCTTGGTGACTGTTTTAACCCATACAGAGACTTCTTCAACCTGCATACTAGTTCTTTCTTACCCTTCACCATAAAGCCTTTAGGTTTCTTCATGTAGATCTCCTCTTCTAGATCCCCGTGAAGAAATTTTGTCTTCACATCCATCTGTTCTATCTCAAAATCAAATGCAGCAGCAACAAATAAAAGTAATCTAATAGAAGTAACTTTGGCAACAGGAGAGAAAATATCACCAAAATCAATTCCCGGCACTTAGGAATAACCTTTTGCTACCAACCGAGCTTTTTATTTCTCCACCTTGCCTTCTACATTCATCTTCTTCTTAAACACCCATTTGCTCCCAATGGGCTTCCTTCCAGCCGGCAACTCCACCAGATCCCATGCCTCATTTTTGTGCAAGGATGCCATTTCATCAACCATGGCCTCCTTCCAGAGTTTTCCATCCTCTGAATCTACTGCCTCCCTGACAGTTCTGGGTTCATCATCAGTTATAGTTAAGGTAAAACCTGAACAGAAAGCAGATGGACTATACCTTTCTGGTTGCCTTCTTTCCCGAACTGATCTTCTCAAAGCTGGAGTTTGTGGCTCTTCATCTTCTGAGTCTTCTTCTGTTGTAGAGTCCGATTCATCCTCCTTTAGCTCAAACTCTATCTTCTCAGGTTCCTTTGGTAGGACTTCATGTTTAACAACATCTTTCACTTCTCTAAACACCACATCTCGGCTGTACACAACCTTCCTTGTTTCTCGGTTCCAAAGCTTGTAACCCTTTAAACCATCCTTATACCCAATAAAGATGCACCTTTCAGATTTATTATCCAACTTGGTCCTTTTCTCCTTTGGAACATGTACATATGCATCACATCCAAATACCCTTAGATGTGAAAGAGAGGGTTTCTTACCAGTCCATACCTCATGTGGAGTCTTATCCTCCAACACCGATGAAGGTGATCTGTTAACCAGATAGCATACAGTCTCCATTGCCTCTGCCCAGAATTCTTGTCCTAACCCAGTACCACTGAGCATGCTTCTTGCCTTTTCCATCAGTGTTTTGTTCATTCTTTCTGCAACTCCATTTTGCTGAGGTGTGTATGGAGTAGTCTTCTACCATGCTATACCACACTTCTTACAGAACTCTTCAAATTCCTTCTTGCAGAACTCCCCACCATTATCTGTCCTCAGCGCCTTTATCTTCTTCTCTGTCTGGTTTTCCACCAGAGCCTTAAATTCTTTAAATTTGTCAAAGAATTTAGATTTATTCCTCAAGAAATATATCCATGTATTCCTTGAGAAGTCATCTATGAATGAAACATAGTACACAGACTTTCCCAGTGATGGAACTGACACAGGCCCAAACACATCACTGTGCACAAGTTCTAATATATTGTTCACCCTCTTAGCACCAGAAGGAAAACTCACCCGATTTTGCTTCCCATATACACAATGTTCACAGAAATCGAAATCCAAAGAGAAATTAGACATACCTTCTACCATACCATTTCTATGCAGTATCTGAAGGCCCTTCTCTCCAATATGTCCAAGCCTTTGATGCCATAGCATGGTCTTTTCTCCAGAGACAGCTAGGCTTTCCGCTCCACTTTCAGGAACCACATAACTATTACACCCATCAATAATAGTGCTACCTTGTAGCTTGTACAGAGTTCCAATCCGAACTCCCCGCATTAATACCAGTGCTCCCCAAACCATCTTGCAGGAATCTTTCTCGAACACTGTTTTTACACCTGCATCATCCATCTTGCTTACAGAAATCAGATTTCTGGCCAATGCAGGAATATGCAGAACACCAGGAAGTGTTCTAATCCTTCCACCTTGTAGCTTTAGCTTGACCTTTCCACGTCCGATGATTTTGGCCCTCCTATCATCCCCTAGGAAGACATCACCACCATCATATTTCTCATACTCGCAGAACCACTCCCTATGGGGAGTGAAGTGAAAGGATGCACCTGAGTCAATCAACCATGACTCATGATCTACATGTGTACTTGAAGAAGAAGCCAAATACACATCCCCACCTCCATCCGAGGTGGTTTTTGCCTTTGCAGAAGGAGCATCATCAGATCCCTTTCCTTTCTCAGGAGCTTTAGATCTGCACTCCTTTTTGTAATGCCCTTCCTTTTTTCATTTCCAGCATACCTTTACAAACTTTCCAGGAGATTTAGATCTCTGTCTAGATTTAGATCTCCCACTTGAAACCTTATTCTTGCTTTTGTTTTGGGACCTTCCTCGTACAGATAAGGCATCTCCATTTTGACCCTCCATATTTCTCGATCTCATTTCCTCCAACAGTAAGGTTGAGACAATGTCATCAAAATTCAAGGTAGTTGTGTTGCTACCTATTGCAATAACCAGACTGTCCCACGAGTCTGGTAGAGAACACAACAAACTGATGCACTTATCTTCATCTGAGATTTTAATATCAATAGATGACAACTGACTTACCACAGTATTGAAGGCGTTCAAATGCTCTGTCACCGAGTCTCCATCCTTCATCCTCAGGTTATACAGCTTTTTCCGCAGGAACAACTTATTCACTAGAGACTTAGATTGGTACAAAGTCCCAAGTTTTTCCCACAAATTCTTCATCGTAGCTTCCCCAGATACATTCAACAATACTGAATCTGAGACACACAACCGTATTGTGCTCTTAGCCTTCCGATCCAGCTTCTTCCAGTCTTCATCTGACATTGCTGTTGGTTTAGTACCTGGATCTACCGCGATCCACTGATCTTTATCCACCAGCAGATCCTCCATCTTGAGCTTCCACAACTCAAAACTCTGACCATTAAATTTCTCGATTTCTATCTTTCCGCCACTCGCCATCTTCTTTCACCGCAAGAATCGATCCCGCAGATCTCCCACTGAACAGGGTCTACCACAGGCCCGAGCAAAAAACCCTCAACAACAAAGGCGTCCCCTTGAAGCCGAAACAGCTCTGATACCAAATGTAGGTTTAACCCTGAACATAAATTATCTACACATGAATCTTACAATAGAAAATAAACAATAGCGAGAGCATAAAACATAAAACAGATAAACATAGAGATTTTCCCCTAAATCCCAAATCGGGATGACCAGCTTGATTTTTCATTATATTCCTTTTAGTGTTACAACACATATATATACATGCCGAAGCATACATAAACGCCAATCCATTAACCCTGGATTAGAACATAACCGTAGTTCCCTTAACCGGATCTACAAAATACCAGGGGCCAAAAACCATCGTACCCCAAAACCATGTGCAAACTCATGCACACAACATGGGTGGGTCCGCCTATGAGTGGGACCGCATACCAAAATTTTTTTTTGCCGGGGCGCTGCCCTGGACCTCGACAGGGGGTGCTGCCACCCCCCCTGTGACCCCCCTGCTACGCCCGGCGCAACGTACAACGCGTGGGGCTAGTCATGGAAAGAATATAACACATACCCAAGACTAATGAATCTATGGACTGCTTGCCTATTTAAATTTTTAAAGACTAATGAATCTACGAGAGTTGTCTAGACTGTTATGTACTCAGTTAGTCCCACCGTGATCGCCACTATGTTAGGGTGGCGATGAGGTGGCTAAATGGCAGGTATTCTTGAAGATAAGGGATTTTCTGGAGTCCTAAGGTGTACTTAGATTGTCACTAACTAAGAGTCCCACCGTGATTGCCATTATGTTAGGGTCCCGTGATTTGGCTGATTAGCAATCCAAATGACAGTGTAACATCCAACCAGTCTTTGGAGCCCAAGGACCTAGCCTTCCTGGACTCAGAGAGGGCTCTCTCTATTTGTGTAAGGGATATCTGTGTGTTTGCTTATAGTTTTCTTTATTTTAGGCTAGTTATGAAGTATGTTTTTGGTTTTGGTTTTTAGGTTGTGAGGGATGAACTGATTAAAGAATAAGATAGGTAAAAATATGTCAGATCAACTGGGCTATGGGGTCGAAAAGGTTAAGAAAGCTGTCAGATGGTGATACAAGGTTGTTGAAGGGCCGATTTGAGCGAGGTAGAATGAATCTTTGGGTAAAATGGAGTGAGATGGACATTAAACTTGTGAAGAACAAATGATTTCAAACATAAATAGTTTAATAGTTGACATAAACATGGTAGGGCAAACCATTAATAATGAGAAATGTAACTGTAAATTGATCAATGCATAGAAATAAACATTCAAGCCATGCATAGAGATATATGACTCTCTAACTTTAGGAAATGGCTATCAGAGTTTGGGGAAATACATTTAAGACAAACAAACAACTTAAATCACTATGAAGGAACACCTAAGCATAGTATTTCAAGCTATTGGGCACTTTGAAGCAAGATCGCATAGTTTTAGGCAAAGGGCAAGATCGGTACAAGACCTCCTTGGTTCAACAAATGACAATCAAACAATCAAAGAAAAATTTCAGAGGTGGAGCTACGACTAGCCATGAGTAAGCAGGGCATACCGTGAATCATACTTAGCATGCATAAAATCATAAATGAAACAAGCAAGCAATATTCTTCAGTTATCAAAGAGCAATCAAGGATTCTTTGATATGACTAAGAAGGAAGAAAGCATAGAAGCTATAAAGAAACAGGAAATTTGAGGTGCCTCCAAAGGCATGTATCAAATCTATTCTCTACTATCTTATAGCAAGTAAGAACATGGAATTATGAATGAAAACTAAGAAACAAAACAGAGAGAGAGACACTATACCATTCTACCAAGTCATGGAATCCAACAACAGTCCTCTTTCATCATCCAAAAACACTCAAGAAACTCTCCAAATACATGAGACAAGTGTTTCTTCCAAGCTTGTATAACCATATTGCTTCTATTCATCAAGTTCAGCATTGTTTACAATGAAAGCCTTTGGAATATATAGGCCAATATGAGGGAAAACCTCCTAGTTCAACTTACAATCTCATTGGCCTATCCAAAATATCTAATTTTGTCCTTGAGGCTTTGCAAAGCCCAAGGCAAAAAATATCTAATAAAATATATTAAAAATGCTAAAAAAGGAAAATAAATTGACTTTTCCTAACTAACCATGCAGAAAAATAGCTAAACACACATAAGGAAAAGTCACTTTTGAAAGGTACATTTTTTACAAAAATACTTAAGAAATACATCAGCAGAAAGTCCCCTGAATTGCCGGCAACTTTTGGAGGCCTTCTCGATGTTTAAATGAGGCCTGTGATGGCTCATTGGAAAGATCTAAATGTCTATTTTCAGAAAATGCTTAGTTTTCTCCAAACTGACCACTGGAAGTGCTCCAAAAACTGACCTGTGTGTAAAAACCCAAAAAAATAGACCTTGCTGATAAACGGGGTAGAGTGTGGAAAAAGTGAGTGTTTTCCAACATTTTGGGGGAGAAAATAATCTTAAATTAATCTGAAAATTTCTGAGTATATACCCTTAAAATTATAGCATCCAATGATACCATTTTCATCCTTTGAGGATGCCCCAAACTAAAATGGCGATGCCCATGAGTTTTAGCCAAAAACCCAAAAATGACAAAAAACCAAAACTTGTTGAATTTCACCCAATTTTTGTGAGCATGACCCTCAAGGGTTTTTAGAAACATGCTGTGAAGCTGAGGCCAAAATTTGGAGCTTTGAGGTGTCTTTCTTCAATTTTGGTGTCGGGCGCCTCCTTTGAGCCTCTTTGAGTTTTTCCTGTGTGGCCTTCAATTTCCGCCGGGAAAAATGATTTAGTTTCTTCTAATGCCTGGTCATCCTCCGTTGAAGGTCCAAATCTATATTTTCCTCTCCAACTTCTTTTCCAAGTGATCATTTACCCTCTCAAGCCACGCTTCTCGATTGTTCTCTATCTCTTGGGTGAACAATGTAGTGAGAGGGGTAGATTGGAGAAGGGCATCTTCTTCTTCCTTTTGTTTCTCAAGGGCTCTTTTGAGCCCCATTTCTTGGCCATTTCCTCCTGGGCTGATCTTCATTTTCGCTCTCATCGAACTCGCCCATGACTTCTTCCAATCTCACTTGTGCCTTGGAGGCCTCTTTTTTTTATTTGATGGCCCATGTCTCATATACCGCCATATGGACACTCATCTGTTTTTTTTTAATCTGTAAAAAGTGATTGAAGTTTCTAGCCCTCTCTAGATCAGTCCTCAAAGCATCAATTTGGTTTTCTCTATTGATCAAGAGAGTTTCTAGGATCCGAGGTTCATTGTCGCTATCATCACTTTGGATTTGAATTATGTCGAAGTCCCTCTCCTTTTCATGGTTGCTTTCTTCTTTCTCCTTCCCCTTGCTTTGGGTGACTCTTTTGGTCTTCCTCCTCTTGGGAAATTCGACAATGGGCTTCTTGGGCAATTTCCCCTTGCTTCGGAGGGCCCTAGTAACATTTGGAGTTACAGCTTTAGGCACCTTTTTCCTTGATGTCCAGGGCTTGGCCACTTTTAGAGAAGAGAGCATGGCCCCTTGCCTAGGAGAGGCAGCTAGCACATGCTCTATTGGCTCTTTGCCCTTGTTACTTTCCTCATCATTCTTGCCACTGTCTTGAGTTTGTTCATGGATGCCTTGACTGTCCTCCTGGATTTCTTTTTGATGGCTGCCCTCCTCACTGTGCTACATCTGTTCATCATGCTGCCCTTCTTCTTCATGAGACTGCCTTTCCTCACTGTGTTGCACCTCTTCATCACTGTGTTTTTCTTTATGAGGCTGCCTTTCCTCACTGTGCTGCACCTGTTCATCACCATGCTCTTGTTTCTCATCTTCATGCTCTTGCTGCTCATCTTCATGCTACTGCTCATCATCATGCTCTTCTTCCCCTTGCTGCCCTGTTTCATCATGATGCTGCTCATCATCATCTTCTTCCTCTTGCTCATGCTCTTCTTCCTTATCATGCTCTTCTTCTTTTTCAATGGAAAATTTGAGCTTCTTGGGAAAGGGCTTACTTGAAGAAGGCAAAGGATGGTGAGTGGAAGGTGAAGGAGATGTATGAAATGAAGGGATAGTGGCGAAATTCGGATGTGTAATGAAAGTATCCCAAGAGATTTATTTCTTCTCAAGTTGATGAAGAATGATAACCTTGATGAGGGAGTGATGGAAGAGATAGGCTGACTGCTGAGAAGGAGGTTTTTTCTGAATAGTGGAGGCCGTTTTCTCAATACTTCTATGTACGAGGAAAGGGAGATTTAACAATTTGGCTCTTGTGAAATGCATGAGTAATCGGACATGGTAAGCATAGACTCGGGATAATCTTTCTTCGCAAGTGAAGTATTTCATGATTATCTTCATGAGGGGGGCATAACTAGTCAATAGATATGAGAAGGGAAAAATGGATGGAGATGAATATCTATGCTTAGGCTTCAAAAAAAGTTTTGTACTGCTTCCGAGTCTAGGTGTCTTTATTTAAACCACTTCTCTCCGACATAAGGGATTTTGGTGGCCTTGGAAATGGACCTAGGAGAGAACTTGAAATCCAAGCTTGCCAAACTCGAAAGTGTTTCCCTTGAAATCTCAAAGCACAAAGATGTGTCAAAGGGGAATAGCTTTTCACCTCCCTGCACCTTTTGACAAAAATCTAGACATCCAACCTCATGAAAGTTAAACAGAATGATGGATGATCATTTAACTCTTCGCTTGAAACAGCACTCAAACCTCCCGTGAAGGCCACTTCTACATGTCTTGCCTGGTAGGCATTTTGTTTTGAATATTCTTGGTTGACTAACAAAAACAAGTTGTCTCAAATGGTCCCCGAAATGGCTTCTCAAGAATACAACCTCGTCCTCTTTATAAGTCACTCGTTTGTCCTCTTTGATGCCAATCAACAAGTATTTTTCAAATGAAATAAAATCAAATTATCACCGTGCTTGGGAAAAGTCTTGAAAGGTGAGTTTGTGGTATCTTAGTTTGAACAAGGATCTTTTTGTCTATTCACCGTTTCTTTTGAAAAAAGTAGACAAAAACTCTCTCAAATTGATTTGAACAACCTTTTACACACTCTATTTTTTGGAAATTTGGTGGCTACACATAGTTTTCTATTTCATAACACAGGAGAAGACACTTTTGATAATGATCAAGATTCCACCTTATAAACAATGTTTTTTTCCCTTTGAGTTTTAGACAAAGTCTCGCTCTTGTTTTAACAATGTTAGGACACTTTCCACCCAACTTTGGGATCTCTCGCTTTGTATTTCTGTCTAGCAAATCTATGTATGGTTTTTGTATTTTTAATAACACTAGAAGAGTTTTTTAAATTGATCTATCAATCCTCCTTTTTTTCATTTACTATTTTATCCTCCGAGTTTTTTAACCAAGTCTCGCTCTCGTAGCAGCTGTGGGCTATCATTGTTCTTAAATGAAGCTTAAGGCCCTTTAAGACTCATAAAAACACTTCACCTATCACTATACTAATCTTTGGAAATCATAGCAAAAAAACCTTTGATTTTTCTCAAACACCCTACCCTCTTTATCACCGTTTCTTCCTTGAGAAAATGGCAACAATACCCCTTTAAGATTTCAAAGACTAGCAAGAAGAAATGGAGAATACCTTGGAATAATGCTTATGGCTCTTGTTTGACTGATTGGGCAGCTCCCAAGAATCTTTTGAAGGCATTTTGGATGAGTGACACGTTCACGTGAGAAGAGCGCCGTGCGCTCGGGCCGGTCTCAGCAGGTGAACGGCGCTACAGAGCACCACGTGCTACTACAGTGCACGTCGCACGACTCATTGAAACCCTATGAAAGTGCGCTCACTGTGCACGCCACGCATTTTTCCGAGCACGCCCCGCAGTGCTTTAAGCCTTCAAACTTGAAATTTTTTTCCCGAAAACCAGAGCTTGCTCCAGTTGAACGATTTAGGATAGCGATTGTTTGTGTTTTAAAAATTTTTTCTAATGAGACTTAGCAACGTTCTCTCCACTTTAATATTTGAAATAGACACTTTAAATGCCTTTTATATTATGCTTTGGAGGGTTTAACTCGTTTTGAAAGGCTCTGTTTGTTTCATCAAAACATGAATCACTTCTTTTGTCATTTTATTATCTTTAAAACATCACAAAAGCCAATATTTGACCAGGACTCCTAAAAAGTGTTGTGGATGATACTTTTGAAGATATTCATATATATGACCCTTTTCAAAGTGAAGAAACCATCTTAAAATCCAAAATATCTCTTATTGTTTTCTCATCAAGGCAATACCCTTTTCTCCGTTTGCCTATTCTGATCTTTAAAGGAACACTCGCTAAGAGTCAAATCCAAGACTTTTGATGCATCCTTTTCCATATCATGGAAGGAGATGATTCACAACTCTAAACTTACTTTGAAAAATTGGACTCTATTGGTGTTTGATGATGATTATGCCCATTGTGAAGTTGATCAAAACTCGCAAGGTGCCCTTGGATATTTTTTCCTTTCGATCGTGGATGAAAAACCTTACTTGTATTCACCCATGGCTTTACCTATATCTCGTTCATCAAGGAAAAAGGCCTTTAGAGATCCACAATGCAATCATATGCAACAACAAGGCTTTTTTCACATGTTTCATAAAAGGTCTTTGTTTGTGACAGTTGTCATGTTTCATTTTTTGAATATTGTATTGAATTTGAATCATGGTGTCATACCCTTTTCTTCACATTGATGAGCTCCGTCCAAGCTTTGTTCACTTTAGCTTCGTATTTCCTTTGAAGGAGATCTCTCGATAGAAGTAAAACCAAACCTCTTTGATTATCATAATATCACTGCTTGGACATCTACTTAACAACATTTCTCTATTCATAAGCCTTCAATTGTTTCCCATTGCACTTAAAATCAGCTTTCAATCGATGAAACCATATAATCAATCTTTGAAAACACCATTGCTATGTTAGTGGTTTTAATCTATTGGAGAAAAAGGTGTTAAAAAAGTTTTTTAGGCAGTTTGCATCATTGTTAGCTTTGTGCCCTTTAAATGAGGCCATACCTTTGTTCTTGTGCCTTTGCTTGTTAAATGAAGGAGGCCAAAGATCACATTGCCAAACCCTCTGTTTGTTACATGAAGGAGGTCTTCAACCAATGACCTAACCATTTTCTCATATTTGGAGGAGGTTTTACACATTCATCCAACCCTCTGCTCATGTTTGGAGGAGGTTTTACAGTGATGCTATTTCATCCATTTTTCAAACTGTGTCATCTTTCCTTGTAGTGTCTATTCACAGTTAAGTAAATAAAAGTGAAAAATTGACAATATGCCATGAGGGGAACTCTCTGAGCCATGTAATATTATTGTTAAAATATCCTTATGCATCTTTAGACATCAAAAGAAACCTGACCAGTATCTTTAGAGAATTACTTGTTAGTCATAAGTCACTAACCTTTTGACTATGTTTGTAGGAGCTCATTGAAATGCCTCTCTGTCCAGTACTTGCATCCCAGGAATAAAACCACACGAGAAACAACTGTCTCCTCATGTAAAGTTTAATAATTTCTTCTGGAACACTGGTACACTTCTGCTCTTGAAAAATACATTGAAACACTGTAAATCCACCTAATATCAGTTTGACCTGTGGCATATGCACTGCTGAGACAAAAAGGTTTGTTAGTGGTGCGACTTAAGGGTGTATCAAGATTTATTTGTAGAATAGAAAGGTTATCTATGACTAGTTGATATTAGACAGAGGTTCTTTTGGCTTTAGGATAGTTTTCCAAGGGAGGATCGCCTAAAGCGCCACTACCTAACTTAGGGGAGACTTTTTGGACAGATTTGGAGTATTCTCTTTGGAGCTGATGGAAAAATTTGTATGACTGAGACTAGATAGGGCTTGAAAATTAGGCTTTATCTCATCATGGGCTGATTTTAAAAGGTAGGAGGGAAAAAATGTTTATGGGTGTTTTCTAGCTAGCAAATTTGACAAATTGGAGATCAGCTGCTAGAAAACTTGGCTTTAAAAACTAGTCATCATCAACAGGGGAAAAATACTGATGACTAACAAACACAAGTGGGAAGAATATATTCCACTGGTAGAGTTCACTTACAACAATGGGTAGCAGGAGTCATTGAATATAAGTCCATTTGAGTCTATGTATGGGAGGAGCTACAAAAATCCTATCAGTTGGAGTGATCCAGTTAACATGGTATTGATTGGACCAGAGTTGTTGGTAGAAATGGAACAATAAATGCAGGTGATCAAGAAGAAATTGAATGTAGCACAGGGTAGGAAGAAGATTTATGCAGATAGCAAAAGGTTGTTCAAGTATTTTTAGGTTGGGGATCAGGTCTACTTGTGTATCAAGCCCAAGAAGAGCTCCTTGCGAATTGGATCATGTGCCGAGTTGGCACCACAGTTTTTTGGACCCTTCAAGATCGTTAAGAGGATCAGACTAGTGGAATATCAACTTGCACTGCCTTCCATAGTGAAATTCCATAATTTTTTTCATATATAATTGCTTTATAAATATGTTAAAGATGTTGATCATATGATTGAATGTTTTGTATTGCAGGTGGAACCTAATGGAGAATTCCAGTCGAAGCCTTAGTGTATATTGCAGAAAATGGTGCTCATGCTCAGGAATCGAGAAATAGAGCAAGTTAATGTTAAATGGAATCACTTTGGCTTGATGAAGCTACGTGGGAGATTTCAGATCCGATGCGGGCCATGTATCCTTCCTTTTTTGTTGATTAAGGAAAAGCAGTTTTCGTGTGATGTTGGATTTTGTTTAGCACATGTTTTGGTGATATTTTGGTATATGTTCTGATGTGGTGGTTGGATGTATGTACATATGTGTATGGATGTGAATACCACCATGAGCTATGTTATAAAGCTCCAATAAGTGGTGTGGTGTCATGTCATTACACTTGTCATGTTTTTATGATGTCATTTTGGTTTGATATTCAGCAAGGTGATCATTGTAAATACTGCATCAAGCTATGTTATAAATCTCCATGAGAAGTATGGTTGCTTTTCAATGGTTTTGTTGAATTATATGTATGGTTGAACACCGAGGGCAGTTTCCCCAAGGGGGAGGGCTCTGTAACAACCATGGTGAAAATTCCATGTAATCAAGTTAAAAAATATTAACCACAGTTGTTGGGACACTTATTCAAATTTGAATGTTGGGAAAAAAAACCTAGTGGGTGTTGATTTGGTTTATTATGGCTAAGGAAAAGGAAAAGGCTTTGGAAAGGAAAAATGGAATTTTTGGCACATATGGATTCCATTGTTGTTGTATCTGTTATCACAAAATCAGATCTGATAGGCTGCTCATCAAACCAATCTTGTGCAACTATTTCAAACTAATATTTTGGTTGAGGCTTAGCCTCCTCAACCTGAGAGGGCTCTCTCAAGCGTTTATGATTTTTTGATAAATATGTATATGGATAACTATATATGGGATAAAAACAGATAAATGATATAAAATGGATGTAAATCACATTAGCAAGTTTACATTGGGCTTATGGAGTCATAATAGCTTTAGAAAAACCAAAATAATCTACCTAGCATGGAATTCAAGGCATATTAGAGTTCAAGTCAAGGAATACACATGTAGAAAAGTGAAACACATAGTCAGTTTGTCTATGAAGGAAGTCAAAGAATCATTGATGAATTTTGAGTAACATAAGAAAACACCACTGTAATATAATATTGAAAATATGCCATCAGAACAAGAACATACAAGAACTCCTTTTGAATCTTGAGTTGTCTAAGTAGAAATTCTGTATTAGGCTAAAAACAATCACTTACAAAAAACAGAGTCTTTTTGCTAAAAAATGTCCAAACCTTTGCTAATTAGACCTCTTGGACTCTAATATAATATTTAAAACATAGGATAACCTTATCCTCATCTAGGTACATTTAATTCCTACTTTTTGACACCTTTCCTAACCATATAACATGGTCTTTATTACAAAATGACAACTACAAACCTAGAGAATAGTCCTAATACAAATAGGAATCAAACTCATTAAATATACTTATAAAAACCTTATCTAAGCTATATTAAATCATTTTACACCTATATATCCATAAGTTCGAATCCAAATGATAAGCTCTAGCACTTAATGTGCTCAATGTTGATCTCCTGCAAACTAGGAAATTGTCCCCTGTTTTCTAGGTTTAGGATTTTTTGTGTTCTTGAGACACTTTAACCACCATGAACCCATGAATTCGAAGCTATTTGATGTCAGGAACTGAAATAAAATATTCCCAAAATCATCCATGAGTGCCATCTATGCAAAATCAACTTTGAACTCCCAAAATAGAAAAAAAAAACCTGCGCTACGAAAACAACAAAGTTTCGTAGCGCTTTTTGTAGCGAAGACTTTTTAACCATTTATATTCAAAATTTTGGCTTCTTATTTTCAAATTTATATTCATTATCACTTAGCATAGCTTCACTATCAATTTCAGGTCTTCATACACATATTTTCCCTTGCAAAATTTAAGATAGAGAGTGAAAAAGCATGCTACAGCAGTTTCGTAGCACTTTTCACTGATTTTGCACTACGTGTGCTACGAAACTGTTGATTGAGCAGTTTTGTCCAATGTTGTCCAAAATTTAAAGTGTTAATGTGCCAGAAACTGAAAATAAACCTTATTTCATCATATCACTTGATAAAAAGAGTTATTCCAGCTTTCTTGAGGTCCCTTCTTCATTTGCAATAGGTTGGCCTATTGGTTTTTCTTGTTTTTTCCTGAAAAATAGGTCTTGGGACAGAGCCTCTATCTCCTAATCCATGGTGTATTTTGAGAAATTGAAGGAAAATTTTGTAGGTCATGATATATTGATAAAACCTCTCTTCTTTTTTTGAAACACATCTCCTGCTGTCCAGAAATTGCCTTTGATAAAAAAATGGAAAACAGGAAAATTTTGTTTCTGAAAATAGGGCTTCAAAGAAAGCCTTATATATCCCAACTGATAACACATATGAGAAACTTGAGAGAGGTTATTGTAGCAGGGGTTGTGATGAAAAGCAACCTCTTTTATTTTTCCAAAATAATTTTTCATTTGGCCATAAAATGAACTTGAATTTGACTGCTAAACAGTCATGTATAGGACATTTTGTAACAACAGTTTTGTAACGCATTTTAATTTATCCATTTCACCCACCTCCTAATGAATTTGAGGAAATGGAGAGAGGTTTTTTTATTTAGGTCTGTTAGGAAGAAAAAAATCATTCAAGGTTCCTAAATTCGTTTTGAGTTTCTCAGAAACCTCCTTGGAAGTTGACTACTCAAAACTAGAAAACAGAGTTTTTGCTTCCTATTGCGCTATGAAAGTAGCAGCACTTTCGTAGCACATTTCCTCTTTTTTGAACTAGTGGTGGTACAAAATGGTGGATTCTTGGCTAATTGCAGAAACTTACCCCGAAACTTAATTGAGTGACCCTTAAATGAAAAATATGAATCTTTGATCATGGAATGGGCTTAGAAGGACTTTATTTGAACCTAAATGACGACCTTTAAACTTATAAAAACTATGACCTACCCTTAACCAAAATAAAAATGAATTTCAGACCCTATTTTAACCCATGGTAAAGAACAAACTTGACACAATGATGTTTTGAAATTTTTTGGGTGATAACAATATCCATGGTATTTTCGTTGTTATTATGTTGGTTATAAGCATGTATTTTATTAGTGATGATGTATGGCTCTATCCATGTTTTTTATTGTAAATTTATCTATGGTAAAATAGATTGTATTTCATAATATGATGTAAGGGAGAAATTATTCTTAGTGATTCTCAGAAAATTATAAGACCCCTATGATTAAATATGATGTTTAACCTATAGATGCAATGTTTGTGACATGTTTGACGAAATTCCTGTCATGTAAAGGAGGGGTCCAGATGAGTTCCTAATGATGTGATTGCTTTCGTACCTTTTTTTTTAATGTTATTTATCATTCCCTAAATTTTCATGAAGTTCTTGGCAGTGACTTGGGCTCTAGGGCTGAAAAGGTGGCACAAATCCCAGAATTGTAGGCACAAAAGTAACCATTTGGGGCCCTGGGCACTACCGTGCCTTGGCATACCTATGGCTATGGTCCAAAAGTGTCAAAAGGTCAGTCCCCCTCAGGAGAGAGGGGTCTGGGAGGTTGGGTTACCTCATGGAGATGTTGTTGATGATGTGTAAGGTGTGTTTGTCTTGTTTCCATTAGTTCCACTTCCTTAAGGTCATCTAGGAGGTTGAATCTCATATTAGTAGCCTCTCGCTGCATGTTTACCCCAGTTGGCCGACTACTTGGGTAGATGTGGGAAGGGGGTGTTACAAAACCCAAATTTTATTATGTTGTACTTTGCTATCCTTGTTGAGGAAATCATGTACAATCAACTTGTTGTTGGTTATCCTTCTCCTTCCACGATCCCATTTTGTATTTTTTAGCTGTATCACCCTTGCTATGATGATGCAGTATTCTACTGTGGATATTCCAAGTTTTATATTTGGAAATTCTACTATCATTTGAGTGCTTAAAATAATTGTTATTTCATCATCATTGTACCATTCCCTAGGTACTTCCTTCATCAACATAATTATCTCTTCAACTTCCACGTCTATTCTACTTTCTTGTTGGTACATATTGTTTCTTCTTTGTTGGTCCTGATTGCTGGTTCCAAATAGCTTCTCCAATGTCTTCAGAGCTTCAATCTTTACTTCACTGTACGACTACCATTTTCCATGGTAGAAAGTTGAAAATATTCCCCATGGATTCCCTATTATACACTTGAGGGATTTGTAACAAAAAATTTACTTCCCATTACTTCCCTCAACAAAATATACCATTGCAAATTGTTGGTCATTTTACATAATAGTTTCCAGCGCCATACTCTTTTCTTGAAATAAATTTTCATGAGAAAAATTGGTCACAGGTCGCTTTCCCCTTATTCTTCTAACATCAATTTTTGTCCTTTCTTGGCCCCTGTAATTGCGCTCTCAGCAGTGTGTTCACCATACAAATTACCATGTGATTTGGATGCCTCAAGCACCTTGTAACACCCTCCTCCCACATCTACCCAAGTAACCAACCAACCAGGGAAACATGGGACGAAGAGTTACTATGATATCAATCAACTCCCTATGTCTCAGTTAAGGAAGTGGAACCGACATAACACATCACACATACATTTTGCACCTGCTACAGGACACCCGCGAGCCATCCCAACCATGCAGGTGACCATCCCCTAAGATAGAAAAAACCTTTTATGCATTACGCCCCCAGTTTCTCCCTTGACGTGGGCAAGAGTGTGACTGGGAACCTACAGTCACACACACAACATGTGTATTCATGTTACTGGGGAATTTTACTAGTAGTTCTGAGTCTGGGACCCTGATTTATGTGCCATTTTTTCAGTCCTAGATCCCAGGTCACTGCTCAAAACTTCATGACACTTTCAAAATAGAAAGATAGAAACATAATAATAATGTAAATGAAAACACTTGAACAAGGAATTGACTAGACCCTTACCAGAAATGACAAGGATTTTTTCAAACATGTCACAAATATGTAATCTATATGTTTAAACAAAAAATATGAACATAGGGGTTTCATACTTATATTAGAATCACTAAGAATCATTGTTGCCTCATCTCATTAACTACATTATCTTCTATTTTGTCAGAGATACATTTTTCATTCATTTACAACTCAAAACATGATGAGAGCCATACATCATCACCATCATAAAACACATTCATAACCAACATATAAAGAACAAAAATGACAAGCACATAACATTTGTCTAACCAGGGCTCCAGGAACTAGTAAATCAACCCATAGTTAAAGGAACATGAGAACCAATTGGAAAACAAACAATGAAATGTACCCACAACACCATGGTTATCCAGGAAATGGAAAGGATATGCAAATCCACTGTAAATACAAGAAATCCTCCATGCTATATCATGACCAAGAAACCACATGCATATCCCATGCTTGCCAAAACTAGTGAGGAAAACATACATCCATCTCCATACCTGCAATAGAATCTATTGTAGTTACTGATCTTGATGACCTCTTGTGATTTCCTGCTCTTCCTTTTCATTATTTCTCCAAAAATAAAATTATGCCACACTCTCCAAGAATGCTCCAAGAAACTCTAAGTGTCCAAGATTATGAGAGAGAGAGAGAGAGAGAGAGAGAGAGAGAGTAGAATGAGAGCTCCAAAATTGAACTGAAATTTTTCTGTGAACTGATCCTCAGAATCCTTTTTATTAATGAGGCCTCTATTTTCTTCAATTTCCATTATTTTCATTCATTTTCCTCCTCACATGCAACCCATGACCTTTCACCTCCCTTTTCTCCTATTTTTCATTATTTTCACAAAAACATTCCAATAAATTCCACTTTGCCTTCCAAAGCCTTAGCCATTTCCTTTGCCAATTTCCATAGCCATAATAATCCAGGATATTTTTCCCAACATTCAACTTGGAATATGTGTCCCATGACCTTGTTTATTATTTTTCCTTTATTAACTTTTATTACATGGAATTTTCACCACGGCTGTTACAAATTCCTCCCTCTTGGGGGAACACCATCCTAGGTGTTCAACGACACCTAGAACCAACAATACTATTGTAAACACAACACACAACCCATGGAGCTTTATAACTTAGCTTGTTTCAGTATTTACAATGATCAACCTGCTGAGAAGCAAACCAACATGAAAACATGACAAATGTAACATCATAATGACATGAAACCCATACCACTTATTGGAGATTTATAACATAGCTCATGGAGATATTTACATCCATATATATATGTACATATACCAAAACATCATACCAAGCATGTACCAAAACCATATACCAAATTCCTATACCAAAACATTCGATCAGCTAACAAATAGAGAAGGCTACATAGCCCACATATGATCTTCCATCTCCCATGTAGCTTCATCGGGTGCAAAGTGCTTCCACTCAACTTTAAATTGCTCGATTCCTCGGTTTTGGAGCATGATCATCTTTCTCTGCAAAATGAATTGAGGTTTCTGCTATAATTATCCTTTCATCTCCATCTGCAATACAGACCAATCAATCACATGATCAACATATTTAACATACTTCTTAAGAAATGACACATGGAAAAAATCATGGACTTTCACTGTCGGAGGAAGTGTAAGTCAATAGGCTACTGACCCAATCCTCTTAAGAATCTTGAAAGGTCCACAAAACCGAGGTGCCTTCTTGGCACTTGATCCAATTTGCAAGGAGCTCTTCTTGGTTTGATGCACAAGTATACCTATTCCCCAACCTGAAACTCCTTAAAAAACCTATTTCTATCCGCATAACTCTTCTTCCTATCTTGTGATCCCTTTATATTATTCTTGATTACCTACATTTCTTGTTCCATTTCCGCCAACATGTCCGGTCTAATATTCAACACCCTGTTAACTAGATCACTCCAAATGATGGGAATATTGCAAATATTCCCATACAATCCCTCAAACAGACTCATCCTCAAGTATTCCTGATACCCATTGTTGTAAGCGAACTATACCAGGGAAGATACTATTCCCACTTTCATTGTTGATTCATCACATACATCCTCAACATGTCCTCCAATATCCTGTCAAACCTCTCTATCTTTCGATATCTTTGTAGATGATAAGTTGTACTGAAGGCTAGCTATATGCCCAAACCTGCAAACAAATCCTTCCAAAAATTGGAAGTGAAATTCGCATCCTTTTACAATACAATATTATGAGGAGCACCATGCAATCTGACCACAACTATGATAAATACCTATGCTACATCATTCACCGAGTATGTATACTTCACTAGAATGAAGTGTGCCACTTTCATCAACCTGTCCACCACAACCATGATGGAATCATGCTGTCTAGATATCCTCAGTAAACCTGTGATAAATTCCATGGAAATGACCTCCCATTTGCACTCTGGAATCGAAATCGGCTGTAGTAGTCCACCTAGATGCTTACAGTCTATTTTTACCTATTGACAATCCAAGCACCTAGCCACAAACTCCACTACATCTCTCTTCAAATTCGACCAATATTAAATATTATTTACTACTGTCAGTTTATTTTGGTAGCCTGGGTGACCTGAATACAGTTTCACATGAAAATTCCTCAAGATCACATTCTTGAGTTCACTGTTGTCTAGCACATATATCCCATCTCTAAAATTGATCAAGCCATTTTCTCTAAGACGATAGTCCACATCTTGTGCTGCTGCATCTATACTTGTACCACTACCTGTAATCTACTACAATTTGTGCCTAATCTCCATATACCTCACATTATGTTGACCTACTTGCAATATTCTAACCTGTAGATATGTCCCATAAGACCTCACAACTGCTATATGAATCACATGTATCCGCTTGCTAAAAGCATATACAACCACGTTATCTTTACCCTTGATGTACCTGATATTGAAAGAAAACTAACTCATCATGCCCAACCATCTAGATTTCTTGAAATTTAGATTCAGTTGGTCAAATAGATACGATAATCCACTATGATCGCTCATCAATTCAAATCGTCTGAGTAGAAGATAGTGCCTCCGCATCTTCAATGCAAGAATGATCACTGCCAACTCCAGATCATGCGTTGGATAGTTATATGTGTGCTCATTTAGTTTTCGTGACTCATAACATACCACATGTCCTTCGTACATAAGGAATCCACTAATTCCTCTCTTGCAATAATCTTTACATATTGTTGTCCTTTGAGATGATTGTGGTCAATAATCATGCCAAAGCATCTAAAATGTTTTGTTTGTGTTTTGAAATATTTGGAGGACAAATGCATAAGATAAATTTTAATCAAATAGTTAAGGTTTTTAAATCTTGTAGATAATACCAGTAATTTTAAGTGAGGGTTGTTTATTTATCTCACACAGTGATTAAGATTTAATGATTTGATTAAGTGGACTTGTGTAAGAGAATATGATTATTAAATATTCAAATCAAATTTTTTTAATAAATCATAAGCTAGAAAACCTTCAAACATTGTTCAAAGATTCAAAAAAATATATCTAATATCATCAAGATACTAAAAATTAATAAATTAAAGGGACTTACATTAACATATTGTTAATTAAATCAGTCTTTATAATGATAATAAATTCAGGAGGATTTGTAAGGTTGTTGAAACACAGTCAACCTCACTTAGTTATCTTGACAATAATTAAATATATGAAGAAATAAAATGATTCAATAAAATTGGAAAAACTTACAGAGGAAAAACAGAGCTGTATGAAATAAGTTCAGAATCCTTCTTGTATTAATGATGATTAGAAAGAATTAATACAATTTCTGCTTTAAAAAATTCTCTCATGCAAGGGTACAACTCTGGATACTTCAATGAATGAGGTATTTATACACAATATAAAATATAATAATAAATTCCTGAATGACAAGGAAAACCACATTTTATGAAAATGAACAAAAATGAAAGAAAAATGATCTAAAAGAAGTGGATTTGCGTTCTAGCCCTATTTTACTAGAAAGTTGTTGTTGAGTCACCACCTTTTTAGGGCTGTGCTAGAAAAACTAAGTGTTGTGTTGGAAAAAATGAGTGATGTGCTGGCATGATGACTTGTTCTTTACTCTTGGTATTCGCAGATCTTGTCCTATCTCTCTTCATCTGAAATTGAAGCTTTAATAACCTTGTGGTAGATTTGATCTACCTCATTGTACTTTGTAAAAGTTTGTTTTACAGTGAAAATGTGTTTTACTTCATGGTGAATAAAAATAATGTTTTCAACTGCTTTGTAAAATGCTTTACCTATCATAGAACCTTTAATAGAAGATATAGATGCAGACCTTGCTATTTCTTTGAGTTTCTTCATATAATACTCCCTGGGCATTAACTTGTCATTTATAACAAACAGTGATGGGAGACCTTTTTTAATTAATGCATCAATCCTTGTAAGAAACCCATTGATTTTCATATCTAGAGTATGACATTTTTCTGTTAATTGTACCACCAAGTTCTTTTTAATCAGAACTTTCTTTACTTCAAGGATAGTTTCAGTCCTGTCATCTACCCCTAGCTCATCCAATTTTTGGACGTACTTAGAGTTTATAAATTTTATGATGCTACTAGCTATATTGGGCATTTCTCCCAGTTGAGTGTTTACATCATAAATTTCCTTATTTTCCTTTTCTACTGACTCTTTTTGCTCGATAATGATCTTTATAGATGGTTATATTTCACTAATCTCTTTGAAAATGTTAGTCCAAATGATTTCTTTGACATTACCCAGATTTTAACCAATGGAAGCTTCAGTGGCTAACTTTTTCCATATTTAAACTTGGTTTTAAGCTCTCTGAAGCTCTGATGCATGAAAAGTATCAGAATTTTTTTTCTGATCTTCAAGAAGTTTCACTTTGTCCTATAGCTTCTTTATTTATTTAGTATGCAAAGTCATGTTTTGGAGTGTGGAGGCTAACTGATCTACATAATATCCTTTACTGGTAGTAGCAGCTATAATATTGGGCATAGTTGTCATTGGAAATGCTTCTAAAGGAGAAACTTGATTAACTAATTTCTTTCTTTCTTTAATCAATTTTTCCATCTTTGTTTCCAAATGTTTCAGCTGTGTACTATGTTCAAGAAAGAGTTTTAGCATACTTACCTTTTCTGCTTTTGTTTTGTCAATTTCCTTGGCTAAAGGATCTTTTGTAACTGGTAATTTCAACTTCTTCCTCAATGCTACAATATCAACATTCTTCTTCTCGATTAACTCTTTTGCAGCATTGACATTTGCAGGGTCATAACCCAACTTGATTACTGTTAGCTCCCTATAATTTATGAGAGTGGCAAGAATAAATGTTGCAAGGGCCACATCAGAACCAATTTGGAATCCTAAGATCTAGCCTTCCTATATTCAGAGAAGGATCTCTCTATTAGTGTCTTCAAATGATATATATTTATGCTTATTTATGATATTAGGCTAGTTATGAAGCTCAGAGGAACTTTTTGTTTGATTTATTGGTTGGGATGGACATCAGAAGAGGAAAAGGTCACTAGAAGGTTGAAGGTGAGAGAAGGTTGAAAAATGTTTCAGTTGATAGGATAGGTCAAAATACAGTATCAATCCATTGGGCTATCGAGTCACAAAATGATTTAATTGTACAAAAGTTCTACAACGATTTCCATGGGGCAAGTCATATATATCAAAGGATCTCTTTAGATTGATTTGTGGCATGAAACATCAAAGTGTTGTGAAAGAAGCAAAGTCAACAACCAATTAAGCATATATTAACTTCACTAAACAAGAAAAGCCTTTTAAAGTAACTGTTTGAAGTAATCCAAAGGACATGGCATACCATAGAATTCTTTCGACAAACTTTTACTAAAGCACACTTTTCAGACAACAATCCAGTAATCTAAAAGAATACTTTCAGAAAGGAGAAAACATGTAAGAAAATGAAGGGCAGCCTAAGATCAGGTAAGAACTTTGAATCTATCCTGCTTTTAGCATACTCTAAAGGGAAACTTTCAAAACAAATGTTAAAGACATGACCAGAGGACAGGGCTAACCATAGACTTCCCTAATTTAGACTTTACTTAGCATGTAATGAAAATATCATTTAATAACAATGTCTCAAGTTTTACACAATAGGGCATGGGCTCACCAACATTCCTTGACTGGTTATACTCTATTGAATCATTCCCGAATTAAATATTCGAAGAAAACATAGAGATAAAGCTTTTAGATATAAATAGGGTACCTTGTAGTAAATCCTACTCTAAATTTTCTGTTCTTTATCAGAGAAAATGGAGAGCATGAAAAACATAAGGAAAAACAAATACATTGAGGAATAACATCACCATTAACATAGACTAGGATTCCATGAATTAGCTTGTATTATTGATGTTCAAGCCAGTTACATTCCTCAGGTCCAACATGTCTTTACAGCTCTAACTTCTCTTCTCAGCCTAGTATTCTTCAATTACATCACAGCACTTCAGTGGCTTCAACAACTATTTACACTTGATAATAATTCATCTAACAACCAACCAACCCTTTACAATGTGCTCCTCATGGATTATTTATAGATGAATGAGGAGGTGGAGTGAAAGAAAGGGTTCTAATGTGTTCATTTAAGATAGAGTAAATGCTTCTCGACCTTAGGGAATTTACATAACCCAAGATAAATAATATCTGATGTTTTAACTCTATTAAATTAATGTTTTATTAACTTCTGAGCTACTTAGTCGCTTTTGTTGATTTTTAGACATATTTGGTAGGCTGGCAATAAATTCTGAGCTATATATGTAAAATATCTCTAACTGCGCATTCAATTTGTATGCTTTTGAATTAAATAGGACTGTAGGAAGCATTTTTTATCTTTGGAGGAATAACTTCTTTGGTGATCTGGCGTTTGGAAGAAGTCTTTTGTTGATATGTCTGATTTGGTGACTTAAACTCTGATTAGGCCTTTGACATTGCTTGTTGGCTTTAGGCCTCCTTTAATCATATTCTTCTTTGTCACTTTCTGACTATTTCATCTTTTATTAATTTTTCCTTAACTGTGCTTTATCATTAATATACCAGTTAGGCTTTTGATCTTCGGATTTTAATGCTGCTAACCTTTATTCTTCATTGTTCTTCTTCTTTGTGTGCAGGTGGCTCCTTTTCCACGCTAGAGGGTTTGAATGAAATAACCAACGTTGATGACACATTGGTTAGACTTGGAGATCAACCCCTTTGTTTCCTTTCTGCATTTTAGGCCGTCGGATCGTCACCCTCGGCTTCTGTCACTTTCTCTTGACTGTGGGAAAGCTTTTTCGTTTAACCACCATGAAACCTGCACAAACCAAATAGATGTTATGAAAACCTACGAATATTGGTCTTAATTGCTTCAGAGGCTTGGTAGAGGTGAAGGAGCTATGCAGAGGAAGAATAAATGCGTGGAGGGAGGGTTCCATGGAGGAAATCCGAGAACCAGGGTTTCGAACTTGAGTTTGGTGCGAAATGAGAGAAAAAGTGGTTTTTTGGAATACAAGGGTGGTATTCACACAGGGCACAGGCAGTAAGTGGTAATGGGCTAAATGAACATGATACGGTTGGATGAACGACGCGTGTCCCTCACGAAACTACTTGTTTCGCATGGAAGATGCACGTTTGAGTGTTTTGGGCAGATCGGGCACAAAAGAGATTTGTGGCCGTCCAATCTGGGCAATCCAGATCGACGGTTGTGGTTGCACGTGATGGTTGAATAGATGCATGGGTAAAGGATGGTGGGGCTTGACGGTAAAGTCAACAATTCTGTCGCAGAGTGGTAGTTTAGATCGGAGGGTGATAAGGTATGGTTTAGCGGGAGATGTTGGATCCGATTAGATCAATGGTACAACTCTATTCTAGGGAGAGAACGTGGGCGATGGGTCGGGAAAATGGAGGGGTGTCAGGTACCATTCGATCTAGTGAGATCGATAGTCCAAATATGCCGAGAAGAAAATAAGGGAAGGGAGCAAGGGTTTAAGCACCTGGTTGCGGGGCTAAGTCATATGGAGAAAGGGCTAAGAGCTAGAGTGGAAAAGCGCTTTAAAGGCTAATGTTAAAAGTGTCGGAATTAGGCCAAAGTAAAGGTTTTAAGGCCTGAAAAAGGGTTCCGATAGGTTAAAAAAGGCCAAATTGAAACAAATAAAAGGGAACACATGGTCAAAAGGGGTTTTAGAAGCTTTTTAAGGTGGAATGAAGGGTAAATGGAAAGAGGAAAGGGATTTTTTAAAGAAATGAATGACTGTTAGGAGGAATAAAAAAGGGGTGAAATGGAAGAAATTTGGAGGAATTTGTGAGGGTAAAATAATGGGAAAAATGCTTTGAAGTCGTCTTCTTTTTAACCAGCAGGGTTTCTTGAAGGATCTTTAAGTGAAGTAATCAAAGTGATGGATATTTCGAACAAGAGGCACAACCAACTTTCAAGAACTCACAGATTTGCTCCAAATTTTTTTCCTAAAGGCTAATAGACTTGTTTTAGCCATCATGGGATATGACAAAGCTTATTGATGGCCAACAATGGCTCCACTTGGGGAGGGCAGCTCCTTGGAGGTGTCAATAAACTCAGAGATAAATCTCTAGAAAGTAGACCAGTGCCTTGTCTTTTGCTACATTTTGACATTCCTCTTTGTCTTTGATGATCATGTTTCTTAAAAAGATGATCTGCAATATCATAATTAGATGATTTTCTCCCAAACTTCTACTTAAACAACCTACTTTCCTAACATTTTTTCTTTAGTGGGTGCACTTGGACTAGGAAACCCTTTTACATCAATCATTTTATTCTTTTCAAAAACAAGAAAAACTAATCTATATCTACCCTTATTTCTTCCATGAGTTCAGATTAAACAGTTGAACTCATCAATTCTCTACCTATTCTACTATCTGTCAAGATTAGACTTTTTGACAGATCTGCATTCTCTATATTCTAAAACAAAAATTTAAAACATAATCAAATCATGATTAAACTGTCTAATTTGCTATGGTGCCTATGGCTTTATGTACAAGCTGCACATAAAATTTATTTATAGAAAATTAAAAAAAAAATTGTGAAGGCTCAAGATCTGAAAAATTATCAATAACCTTCTTTCTTTCTTTGGTTCAGGTTTTGAGTTTTTTAGAACCATTTTTCCTCTATCCTAATCTATTCTACTGATAAGCCAAGATTACACAGTTTTGCAAATCTATTTTCACTAACCTATCAGCACAAAATTTAAATCTACTTAGTCATGATTAGGCTGTATGACTAAATAATAGTTTCTTTTCAAGCAGTGGCATTTTGGCTTGCACACTTTCAGATTTTTCTCTTTTTTGTATGGAGTTGTACCTTTCTTCTTTTTATCTGCCCTCTTTTCTCTTTTTCTATTAATTTTGTGCTTCATTTTAAAAAAAAAATTTAAGCAATGTTATTTACAATGAATTAAAAAGAAATTTGAACCAAAAACTTAACAAAAATAATGTTTGAGCATCCTGCCATTGACAGGACCTCCAAAAATTTCATCCCCATCCATCTCTTGAAGAAAAAAATTCATTGTTGCCAATAGAATACTGAATGAGATAAGGGCCTTTCCATAAATTTTCAAACTTTCCATGTTTGGCCTTATCTTCTTTCCTAGAATCCCATTTTAGCACTTTGTCACCAATGTTGAAATCACTTGCCTTTATTCTTTTATCAAACAACTTCTTGATGTTTTCTTGTACTTGCTATGCTCTGTTGTATACTTCCTCTCTGGTTTGTTGTAAATGTATGGTTTGGTTTATTCTTTTCTTCATATCATTTCCTTCAGACTGCACTTCCTGGATCAACTTCATGACTGGCACTCCTAGATTGGTTGGAAATATTGCATCTGCTCCATAAACTATCTAATAAGGGGACATTCCAATTGACTTTTTTACTATCAATATGTCTGCCCAAAGTGCATGTACTAGCTTATTGTGCCATGATTTTTTATTCTCTTCCAGCAACTTCTTGATAATATTTACCAAACTCTTGTTTGAGGATTTTGTCAACCCATTACCTTGAGGGTAATAAGCTATGGAATGGCCTAATATAATCTTATATTTATGATAGAAATCAACCATATTTTTGGATCCAAATGCAGCTGCATTGTTTGTGATATTTTTCCTAGGACAGCCAAATCTAGACAGGATATGATTTTCAAAGAATGAAATGATAAATGAGTCTCTGGCATCCCTAGAAGGGATGGCTTCTATCCATTTGGTAAAATAATCAGTGGCTGTGAGGATCCATTTATGTTGTGCATATGAGGCAGGATGGATTTCCCCAATAAATTTTAAACCCCACTATTGAAAAGGAGCTTCAACAATGATTGGATGCAAGGGTAAGGGAAGCAATTTTCTTTTGCCTTCAAATATTTGACATTTATGACAGGGAATGACCATTTTGTGTATATATTGAAAGAGGGTGGGCCAATAATAACCAGCTCTAAGGATTTTTTTCACTGTAGTCTTCCAGTAGAGGTGGCCTCCACATTCTCCTTCATGGAACTCATGCTTGATATTATCTGCATCATTCTCAGGAAAACATTTAAGCAATAATCCACTAGCATCTTTCCAATATCAACATTTATCTAAAATGCAGTAATTAACAACCTTTAACTTTAAAAACCTTGTTTTTGTTTTATACAAACTAGGAGGTACATTTATATTAAACAACACATGAAAAATATCAGCATACCAAGATGAATTCAAAAAATGATCTTCAATAAGTGGAGCTGCCAACTCCTCCTGTTCATCTAATGCATTAAACATGTTTATATCAAGAGCCTGAAAGTTGGATTCATCCATTACTTTTTCTAGTCCTTGACCTTTGATGAGCTTAGTTGGCTTAATTTCTAAGTCATATTCTAATATTACAGCAATCCACTTTCCTCTTTTTCCATCAGGATCTTGTGTCAAGATGTCTTTCACCACTGAATGAGGCACAAATTCTATAATGTGTGAGTGTAAAATGTAAACTCTGAAGTCTTTTAAAGCTTTGACCAAGGCAAAGGCTTGTTTTTCCATTATGTTGTACTTCAAAGGTGCATCTCTTAATGCCTTGCTGAAAAATGCAATAGGTTGCTCTTGTTCCTTTATGTTTTTCTGTAGGAGGACAACAGCCACTGTGTGTTCCGATGCAAATGAAAATATGAAAAAATATTTTTCAAAATCAGGACTGATAAGAACTGGTGTTTTAGTAAGTGCTTGTTTTACCAGCTCAAATGATTTTTTTTCTTCTAAGGTCCATTTAACTCCTTCTTCTCTTTTAAGCATTTTTGTCATGTTTCTAAGGAGTTCAACTAGGTTGGGTATGAACCTTCTCAAGAAATTAATATTTCCAATGGAAGATTGAAGTTTCTTGATGTTTCTAGGATGATTGATTTGAAAAATACCTTCAATCCTTTTTGGGTCTATATTTATCCCCTCTGTTAGGACTCCCGTAGTTTGCAATATTGGCAAGAAAAAATGCTGCAGGGCCTACATTAGAACCAATTTGAAATCCTAGGATCTAGCCCTCCTGGATTCAGAGAGGGATCTCTCTATATAAGTGTTTTCAAAGATATTTCTTTAAGGCGTATGATATGATATTAGGCTAGTTATGAAGTACAAGGGTTTTGTTTGTTTTGCTTGGGTAGGATATCATCAAAAGGAAGGAAGTATTTTGAAGGGTAAAGTTGTAAGTAGGTTGAAAGAATGGTTCAGCTGATAGGATAGGTAAGATACAGTATCAATCCATTAGGCTATGGAGTCACAAAAGGATTTAATTTCACAACAAGTTTCAAGAGTGGTCCATGGGGCAAGTCATCTATCTCAAAGGATATTTTTAATTTTATTTGTGGTATGGAACATTAAGAAGTGTGATGAAAGAAGAAAACATATAAGAAAACAAAGTGCAACTTAAGATCAGGTAAGGAATTTTAACCTATCCTTCTTTCAACATACTGTCAAAGGAAAACGTTTAAGATAAACAAAAAATATCATAAGATTAAGTAAGGACTTTTAACCTAGCCTGCTTTCAACATATTCTCAAAGGAAAAAATTTAAGATGAACATAAAAAGTAGCCTAAGATTAGGTAAGGACTTTGAACCTATCCTGCTTTTGGCATACTCTTAAGGGATCTTTTCAAAGCAACTGTTGGAGATGAACTAGAGGACAGGGCTAACCATAGAATTCTCTAGTTGGACTTTAATTAGTAGAATTTTCAAGAACTTTGAAAGACAATATCTCAAGTTGTACTTAGGAAACATGTGCTCACCAACACTTCAGTGGTTATACTCTATTGAATTATCCTCAAAACACAATTAGAAGAAAACATAAAGATAAAGCTTATCAGTGAGATTTAGGGTACTTTGCAGTAAATCCTAATCTATATTTGCTATTCTTTATCAGAGAAAGTGTACAGTATGAAAACATAAGAAAAAAAATAGTTACAGTAAGAAAAAAATCACCATTGACATAGACCAGGATCCCATAAATCAACTTGTATATTTGATGTTCAAACCAGTCACAATCTTCAAGTCCAGTAGGTCTTTACAACTTCAAACTTCTCTTCTCAACCTATATTTCTTCAAAAACTAATAGATCTTCAACAACCTCAACAACTATTTACATTCAATAAGTATTCAACCAACAAAAACAATGAACTCCTCATACAATATTTATAGGTAGATTGAGGAGGTGGAGTGAAAGGAAGGTCTAACTATTCAATTAATACAAAGTAAATGCTTCTCGACCTTTGGGAGGCCTAATGGAGAATATATCTAATGTTTTAACTCTGTTAATTGATTTTCTCATTAATTTTCATCAACTTCAGTCACTTTTGTTGACTTTTGAGGCTTTTGGTAGGCTAGAAATTACTTTCTGAGCTGTCTTCGGCAAATATCTCTGACTGTGCAGTGAATTTGTATTCTTTTGAGGAAAATAAGCTAGCAAGTGGCATTTCTGAGATTTAATTTCCTCACTGATGTGGCACTTGGAGGCTTTCCTTACTGATCTATCTGTCTTTGATACTTTAAACACCGATTAGGCCTTTGATATGAGTTAGGCCTCCTTTAATCATCTTTATTCTTCAAACTGTGTCTTTAACCTTTAATCTTTGGATTAAGTCTTTTGATCTTCGGGCTTCTAACTTTAACCTTTTAATATTTGTCTTCATTGTTGGCTGTATAGGTGGATTTATTTTACTGTGCTGGAGGGTTCTAACTGTTTAACCGATGTTCATGATACATCGATTAGACCTGGAATTTTAACCCTATGGATCCATTTTCTGCATGATTTTTCCCTGAGGATTGTCACCCTCGGCCCTGTCTCTTTATGGACTGTGGGAAGGATTTTTAGCCTTAGAACCGCCATTAAACCTACATAAACAAACAAAAAAATTAATAAAAACCTACAGGCTGGGGTAAGACTGCTTTGGAGGCATTGGGAAGTGTCGGAGGAGCATTGAGGGAGGGGATGTGCAGCAGATCCATGGCGAAAATATGAAGAAGCGGGGGTTAAAATTTGAATTATGGTGCGGAATGAGGAAATTGGTTTTGCAAAACCAGAAGTGGTTTTCACGCTGACTCTGGGAGGTAAGTGGTAATGAGCGGGGGGAACATGATACAAATTAATGGCTGAAATATGGCTCCTGAAAACCTCTTGTTTCGCGTGAAAATAGCTCAATCAAAAGGTTCTTAGGAACAAACGTGAAGTGAAATGGTGGTCATCCGATCTAGGGGCAATAGGTTAGATCGAAGGTTAAAAACAAACACGAAGAGAAAAAGAAATACATGGGAGGAAGAGAGGTGGGGCCCAACGGCGACGTAAGAAGAATTGGCACACATCGAAAAGTTCTTTGCGCAAGGTAAAAATTTGTCGAGCAGAGGTAAAATGCAAGGATCAATAGGAGCCGTCGGATTAGCAAGATCAACGGTCGGGATCAAATCAGGGAAGTGGAGATAAAAAAGGGGTCAGGGGAAATGGCGACGTTGCGATTAAGCGAAGGCCTTCGATATTAAAATAAGATCAACGGTTAAGATTGGGTGATGTAGGAGAATGGGAAGGGTGGAGTTGAAGCGCAAGAGAAATGTGGGCCGTCAGATCGGGGAGATGGATGGTCAGGATTGATTTTAGTGGATCGGCTATCGGAGGAGCAGAGGGTATGGGAACAAATAAATGTGGATTTTTCAATGGAAGATGGCCGATGGGAAGACGAAGGGCGATGGAGAGCGGACTTTCCGATCTAAGGGAGATCAACGGTCGAGATTTTATTGGCAGGGAGGTCCATCGGAGGGGGAGATCATTGGCAAGGACTTGCGATGTGCCGATAGACGTTAGATCTTTGTGGAATGGACAGCTCAGATCCAATCAGTGGATTGGCCATCGGTAGGGTAAAGGGTTCGAGACAAAGGAACTGGGGATCGCCGATGGAGCAAGGACCATCGGATCAGAAGTGAGATCGACGACTCAAATTTAAAGTGGGAAAGTGTATCAGCCTTTTTCAAATCGTTGAAGAAAAAAGAAAGGTAACGAAGAATTTGAAAATGCCGAAGTGCAATTGCAATGTGGGCTTAAGACCTTTAACCGATGGTCTCGGGCCTCGGTCTTGTTGGCTCCCTGTAATTTTTGCAGATTGGCAAGACTAAAGCTGCAGAGACAACATTATGAACCACTTTGGGATTCTAGGATCTAACCCTCCTAAATCCAGAGAGGGATCTCTCTATAAGTGCAAAGATTGATTTATCTTTAAGGCTTTGAGTATGATATTAGGCTAGTTATAAGGAACATGGGTTTTTTTTTGTTTTGGATGGTTGAGCATGCTTTTTAATTGAGTGGAAAGTCCTAAAAATGAAAGAGTTTCAAAGGGGTGAAGGTGTGAATAATCAGAAGAAGATTCAACTGATAGGATAGATATGAAACAACACAGTCCATTGGGCTATGGAGTCATAAAAGGGTTTAATTGTGCAACAATTTCAAGAGTGGTCCAAGGGTCAAGTCATCTATATCAAAAGATATTTTAGATTAAATGATGGAATGGAACATTAAAACTATTGAGAAGCTGGAAAATGTCAATAATTTCAACAAGGGTTTATCAACTTTCCATACAAGAAAAGCCTTTTTAAGCAATTGTTTGAAACCAACCAAAGGACAGGGCTAACCATAAACTTCTTTGGGAAAGCTTGTATTAAAGTTAAATTATCAGACAAACAATATAGCAATCCACATGACTACTTTCAGAAAGGATGAAAACATATAAGAAAGCGAAGTGCAGCTTAAGATCAAGCAAGATACATTAAAATCAAAGCCTGCTTTCAACATACTTTTAGGGAAACCTTCAAAACAACCTTTGGAGAAAGAAACTAGAAGACAGGGCAAACCATAAAATTTTCTATTCTAAGTCTACTTAGCATGTAAAGAAAATATCATTCAAGAACTTCCTTTCAAGTTTTGCACATCAAGACATGGACTAACCAACATTCCTTGATGATGTTTACACTTAACTTAAGTCATTCTTAAATACACAATTGGAGGAAAACATAAAGATAAAGCTTATCAGTGAGAGTAGGGTACTTTTGACAGTAAATCCAAGCTCTATATTTGTTGTTCTTTATCAGAGAATAAGTGAAAAAAAATGGCATACATGAAAGGAAAATAATAATGGTAAGAGGAACTTCACCAATGATATAGACCAGGATCCCAAGAATCAGCTTATATATTGATGTCAATCTAGTTACATACTTCAAGTCCAATGTTTCATTATAGCAATCATTTTCTCTTCTTAGCCTAACTTCTTTGATCACAAACAGAGCTTCAAGAGCCTCTGAAAACTATTTACATGTAGAAGGTTTCGAACAACAAGTATCACATCAAAGTTCAGCAACCAACCCCTATCTCATCTTATTCAGAACTATTTATAGAAGAAAAGAGGAGGTGGGATAAAATAAGAGATATCTAGTTCAATTAATACAAGTTAATGCTTCAGAGGAGATTTCTTATATTTCTTCTGTATTAATGGGTTTTCATTAAGTATTTGATCTTCTTTGGCAGTTTTTGTTTACTTTAAAACTCTTTAAGTAGGCTGGAAATAACTCTGCTAACAGTTTGTAATTTGTTCTTTCTTTGGTAATAACTGTTCAGGTGTCTTTAGGAAAATATGTTCTAAATAGGCATTACTATGCCTTATTTGATTTCTTTGAGGCTGCAGGTGGCTTTTGGTAGCTAGAGAGGATTCAATTAGCCTCTGATGTGGCAGTGGAGGCCTCTCAGACTGATAGATCTCATTGTTTTTCCCTAAATCACTGTTAATTTTCTTTTGATCTGTGTTTTAAGCCTGATTAGGCTTAATCTTTGTCTCCAGATCTTCATACTATCTTTAACTATGTGGATTAGGCCTTTGATAGTCGAATTTATGCCTGAATCCCTCAAAACTGTGTTTATAACCTTTAAACATTGATTTATGCTTTGATCTCACCCTTTGACACTGATACTCTCTGTATAATTAAGGTTCACTGTGTTTTTGTTGTTATTTGCAGGCACGCAAATGGTTTTATAATGTTATCAGTGTTCATGAGGCATGGATAAATTGTAGGTCTAACCCTACAAATTTGATTTCTTCGTTCATATTGTCCTGAGGGATCGTCATCCCCGGCCTTTGATTTTATTTAAAAAAATGTGGAAAAGCTTTAAAACCTGCAAAAAAAAAACAAAATTAAGAAAACCCAGTGAAAATAGGTCAGAGGTTGTTTTGGAGGTGAGAATGAATCGTGGCCGTTGATTTATATCAATCGACGATCGATATTTCTCGATGAATTTCAATGGGGAGGTAGTCGGATGGATGAGGATCAGATTAAGTTTGGGCCGTTGATCTAGGTTGATCAACGTTTGAGATCAATCAGAGAGTTTATAATGCGTAGGGGGTAACATTATAATGAAATGGAAGAAAATGTAAAAAAATGGGAAAAACCTTTGGCGAAAGCGAAATGGGGTTAAAAATGAAGTTTGGATGTAGGATGAATGAGAGCCATTGATCTAGAATGATAAACGGTCGGGATTATTTGAACGGGGTGTTTGGGAGTAGAGGAGATAGGCGATGGCTTGGTGGGGAAATTGCATAAGAACCATCTAATTCTGATAATCAATGGCCAATGTTGCAGGAAAGGGTGGTTTGGCAGAAAACCAGAGTGGTTTTTGTGAAGCTCTTAGGAGGTTTGGAAAATTTGCCAAAAAACGCGATATGGGTCTGCGCTCAACACATGTCTTTTTAATACCACCCATATCGCGTAATTTTTTTGCATTAACTTTCAAGCGTAAAATTACGCGATATGGAGTTTTAGCCATCGGATGAAAGGTGGAGATATCTAATGGTGGGAATGAGAGCACGATGGGGTAAGATGCGTGGGCGGAAAAGGTGGGTAGGGTCAAAGATGGTTTAGATCTTGACCATTGGATCTCAGGAATGGATGGTCAAAATCTATCGATGGGGAAGAAATGAAAAGGGCAAGGTGATAATGGAATACACATGGTGGCTTGTGAATGGACATATGTTTTTTGAGGCGGAGATAGGTCCCAAAGGAGTTGGGCCTATCGGGATAAATCTTGACTGTTAGATCTTAAGAATGAACGGCCTAGATTTAATGATGGGGCGATGAAAGGAATATAAGGTAGGGGATCGGGCAGAGATTGGGTGCAATGAGGACTATTGATCTGCAAAGATCAATGGTGGACTTTCACCGAGAAGTTAAAATTTTGGGCTTATGAAATAACAAAGGGAAGTCGAGTTAAGATCCTAGCCGTTAGATCTTTGGAATGGATGGTCGAGATCTGATCACAGGATCGCATCAGCGGAGGACAAAGGGTAAAGCAACAATGAAATGCGCCGATGTGATTAAGCGTGGGCCATTAGATCTAGGAGAGATCGATGGTGGAGATTAAATCGGAGGTTGGAATAGTGGAGGTTTATGTGATATAAGGGCAGGATGCGATGCAACGCTAGCCATTGGATTTGAAGGGATGAATGGTCAGGATTAAATCACATCGGAGAAAAATGAAAGAGGAAAAAGTGTAGGGGTCTTTTGATTTTGTGATGCGTGATTGAGCACTGACCGTTGGATTGATTTCAGAAATCAATGGTGGAGATTCAATCGGCAGGCGTGATGGTAAACGGTTTATGACGGAGCGCGATTAAATCTGAGCCGTTGGTTCTTGTGGATTCAACGGCCGAGATTTAATCATAGGATCATAATCAGCGGAGGTCAAAGGAACAGGATAAAATATTTGCGATTGTAAACTTGCGATGCGACGAGCTGATGGCCGTTGATCTGTAGAGATCGACGACCCAGATTTATTTTAAACCTTTCATAGGGTTTTATAAAAAACAAAGGAAAAAGGTTCGGGAAAGGATTTTTATAGTGTTTTAGCGCCCGATTGCGGGGCTATGGTTTTGTGAATAAGGCGAGGGGATCGAGGATTTTTAAAATAAAAGGGCTTAATCACATCAGAGTTTTTGAAAGTAAAAGGTAACAAGAAAAATAGAAAAACCCGATTACGATTGCGTGATGGGGGTTTAACTCTGGGTCTTATGCAGAGAAAAGGAGCTGGGGCTAAGGCCGAAAGGGGCTTAAGGCCTTATAGAAAAATGAAGGTTTTTAGGTCAAAATGAGGGTTTTTCAGAGGTTTTTGAGGGTTCCGATAAGGTTAAAAAGGGGGTTTTAAACCTTATCAAAGGGAATTTATGGAGGGAATGAAAGAAAAATGAGGGAAATGGAGGAATTTTATGAAGAAAAAGGGGATGAAAATGGTGTTATTAATGAATGGAAGGAGGGTAAAATGAAGGGGAAAATGGGTTTTTGAGCATTCTTTCTCCTTGCAAACAACAGGTTTCTCAGGATTATGAGGGAAACAACAGTGAAGATTAACTCAAGGATTAATAATATTCATAAGACTTTAAGAACTAACAATTTGGCATGAAATTGTTTCTTGAAGTCTTAAAAAAAATCTAGCCACCATTTGATATGACAAATTTTTATAGGTGGCTAACAGGTCTTACGGTGAAAAAAGGGGCTGAGGCCTTAGGAAAAAATCCCTTAAGGCCTTATTTTCAAAATGGAGCGGAATAGGCCTAAAGAATGGTTTCTTTTAAGCCTTTTTGAGGTTTCAGTAGGGTGAAAAAGGGTGTTTTTAAACCGAATAAAGGGGATTTCATGGTTTAAAAAGGGGATTTTGAGGAAGTAAAGGGTGAAATGAGGAAAAATGGATGAAATGAAGGGGTTTTTTAGAGGGATTTTTCGAAGGAAAAATGATGAAAATGGGTCTGAAAAACAGTATTTTTGTAACAACAGGGCTTTTCTTTGAAGATTTTTGATGAAGATATCAGTGGAAAGGATCCTTTTGGACAAGGAAAGCAGCAAGGCTTCAAGAACTCACAATTTTTCTTAAAACTTGTTTCTTGAAGACTAAAAGACCTGTTTTAGCCATCATCAGTTATGAATTTTTTTTATTGATGGCTAATAGTGGCTCCACTTGGGGATGGCAGCTCCTTGGAGGTGTCAAGAACCTCAGAGATAAATCTCTAGGAAGTAGACCAGTGCCTACAGTTTGACATCCTTTTCTTCTTTGATCATGCTGCTTAAAAGATGATCAGTACTTTATATCAGCAAACAGATTTCTTTCCCCAAACAACTACCTACAGAACCTACTTTCTTAGCATTTTTTCTTCATAAGATGCACTTGGACTTGCAAACCTTTGACATCAACATTTTATTATTTTATTGAAATTAGAAAACTAATCTAAATCTACCCTTATTTCTTCCATGAGTTCAGATTAAATAGTTTAACTCATAAATTCTCTACCTAAGCTACTATCTTCCAGGATTAAGCTGTTTGAAAAATTTTATTTTCTATATTCTAAAACAGAAATTTAAATATATACAATCTAGGATTAAGCTGTCTGATTTGCTGTAAGACTATGGCATAAAAAGAAGCTGCTCATAGACTGAAATTTTGTAGAAAATTTTAAACAAAACTGTGAAGGCTTAAGATCTGAAACTTAAAAGCATCCTTCATTATTTCTCATTAATCATATTTTGATATGTTGTGAGTCATTCTTTTTCTTTTGATTATTTGGTTTAGATTTTAAGCATATTAGAACCAATTCTTTTCCTTATTTTTGGCTCATGTTTTGATCTGATTAGAGCGATTCTTCATCATACTTACAGGTTCAGGTTCAGGTTTAAGCTTGTTTGAACCTCTGTTTTTCTATCCTAATCTAGTCTACTGATAAGCCAAGATTAAATTGTTTGGCTAATCTGATTCACTAACCTGTCAGCAGTAAATTGAAATCTATCTAGTCATGATTAGGTTTTATGACTAAATAGTAGTGATCTCTCAAGTAGTGGCATTTAAGCTTGCACACTTTTAGATTTTTCTTTTCTTTCTGGGCATGGGGCTGTGCCTTTATTGTTTTAATCTACCCTCTTTTCTCTTTTTTCTATTTTTTTGTATTTTTTCAATTTTTATTTCAAAGAAAAAAACAAAAACTAACTAATTGCTCACATGATGAGCTTTATTTGACATTCCTACCTACTCTAATATAACTCTGAAATATTTACATGTTTAGCTGACAAACTCTCTCTTCCAATACATCTAGTCTATCAGATGGTTTCATGACGGGTATTTTCTCATCTCTTTGTGGATGTTAGACTGATGGGACCACTCCCATCTCACTTGTTCTTTAGCAGCAGTGCTAAAAAAATTTCTTGCTATTTGCAACAAACCGCTCTTAACAACATTTATTCCCTCTTCAAATGTATTCAAGAAATGAGCATAGGGATCTTGAAATAATGCCTGGTTATGAATATTTGGAAGATAGGTCTCGACCAGGCTTAATTTTTTCTCCACTAGATCAATCTTAAGATTCTTTTGAGAAACAACTTCTTCCTCATCCTCATTATCATCTGAACTGGAGGACTCATCTTATATTGCAGTGTTGTCCTCTGGCAGTCCTAGTATGTTCTGATTTAGTGGACTGAACTATGTGAAGAGGTCATTATATTCTTTAGTAGGGGTCTCTTTAATTACCTCAACCCTTTCAGGAGAAGGTTCTTTATATTCATCATGCTCAAGAAATTCTTCATTGTTTTCCTCGTCAACCTTTGAGCTGAAAGACTACTGATTCCCAATCATGTGAAAGTTATTTCTGATGGATTGGATTGGTTGATTGTTTCTTTCAATATGATGATAGTGAAGTTCATGACACCAATAAACTGCTCCTTGTCGTGCATGATTAGTTTCTGTTTGAAGCTCATCATCATCATCAGACTGATAAAAAATTGGACATTCATTAGTATAAACAATCTCACCAATCAAGCATATTGGGTTATCAGTTTGTTTTTCTTTAAGTTGATCTACAAGTTTATTTTCTGGTTCAAGACAACAAGGTTCAGTAGGTAGATGAGTAGAAGTGTTTAGTTCAAATGAATTTTTGAGGGTTGGCTGTTTGTTTAATATTTGATCAATTTCTTCTTCTCTCAAAAGAGGGATTTCTCTTTCAGCATAGACATAAGTACAACAATCCTCTTTCTCTTGTGTTAACTGGTTTTGAGGCTGGATGTCTTCTTGAGACTCTTCTTGTGAATCAGTACTTGTGCTTGCAGGGAAACCTTGAGGATTTTCTAATGTTTCCTGATCTTCTTCTGTTTCAAACAACTCCTCATGATTATTATGATACTTAGTTTAAATAAAAGGTTCATGAGTTGTTTCTTCTACATTATCAGGATGCCACTCTCCTCTTAAAATCTAAAATGAGTTATAACATAGAGGGAGAGTCCCTATATGTGTTGATTTTTCTTCTATTTCAGGTTCTGTGTTTCCTAGAAGGCTTATTTTTTCCTCAAAGCACTGCTCACTTTTTGCATTTGCATTTTGGTCGTGAAGTTATCTCAACAGTAAAACACAAGTTATAGGTAGGAAATCAGGAATTTCTTGACAACCTTCTTCATCATCTTCTATAAAGTCTTGATCATCATACATGTCTTGCTGATTATCTAGATCTTGTAGTGGTTGAGTTTGTTCTTGATCTGGAAAAAGCATGGGTTGCTCTAGATAATCAATATTTAAATTAGCCTCATACCTATCCATTGTCTTTTCAAACATGTACACCATTTTTTCCATCATGACCAATTGTTTTTCTTTTGGGTCTATATTTGAATCCATGTTTGTAAATCAGAAAATAGGTCACTATGTCTATTCAACTAGTTCAAAGTCTTCTACTAGTGGAGTCATTTGGTATTTTGGGAATTGTGGAGTCGCCAGGTTAAGGATTTTTACTTGTTTTCAAGGTTTGGTTGTTGTTCACCATCAACAATCAATAATAACCAGTCTTGGTGAAACTTGTCTCATTCAGAAATAGGGGTTCGTTGAGATGTGAAGTTATCTATTACTCAATAGCTTCCCGAGCATGGTCGCCACTATGTTAGGACTCCCGTAGTTTGCAAGATTGGCAAGAATAAACGCTGCAGGGCCTACATCAGAACCACTTTGGAATCCTAGGATCTAGCCCTCCTAGATTCAGAGAGGGATCTCTCTATATAAGTGTTTTCAAAAATATTTCTTTAAGTATTATGATATGATATTAGGCTAGTTATGAAGTACAAAGGTTTGTTTGTTTTGGTTGGGTAGGATATCTTCAAAATGAAGGAAGTATTTTGAAGGGTAAAGGTGTGAGTAGGTTGAAATAATGGTTCATCTGATAGGATAGGTAAGATATAGTATCAATCCATTGGGCTATGGAGTCACAAGAGGATTTAATTGCACAACAAGTTTGAAGAGTGGTCCATGGGGCAAGGCATCTATATCAAAGGATATTTTTAAGCTGATTTGTGGTATGGAACATTAAGAAGTATGATGAAAGAAGCAAACATATAAGAAAACAAAGGGCAACTTAAGATCAGGTAAGGACTTTTAACCTATCCTTCTTTCAACACACTCTCAAAGGAAAACATTTAAGATAAACAAAGAATAGCCTAAGATCAAGTAAGGACTTTTAACCTAGCCCGCTTTCAACATATTCTCAAAGGAAAACATTTAAGATGAACATTAAAAGTAGCCTAATATTAGGTAAGCACTTTTAACCTATCCTTCTTTTGGCATACTCTTAAGGGATCTTTTCAAAGAAACTGTTGGAGATGAACTAGAGGACAGGGCTAACCATAGACTTCTCTAGTTCGACTTTAATTAGCATATTTTTCAAGAACTTTGAAAGACAATATCTCAAGTTGTACTCAGGAAACATGGGCTCACCAACACTTCACTAGTTATACTCTATTGAATTATCCTCAAAACACAGTTAGAATAAAACATAAAGATAAATATTATCAACGAGATTTAGGGTACTTTGCAGTAAATCCTAATCTATATTTGTTGTTCTTTATTAGAGAAAGTGGACAGTATGAAAACATAAGAAAAACAACAGTTACAGTAAGAAAAACATCACCATTGACATATACCAGGATCCCATAAATCAACTTGTATATTCGATGTTCAAACTTCAAACTTACAGCTTCAAACTTCTCTTCTCAACCTATCTTTCTTAAAAAACTAACAGAGCTTCAGCAGCCTCAACAACTATTTACATTCAATAAGTATTCAACCAACAACAATAATGAACTCCTAATACAATATTTATAGGTAGATTGAGGAGGTGGAGTGAAAGGAAGGTTTAACTATTCAATTAATAGAGAGTAAATGCTTCTCGACCTTTGGGAGGCCTAACGGAGAAGATATCTAATGTTTTAACTCTGTTAATTGATTTTCTCATTATGTTTCATCAACTTCAGTCACTTTTGTTGACTTTTGAGGCTTTTGGTAGGCTAGAAATTACTTTCTGAGCTGTCTTTGGAAAATATCTCTAACTGTGCATTGAATTTCTATTATTTTGAGGAAAATAAGCTGGCAAGTGGCATTTTTGAGATTTAATTACCTCATTGATGTGGCATTTGGAGGCTTTCCTTACTGATCTGTCTTTCTTTGATACTTTAAACACTGATTAGGCCTCCTTTAATCATTTTTATTATTCAAACTGTGTCTTTAACCTTTAATATTTGGATTAAGTCTTTTGATCTTTGGGCTTCTGACTTTAACCTTTTAATCTATGTCTTCATTACTGGATATACAGGTGGCTTTCTTTTACTGTGCTGAAGGGTTCTGAATGTTTAACCGATGTTCATGATACATCGATTAGACCTAGAATTTTAATCCTATGGATCCCTTTTCTGCGTGATTTTTCCCTAAGGATTGTCACCCTTGGCCCTATCTCTTTATGGACTATGGAAAGGATTTTCGGCCTTAGAACCGCCATTGAACCTACATAAACAAACAAAAACATTAATAAAATCTTGTGGGCTGGGGTAAGACTGCTTTGGAGGCGTTGGGAAGTGTCGGAGGAGCATTGAGGGAGGGGATGTGCAGCAGAGGGGATATCCATGGAAGAAATATGAAGAAGCGGGGTTAAAATTTGAATTATGGCGCAGAATGAAGAAAGAGGTTTTACGAATCCAGAATTGGTTTTCGCGCTGACTCTGGGCAGAAAGTGGTAATGAGCAAGGGGAACGCGATACACGTAGATGGCTGACACGTGGCTGCTGAAAACTGATTGTTTCACATGAAAATAGCTCAATCAAAAGGTTATTAGGAACGAATTCAAAGTGAAATGGTGGCCGTCCGATACAGGGGCAATAGGTTAGATCGACGATTAAAAAAAAACGCGAAGGGAAAAAGAAATGCATGGGAGGAAGAGAGGTGGGTCCTAGGAGCAGAGGGTTCAGGAACAAAGAAATGTGGATTTTGTGATGGCTGATGGCCGATGGGAAGACGAAGGGCGATGGAGCGTGGACCATCCGATCTAAGGGAGATCGACGATCAATATTTTATTAGCGAGGAGGTCCATCGGAGGGGGAGATCATTGGTAGGGACTTACGATGTGCTGATAGCTGTTAGATCTTTATGGAATGGATGACTCAGATCCAATCAGTGGATCAGTCATCAGCGGGGTAAAAGGTCTGGGACAAAGGAACTGGGGATCGCCGATGGAGTGAGGACCGTCAGATCGGAAGTGAGATCGATGACTCTGATTTAAAGCGGGAAAGTGTATCGACCTTTTGCAAATCAACGAAGAAAAAGGAAAGGTAACGAAGAATTTGAAAATTTCGAAGTTCGATTGTGATGGGGGCCTAAGACCTTTAGCCAATGGTCTCGGGCGTTGGTCTTACAGTGAAAAAAGGGGTTGAGGGCTTAGGAAAAAAGTGCTTAAGGACTTATTTTCAAAATGGAGCGGAATAGGCCTAGAGAAGTTTTTTTTTTAAGCCTTTTTGAGGTTTCGGTAGGGTGAGAAAGGGTATTTTCAAACCGAATAAAGGGGATTTCATGGTTTAAAAAGGGGATTTTGAGGAAGTAAAGGGTGAAATGAGGAAAAATGGATGAAATGAAGGGGTTTTTTAGAGGGATTTTTCAAAGGAAAAATGATGAAAAATGGGTCTGAAAAGCAGTCTTTTTGTAACAGCAGGGCTTTTCTTTGAAGATTTTTTATGAAGATATCAGTGGAAAGGATCCTTTTGGACATGGAAAACAACAAGGCTTAAAGAACTCACAATTTTTCTTAAAAATTGTTTCTTGAAGACTAAAAGACCTGTTTCAGCCATCATCAGTTATGAATTTTTTTCACTGATGGCTAACACCCTCTTTAGATATGATATGCCCAAGAAGTTTTCCTTCTTGGAGACCAAACAATGTTTTCTTTGGGTTTAAGGATAAACTGTATTTTTCTTCATTTCTCAAAGACTTTTCTTAGGTGTATTAGGTGTTCTTCATCTGTTTTGGAGTAGACTATGAGGTCATCTAAGTAAATCACAATGAAGTAGCCTATTTCTTCTGAGAATTCAATATCCATGGCTCACTGGAATGTGGCACCAACATTCATTAAACCAAAAGGAATTTTCACATACATGAAAGTGCCCCAGGGAGTAGTGAAGGCTTGTAATGTTCCTAAATTAGCTTCAGCTAATTGGAACATTAATGTTGCCTTATTTATTTTTGTATTTCATGATTTATGAATAAATTTTAAAGGAGAATGTCTAATTCTCTTGCAAATCAAGAATAAATCAGTGCCTATGTGAAAAGGGACATATTTAGGCCATTTGAATAAAACCTTGTAGGTGTGAAAGGGCCAATACCACCGAAGGAGATCCTATTTGACCAAGTCAACAATGTTGTCTAGGTTCATTGAACCTCCTTGATGGACTGCGATGTTCTAGAAGGGGTTTCCAAGTGTGAAAGGAGCCAAAAGATGAAGTGGTTTAGGGTTTTCCAAGAGACTCAAATATTATAAAAGGGAGGAGAAGGCTCATGAAGGGTTTTTTGATCATATTTCATTTTTGATCTTGCTAAGGCAGCTCCATTTCTCTACGCTTTTTAGCAAGAGAAAGAGATGATCTCCTATTTAGGAATCCTCCATCCTTCATTGAGGAGATATTGGAGGGAAGTGTGCTAGATTGAACCACTATCTGGTTGGAGGCCAAATTATGCTTGCATAGACAGCGCTGGCTCACTGAGGGTTTTGCTGCTGCTGTAAGTGTAGTAAGTGGGATTCTAGATCTGCAAGGATCTAGTTGTTTTTGGAGTCTCCTCTCAGGGAGGGTGTCTTGTGACCACCCAGAAGAGGGTCTCTATTGTATTTTTATTTTAGATCTGCATATTTCATCTGCTGAAAAATTCTATTCAAGCTACTATGCAGTCTCCTTGGTTGTGTTATTTACATGTGCTGTGTAATGCTATTTAGATTCCCTCCTTTGTAATATATCTCATATGATTGAGGATTGCTTCTCATCTTGAAGATTCATGTTGTAGCTTTCTGATATCTATTTTTCAGATCTGATATGTATCATACTGAAATTCATCTTCAGAAATTCCTGTAGCTTTCTGTAGTTCTCTGTATAAAAATCTAGATCTACACTTTATTATGTAGTATTTTGATGAAATCCCAAGGGGATCTTGTAAAGAAGGTTGTGTAGTTTGCAGATCTGGTATGGATCTGATGTTTCAGCCATAGATCTACTGTAGATATGAGTTCTAACTTACAGCTTCTGAAGCTCATTGTTCATTCATATATCTGCTATAGAAAACATTGTTCATTCATTTCTGCAACTTTTACATTTATTACAACTCTTGTTTCTGAAGAATTTGAGCTCATTGCCTCATGTAATTTACTGCTTTCCTAAAGGAGATCCATGGAAGATCTAATTTACTACTATTTTATGGAAATATAAGTCTTATGGTTGATTTCCAGTGACTATCAGCTGAAACTGCGCAATTCCTGAAGCAGGGTTTCTTTTTTTTTTTAGCTCTCTTCTTTCACTGATTTTTAGCTAGTCATCATTGTGGGAGATCTTTTTAAGGCCCTTAAACTTATTTGCTTCTACTAAAATTCAATAAATCAGCCCCACATAGCCTAATATAAGGGAACCCAACCCTGTTCTATGTTATTTTTACAACATATTCCTTATACAGTATTCCCATTGAGCCTATTGTTGATTTTCCTGAATTGGGATTTTCCCACTCCTAATCTACTTGGTTTTTTCTCCTCTTTTGAATCCATTATTTAGATCAGTAGATATAATAATCCCAAGGGATTTAAACTCCAATAGGAGTGTGTTATTTCCACCCTTGCTGTGTTACACCTATTTTCTATAGACAGAGTCTGAAACGGGCTAGGTAGCCTCCGGATCTCACCCTCTCTTTAGAGGTGACACATCTAGTAAAATCCCCTTCAGTCTATCTCTGGTTTATATTTGCTGGTGTGTTTCCATATTTCTGTGATCCCATAGTGGAATATCTTAAGATATTCCCTACTGAGCTTATTCTTCCCCATTTGGAACATTACAGTGGTATCAAAGCATGATCTCTGGCACAGCCTGTGAGATCACGCTATCAGTGAATCAAGAGCAAGGAAAAAATGAATAATATGAGTTTAATATCATCTATTTTTAGATATAATAAGAGCCTCCCCAAGGAGGATGTGCAAGAAGAAAAGAGAAGAAGCAGTGAAGCTCCCAAGGAGTTTCAAAAAGAAGAATTTCCAATCAGATCTACAAGATCTGTCCATGAGGAACATTCTGAATCCTTGCCTCATGGATATGTGCACTCAGCCATATCACCATAGCTTCAAAGTTTTTCCAGTGATTCCTTCATGAAGGAGGAAAAAGAAAGTGTAAGTTTGTTTGATGCCTTGCCAAGGGCAAGATCTCCATGGAGTGAAGGGTCCTCTTCTCAAGAGCAAGGCATGAAGGTTTCTCCTTCAATAGTTGATCAAGATCTATTGTCTCTCATTAATGATGGGAAAATTTTAGTTATTGAAGAGGAGGATAATGTTGGCAATATAATGTAGAGTGTTGTCCTTGATGGCAACCCACTTAATAAAGATGATGGCAACCTACTTGATGAAAGTTGTACTTGATGGAAAATGATTTGATATACTAATTAATGATGTAAATCTGATGTGTCTATAGAGCAGCTCAGATGTAATGATGAAAGGAATTCCAGGATGTGATAGACCAATGATGAAAAGTGTGTCTCAAGGCATACGCGGGTTTGTCTAGTAGAAGTAGCGTATGCACGCGGGAAAGTACGTGCCAAGTTGCGTATGCTCAATTGCGCTATAAAAGTGTAAAACCAGGGGTTACTACCATGGTATTGACCCATTTTATTGAGCGCTGAGTTATCTATTTTATCCCGTCCAGGAATACCATCGGAAGTGGTGTGGTTTTGGCTCATGGTATTGATAAAGGGTAAACCTATATAAGGAGAAGAAAATCATTGTGCAAAGGGTGTGCATGTGTCTGGGCTTTAATGAATACTTCACTCTGAAGTATATCTGCATGGTTGAACTCTGCTCTTAATTGATAGATATGAATCTATGATGCATCTATGAACATGATGAAGTTTCAAGATCTCTAGATCTAGAAATGGTGAATCTCTTGGATGATCTGAAAAGAAGTGATGAAGACCTAGCCCAAAATCTGTTGAAGTAATTGAATAAATCTGGGTAAGTTCATAGATCTGGTCTGCTCTGCAAAGATTATCTTTTATAGATCTATACGCAGGTTCATTTCATAAAAAGTGCATGTATACATGGATCTGTTTAAACAAAGGTGCGTATGGGCAGTTAGAGTTGTTCTGAAAAATGCACAGATGTATACGCGGGTTCATTTCGTGAAAAGTGCGTGTATATGCGGATCTGTTTAAACAAAGGCGCGTATGGTATCTGAACTTATATTTGCTCAAGGTTGAATGTGATTCTGGATATCTATTCTGTAGTCTGGGTTATCTCTGATATTCTGGTTACAGTGGTTTCACTGTTCTGTTTGAAGCATTGGGCAAAGTATGTTTATAGATAAGTGAAGGGTTGTGTTAGAGCTGTTTGATCCAGTACGAAAATTGATGAAACGTGGTCTGCAATGGATCTGAGGGTTGAAACCTTTAGTATGTATGTAGAAGCTTTCTGTCAGTAGAAGCTGGTGCTTATATCAGGGGGTAGTAGCTCCCTTCCAGGAGAGGATGGTAAACGAGAAGCAGGGGGTTGTAGCTCCCTTCCAAAAGAGGCTGGTAAACGAGAGAAGGTTGTAACCTTCTGCAGGTGGGTGCCTGCGTGCTGGTATGAGTCTGCACCAGTACATGTTGTAAGAAGTTTTCTTAATAATAAAGATTGAAGACTGAGACGAAGGCAGCGGTGGTTTTCTCCTGAATTGGGTTTCCAACTAAAAATCCTGGTGTTCATGTGTGTTGCGTATGTGTGATGATTATTCTGTTCTTTCTACATCTGTTTACTGTTTTCTAAAACATCTGATGAATGAGTAATGCAATGATCTAAGTCAAGAACTAAATGCATAATTAGATCACTGGATATACGCGAGTTCTGTAAAGAAAATCCGCGTATATACGCTAGTTGGATGAAGGAAAGTAGCGTATGGGTTTTTAAGAAAGAAATAACAAAGTTTTATTGTCTGCACTAAATACTGATTCACCCCCCCCCCCTCTCAGTATTTTTCCCAACAATTGGTATCATAGGAGGTCCTTCTGAAAAAGCTTAGCCACTAGAAGGAAGATTAAGCAAGATGAGCAATCAAGATGGAACAACATCTATCAAGCCTCCGCTCTTTAACGGAAGCAATTTAATCTTCTGGAAAATAAGGATGAGATCCTATCTTCAGTCTATGGGAGCAGATATATGGGCCATTGTTGAACAAGGATATCAATATCCAGTCGCAGTACCAACAGATCCGACGGAAAAGAAGAATTATGAAACAAATGCAAAGGCGGTCAATGCACTATTGGGAAGTTTAACTGAATCAGAATTTGTCAAGGTTATGCAGCTAAATACAACAAAGGCAATATGGGACAAAATCATCCTAAGTTATGAAGGTGATGCAAAGGTAAAAAGTGCAAAACTCCAAACTCTCAGAATTGAATATGAAAACTTGAGAATGCATAATGATGAGAGTATTGCTAGTTTATTTTTACGTCTTGATGATATTTTTAATCGTATGAGAAACCTGGGAGAAACAATAGCAGAATCTACTTTGGTTGAGAAAATCTTAAGATCACTAACAGCAAAATTTGAATCAAAAGTCTCTGCTCTTGAAGAAAAACAGGATCTTCAAACTCTTACTGTGGTGCAACTTCATGGCATACTGACTGCATATGAAATGAGGAGAGGAGGACCATCTGAAGTCAAAGAATCTATTTTTAAAGCTTCTACAAAAGGGAAAGAAGTTCAAAAAGCAGAAGGATCTGGATATATCTCAGAAGAAGATGAGGCAAATTTTGTAAAGAAACTTCAACTTGGCACAAGACGGTTCAGAGGTAAGCTTCCTTTCAATTTTTTTGATTGTGGAAGAGTTGGTCATTATGCTGTTAAGTGCCCTTATAAAGAAACATCTGCAAAAGGGAAGGAACTAGCAAGAAGGAATAAGCATCGGTCTAGCAAAAGTTACTACACTCATGAAGACAGTGATGGGTTCTCTGATAGTGAGGAAGAATGTGAACAAAATCTTAGACTTCTCATGGCATTTGAATCTAAAGATGAAAAGGATACTTTTGTGGATGCTCTAGAGGACAATGATTTCCTTGAAGAAAACAATCAACTCAAAATACACTTAGAAGAATGTAAAATTCTCTTAGAAGAAAAGAAAATAACCATAGAGACTCTGGAAAAGCAGGTTGAAGAAGCAAAGAAACACATTGAGAAATTAGAATGTGAAGTGGTAAGTCAAAGAAAAGAATCTGAGAAAGTAAAGGCTCAGAATCTTAGATTTGCTAAAGGATCTAAAACCTTAGATGAGATTATCAAGGTACAACATTCTCCTCTTATAAAGACAGGTCTTGGATATACCGGAGAATCCTCTCAGGCTTCAGCACCAAATTATCTAAAAGCAGCTACAGTTGGTTTACTACATTCAGCCACTCAGCAAGGGAATAAAGAATCTTTACAGGTAAAGCATGATCATCACAATTCAAGGAACACTAACAGGGATGTCCTTCAAAGAAGCTACAACCAACAGGTAAATTCAAATAGAAGATTTCATGATCGCAAAAATTTCTACTTCAATGGACAATGTTTCTCATGTCACAATTTTGGTCATAAAGCTGTTCAATGTGTTGCCTATAAAACCATCATGACAAGAGAAGCAAGAAAGAAAAGGATGGATATTGAACCAAAGAAGAACACCTATAAAAAAATTTCTCCTCTTCAAAATGAAGTTGAATGTACTTATTGCAATAACTTTGGCCATTTAGAATCTGAATGCAGGAGCAAAGTCCAACCAAAACAGGATTTTCCTTCAAATTCCAAAGTATGGAAAAAGAAGGAATTACAGGTTGAAAATTGTGGGATAGCGTTATTTGCAGAAGGTGAAGAAAATCAATGGTACATTGATAGTGGGTGCTCAAGACACATGACAGGTGACAAAAGAAAACTTCTTGCATATAATGCTCTAGAAAAGGAAAAGAAAGTTACATTTGGAAATGATACTCCTGTTGTAATTAAAGGAAAAGGGTCTGTGTTTCTAAAAGAAAAGGTGAAGGCTAATGATGTCATGTATGTGGATGGATTAAGGCATAACCTGTTAAGTGTAAGTCAAACGTGTGATCAAGGAACTGAAGTTGTCTTTAGTTCAAAATAATGTGTGGTTCGTGATCTTGATACAGGTAAAACAATTATAAAAGGGAAGATAACTCCAAGCAACCTATATGTATTGAAGAACTGCAAAGAACAATGTTACTTGAGTAAATCTTCAGAAAACTAGCTATGGCATAGAAGGTTGGGGCATCTAAGCTTCTCTCAAATCAACAAATCAAGCAGACTTAATGTTGTTCGTGGTCTTCCCAATATTACTCTACCAGAGAGTATCATATGCAAATCTTGCCAATTCGGTAAGCAGACCAGAGTAAAATTTAATGCCAAAGAAGGATCATCAAGTAAGCCTCTTGAACTCATTCATACTGACATATGTGGACATATGAGGAAAAAGTCACCACGTGGGGAAGAATACTATATCTTATTTATTAATGATTTATCTAGAATGTGTTGGATTGGGTTGATTAAACACAAAGATGAAGCATTTGAAAAATTTCATATTTTCAAAGCACTGGTGGAAAATGAATTAGATCTAAAAATCAAGTGTCTTAGATCTGATCGAGGAGGAGAATATACATCAAATTAATTTCTTGAATTTTGTGAACAACATGGCATAAAAAGACAGTTTTCTGTTGCTGGCACTCCACAACAAAATGGCATAGCAGAAAGAATGAATAGAACAATTCAACAAATGGCTAGAGCTATGCTTGATGATTCTGGAACACCTGACATTTTCTAGGGAGAAGCAGCAGATACAACAGCAAACATTCTCAACAAGGCACATGTCCGGGTAAATAGTGACAAAACTCCATATGAACTCTGGTATGGTAACTCTCCCTCTGTGAAGCATTTTAGAGTTTTTGGAAGTAAATGCTTTATCAAAAATAATGATGAAAGGCTTGGCAACTTTGAACCTAGATCAGATGAAGGGATACTTCTTGGTTACTCATCTACAAGCATAGCATACAAATTTTACAATAAAAGGCTTCGAAAGATTGTTGAATGTATTGATGTTGTCATTGATGAGTCTCCTGCAGCCCCTAAAGAAGAAAAACAAACAACAGAAGAAGCTGATGGTGACTATTGTCCTTCTACATCAAATAGGAATGATATAGACAGTGGATCCAATGAAGAACCTGAAGATGATTTATTTGAAAAGGCTCCTTCCATATATGTTCAAAAGAATCATCCAAAATCTCAGATTTTGGGAGATAAGGCATCAGGTGTACAAACAAGAAGGACTCTTGTAGGATCCTCTAGCTATCTGGCATTTCTATCCACCATTGAGCCACATAATGTCAATCAAGCTAGAAAAGATGAATGTTGGGTTCAAGCCATGAATGAAGAGCTTGATCAAATTGAAAAAAATGACACTTGGGAATTAGTACCAAGACCTCATAACAAAAATGTGATTGGAACTAAATGGATATTCAAAAACAAGTTAAATGAAAATGGGGATGTCATAAGAAATAAAGCTAGACTTGTTTGCAAAGGGTATACTCAACAAGAAGGTATAGACTTTGAAGAAACTTTTGCTCTTGTAGCTAGACTTGAAGCCATAAGAATGTTTCTTGCTTTTTCAAGTTTCAACAAATCAAAGTTTATCAAATGGATGTTAAATCTGCATTTCTCAATGGTGATCTAGAAGAAGAAGTTTATATAGAACAACCAGAAGGATTCATTTTGGGAAATGATGAAAATCTTGTTTGTAGACTTAAAAAGGCTCTATATGGTCTCAAACAAGCTCCAAGGGCATGGTATTATCGCCTTGACAAATATCTTCATCAAAAAGGATTTTCAAAGGGGTCTACTGATAGCAACTTATACACAAAAATTGAAAATGATAAACTATTGATTGTGGTTGTATATGTTGATTATATCATTTTTGGAAGTAATGAAGAATCTATGAGTCAGAAATTTGCTTCTGTCATGCAGCAAGAATTTGAAATGTCTTTACTTGGGGAACTAACATTCTTTCTTGGCTTACAAGTGCATCAAACTACAAAAGGTATATTCTTATCTCAAGAAAAATACCTTAAGCAAATTCTGAAGAAGTATGGGATGGAAGAGTGCAAACCTGTAAGTACACCAATGGTAACCGGATGTAATCTCAGTTCTCATGATGATTCTCCCACGGTGAATCAACCAGAATACAGATCTATGATAGGAAGTCTTCTTTATCTCACTGGGACTAGACCAGACATTATGCATGCAGTTGGGATTGTTGGACGATTCCAAGCTAATCCAAAAGAGTCTCACCTTCAGGCTGTCAAAAGAATATTCAAATATCTACAAGGAACTCAAGACTTTGGACTATGGTATCCAAAGAATGCTAATCTCACTCTTCATGCTTACACAGATGCAGATTGGGCTGGAAATGTTGATGATCAGAAGAGCACTAGTGGTGGTGCATTCTATATGGGGCCCCGATTAGTATCTTGGTTCAGCAAGAAGCAAAGCTCTATTGCCTTATCTACAGCAGAAGCAGAGTATGTGGCTACAGCATCATGTTGCACTCAACTTCTTTGGATGATGCAAACCTTACAAGATTTCCAAATCAAATGTTCACCTCCTATTTCCATTATGTGTGATAATACAAGTGCCATCAGTATCTCAAAGAATCCTGTTATGCATTCCAAGACCAAACACATTCCCATCAAGTATCATTTCTTACGTGAACAAGTGCTTGAACAAAAGGTGAAGTTGGAGTATGTTCCCTCCAAAGAACAAGTTGCTGATATATTTACCAAACCTCTGCCCAGGGAAGCATTCGAATATCTCAGAAAGAAGCTGGGAGTAGTCTCTGCCATGCAGAGGATCAGATCTGATTAAAATTCTGAAGATTAATTTGGATACGTGGGTTTCCTGAAAGACAGTCGTGTATATACGCGAGTCCATACACAGAAAACCGCGTATGTGTGGTTGCTAACATTTTTTCTGGGTCAGCATTTCTTCAGCACAAGCTATGGTGCTGTTTGGTATCTCTGATGCTTTTTGAAGTCTTTGGTGGTATTTCGGCTCTTATATTTCTGTTTCATTCTCTGATTTTGGGTGAAGATGCCTTGATGATTTGATGTTGAAAGTGTTCAGGATGCACAAGCAAAGGGGGGCCTTTGGTCATATGGAAAGGATGCATTGGATGCACAGTTTCAGGGGGAGCATTAGCCTTGCTGAGTATAATGCATTGTTGGCATTATGATGGTTCTGTAATATGATCTCTCTCTTGAGGTCTTTCTGGTTTTGGTCATGAAAATTCATATTTGTAATTTGATGAAAAGGTCATGTTGAGACCTATGATGTAAAAATTTTAATATTCAGTCATGTAAGGACTTGTTAAAATGTGTAAACCCACTTGGTGGGTACTTGAGTCTCATATGTAAATCCACCTGGTTGGATCTTTGATGTAAGTATGAGTCCTTCATGAAATTCATTGCAAAACATGTTTGAAGATCCGGCATGAACTCAGGGGGAGCATGGAAACTTCAATGCACATCAGATTTACAGCACTCGTTTTTCGACATGAGAAGAAAAACCTTGTGTTGGTGCTGATTCACCCTTTTCCCTTGATGTCAAAGGGGGAGAGTGACATGGTGTTTGAATAGGGGGAGAATATCATTATGCTTAATGTATCTATCTGTTGTGATCAAACACCATTGTGGTTGCCATGAAGTCCAAAGGGGGAGATTGTTAGCAATATAATGCAGAGTGTTGTCCTTGACGGCAACCCACTTAATAAAGATGATGGAAACCTACTTGATGAAAGTTGTACTTGATGGAAATTGACTTGATATACTAATTAATGATGTAAATCTGATGTGTCTACAGAGCAGCTCAGATGTAATGATGAAAGGAATTCCAGGATGTGCTAGACCAATGATGAAAAGTGTGTCTCAATGCATACGCGGGTTTGTCTAGTAGAAGTAGCGTATGCACGCGGGAAAGTACGTGCCAAGTCGCGTATGCTCAATTGCACTATAAAAGTGTAAAACCAGGGGTTACTACCATGGTATTGACCCATTGTATTGAGCGTTGGGTTGTCTATTTGATCCCGTCCAGGAATACCATCGGAAGTGGTGTGGTTTTGGCTCATGGTATTGATAAAGGGTAAACCTATATAAGGAGAAGAAAATAATTGTGCAAAGGGTGTGCATGTGTCTGGGCTTTAATGAATACTTCACTCTGAAGTATATCTGCATGGTTGAACTCTGCTCTTAATTGATAGATCTGAATCTATGATGCATCTATGAACATGATGAAGTTTCAAGATCTCTAGATCTAGAAATGGTGAATCTCTTGGATGATCTGAAAAGAAGTGATGAAGACCTGGCGCAAAATCTATTGAAGTAATTGAAGAAATCTGGGTAAGTTCATAGATCTGGTCTGCTCTACAAAGATTATATTTTATAGATCTATACGCAGGTTCATTTCATAAAAAGTGCGTGTATACGTGGATCTGTTTAAACAAAGGCGCGTATGGGCAGCTAGAGTTGTTTTGAAAAATGCACAGATGTATACGCGGGTTCATTTTGTGAAAAGCGCGTGTATACGCGGATCTGTTTAAACAAAGGCGTGTATGGTATCTTAACTTATATTTGCTCAAGGTTGAATGTGATTCTGGATATCTATTCTGTAGTCTGGGTTATCTCTGATATTCTGGTTATAGTGGTTTCACTGTTCTGTTTGAAGCATTGGGCAAAGTATGTTTATAGATAAGTGAAGGGTTGTGTTAGAGCTGTTTGATCCAGTATGAAAATTGATGAAACGTGGTCTGCAGTGGATCTGAGGGTTGAAACCTTCAGTATGTATGTATAAGCTTTCTGTTAGTAGAAGCTGGTGCTTATATCAGGGGGTAGTAGCTCCCTTCCAGGAGAGGCTGGTAAAAGAGAAGCAGGGGATTGTAGCTCGCTTCCAGAAGAGGCTGGTAAACGAGAGAAGGTTGTAACCTTCTGCAGGTGGGTGCCTGTGTGCTGGTATGAGTCTGCACCAGTACATGTTGTAAGAAGTTTTCTTAATAATAAAGATTGAAGACTGAGACGACAGCAGCGGTGGTTTTCTCTCGAATTGGGTTTCCACCTAAAAATCCTGGTGTTCATGTGTGTTGCTTATGTGTGATTGTTATTCTGTTCCTTCTACATCTTTTTACTGTTTTCTAAAACATCTGATGAATGAGTAATGAAATGATCTAAGTAAAGAACTAAATGCATAATTAGATCACTGGATATACGTGAGTTCTGTAAATAAAATCTGCGTATATACGCTAGTTGGATGGAGGAAAGTTGCGTATGGGTTTTTAAGAAAGAAATATCAAAGTATTGTCTGCACTAAATACTGATTCACCCCCCCTCTTAATATTTTTCCCAACAGAGAAGGCAGAAGATGATAACGCAGTCAAAACAAAGGCACCTCAAGCACTTCATAAGAAAGAGGTTGGAGCACTTGCTCCAAGAGGAGAGACTCTTGCATTCTTGCAAAGAGTCCCGCGGGATCTCATGCATGAGGAGCATGTACTATCATTGATTAATGATGAGGTCTTGGACATAGGGGAGGCAGGAGAAGAGGAAGGGCATCACAAGGTGGAGATCATGAACCTGTCTATGCTTCAAAGCTTGGAAGCACAAATAAGGCAAGAGGATTTATGCATTGAAGGTAGGGACAAATATGTCTGCCTACATCCACATTCTACTCTATGCCTTGACCCCTCTTTGCAAGGAGGTAATCTACTAGGATCCCCTCTTTATAAGAGGAAATTTAAAGTGTTCTCTCAACTATGGGCAGAATATACATACTTGTCTAAGGAGGGAGCCTTGGGAGAAGCTAGCACAGCGCAGAGAATCTCTCAAGCATTCAGGAGAGAGATGAGTAGCTTCCTGAAAGGGACATTGTAAACTTCCACTTAGATATTTGCACTGAGAAAGGAGAAGGCTTTAGGGAAGATGTGTACTCTCATATGAAGTTGTGCATGGACTACTTGGTAGAGGAGGAGGGGCATAGCTCTGGGGAAGAGCCACCATTCACGCCTCCTTATTCTTTGAGTGTGAGAGGGATCTCATCCATGAGTTACCCCACTAATGTAAAAAAAGTGTATAGAGAGGCTGGTACTTTTGAGCATTATAATGTATATCCTATATGCTTATATTTCTCTAACACTCAATTGCAGGATATTGTGCCAAGATGGGGCACTAAGTATGATGAGTTTCATGGGCCACTCAAGGCCATGAACTATGTTAATGTAGGCCACTCGTTGGAGAACCTTGGAAAGCTATTATATTCCTCATGGTGTGATCCTTTTACACCCACCATGATGTACATTCTCCAAGAATTCCAAAGACATGAGGTAGAAAACAAGTGTTGGGGGAGGCAATTGTCATACTTTACTCTATGGCAGTTAAATATAAAACTGTGTTGGTTGCACATGAGGGAACATCTTCCTTCTCATCTATCACACATGGCAGCTAGCATGATTCTAATCATGATTCCACAAGTTTAATATGTCCTTATATTTGTTGGGAGCATAGTTGGAGGAGACATACACTTGTTGAATGTGCCCTTGGGGAAAGGAGTTCCCCATTCTTTTTGCATTGCCTGCTTCCATGGGAGCATAAGATTTGGTATGGCCACTATGATAGATCACTTGTCTCTTTGTAAAGTGAGCCATATGTTGGTTGGTGACATGCCTCTCATATGTATTGGGGAGGAGATCTTCTATGGATTGCCAAACCGGGAGGTGATCCACTTCATTTTGATGATAGCATGGAGATGGGAGTCTTTCATGGATCATGAAAATTCCCATAATTTTCATCAATTATATCTTGAGGAGGCCATGGATCAACATGAAGGTTTCCACAACAACCTTCCATTTCTTCATGATGAGAGCCTTTGAGTTTATCCATCAAGGGAAAACTTGCATAGTAAGGAAGGACCACTGGGAGGACAAAGATGTTGCAGAAATTCCAGAGAAATGGAGACTATTTTATGAGGAGGCCACAAGAGAAGAAGGGGAAGTTTTGTAGCACCCTTGCAGCTACTTGAAGACAAGCAACATTTGGGAGGGGGAGACTGTAATGTTCCTAAATTAGCTTCAGCTAATTGGAACATTAATGTTGCCTATATTTATTTTTGTATTTCACGATTTATGAATAAATTATAAAGGAGAATGTCTAATTCTCTTGAAAATCAAGAATAAATAAGTGTCTATGTGAAAAGAGACATATTAGGCCATTTGAATAAAATCTTGCAGGTGTGAAAGGGCCAAGACCACCAAAGGAGATCCTATTTGACCAATTCAACAACACTGTCTAGCTTCATTGAACCTCCTTGATGGACTACAGTGTTCTAGAAGGGGTTTCCAAGTGTGAAAGGAGCCAAAAGATGAAGTGGTTTAGGGTTTTCCAAGAGAATCAAATCTTATAAAAGGGAGGAGAAGGCTCATGAAGGGGTTTTTGATCATATTTTATTTTTGAGCTTGCTAAGGCAGCTCCATTTCTCTGCGCTGTTTAGCAAGAGAAAGAGAGGATCTCCTGTTTAGGAATCCTCCATCCTTCATTGAGGAGCTCTTGGAGGGAAGTGTGCTAGATTGAACCACTATATAGTTGGAGGCCAAGCTATGTTTGCATAGATAGCACTTGCTTACTGAGGGTTTTGTTGCTGCTGTAAGTGTAGTAAGTGGGGTTCTAGATCTGCAAGGATCTAGTTGTTTTTGGAGTCTCCTCTCAGGGAGGGTGTCTTGTGACCACCCAAAAGAGGGTCTCTATTGTATTTTGATTTTAGATCTACATATTTCATCTGCTAAAACATTCTGTTCAAGCTAATACGCAGTCTCCTTGGTTAACTACGTTATTTACATGTGCTGTGTAATGCTATTTAGATTCCCTCCTTTGTAATAGATCTCAGATGATTGAGGCTTGCCTCTCAGCTTGAAGATTCATGTTGTAGCTTGCTGATATATATTGTTTAGATCTGATATGTATTATAATGAAATTAATCTTCAGAAATTCTTGAAGCTTTTTGCAGTTCTGTGTATAAAAAGCTACATCTACACTTTATTATGCAGTATTTTGATGAAATCCCAAGGGGATCTTGTAAAGAAGGTTGTGTAGTTTGCAGATCTGGTATGGATCTGATGTTTCAGCCATATATCTTCCGTATATCTGATTTCTAACTTACAGCTACTGAAGCTCCTCTTAGAAAACGTTGTTCATTCATTTATGCAACTTTTACATGTATTACAGCTCTTGTTTCTGAAGAATTTGCGCTCATTGCCTCATGTAATTTACTTCTTTCCTAAAGGAGCTCCATGGAAGATATGATTTACTACTGTTGTATGGAAATATAAGTCTTATGTTTGATTTCCAATGACCATCAGCTGAAACTGTGCAATTCCTAAAGCAGGGTTTCTCTTTTATTTTAGCTCTCTTCTTTGGCTGATTTTTAGCTAGTCATCATTGTGGGAGATTTGTTTAAGGCCCTTAAACTTGTTTGTTTCTGCTGAAATTCAATATATAAGCCCCAAATAGCCTAAGATAAGGGAAACTAGCCCTGGTCTGCATTATTTTTACACCATATTCCTTATACAGCATTCCCACTGAGCCTATTGTTGATTTTCCTGAATTGGGATTTCCCCACTCCTAGTCTATTTGGTTTTTGCTCCTCTTTTGGATCCATTATTTAGATCAGTAGATATAAGGATCCCAAGGGATGAAAAATCCAATAGGAGTGTGTTATTTCCACCCTTTCTGTGTTACACCTATTTTCTATAGACAGAGTTTGAAACGGGCCAGGTAGCCTCTGGATCTCACCCTATCATTAGAGGTGACACATCCAGTAAAATTCCCTTTAGTCTATCTCTAGTTTAGATTTGCTGGTGTGTTTCCATATTGTTGTGATCCCATAGTGGAATATCTTAAGATATTCCCTACTGAGCTTATTCTTCCCCATTTGGAACATTACAAGGCTGTTTTAAGTTGATCATCAGGGTGTACCAATACTTGATTGTATTCTGAGAAGCCATCCAGCAAAGAAATTCTTCTAGAGCCTACTACCCTTTGTAAAATATGATCCATTTTGGTTAAGAGATAGTTTTTCTTTAAGGAGGCTTTATTGAAATTTCTGAAATCAATATAAAGTCTTATTTCTCATGTTTTCTTCCTAACAAATACAAGATTGGATACCCATTCTGAGTATCTCACAGGGACAATAATTCCATCATCATACATTTTTCTAATTTCTTTCTCAACTAGAGGTAATTAAACAGGGTTTATTCTGCGCAATTTTTGTCTAAAAGCCTTCTGGTTTTCTTTGAGGGGTATTTTATGCTAAATTATTTTTGTATCATATGATTTCAAATCTTCATAACTCCATGCAAACACATCAGAAAATTCTCTAAACAGATCAAGGTATTTCAGTTTGATGTGAGCTGGCAGTGTCTTGGATAATTTCATCATTTTAGGCTTTTCTTCACAGCCTATATTGCACTCTTCTACTTCAGCTTCAGTAGGCTCTATTTTTGGTTTTTGGCAACATCATTGAAATCAAACAATTCTTCTAATGGTACCAGTCCCTTTGGAAAATTTTTAGTGTTAGACTGCAACATTTCTAGATCTTCTTTTGCTAAATATGTGTATTTTTCTATTTTTTTTTTGGGTTGTTTGGTTAACAGATTTATATCAGCAATCTTAGGAGTTTCTTCTTCTTTAAAAAGTGATTTTTCCTCAGTAGGACAGTCTTGTTCATAATCTAAATTTGAACTTGGTATTTCAAATTCATTTATGGACTGTAGGAAGTCTTCTATTTGATTATCTCCTTCAAAAAATTGCCAGTATTTTTCATTGTCTGGGACTTTTGGTCTATATTTGACTTGAACTATGTATTGTTTTCTTTCATAAGGTTTCAAGCATGTACTAGCAGCAAAGGCTAATCCATTGGCAAGAATGTTTTGGTTTCTAGGGACAAAAGTGAGTTCAAATTCTGCAAATGATTTCAACAAGTTCATGGCATGATCTCTATAGGCTCTTAGTCTTGGATTTTTTGAAGTGTATTCTCCATTTACTTGCCTAATTATCAATTTTGAATCCCCATGAATTGTTATCCTCTTGGCTCCTAGCTTTTTAAGCAATTGTAGTCCTAAGAGGAGTGCTTCATACTCTGCTATGTTATTTGTGCATTGAAAATTTAATCTGTATGAATGGCCTTTAGCATGGTTATTCTCTGTGTTATGTACCCATGTGCCTGCTCCTGCACCAATTTTACTACAAGACCCATCAAAACTCATACTCTAAAGAGGATTGTCTTCAGATTTATCATTAATTTACTCTCTGTCTTGTTTATTATAGCTGCCACTGTGTTGTTTTTGAGGGTCTGAAATGTGTTTATTTCTGTTTTGTTCCTCAAAGTCTTCAATTTTTTTAGGATTTTATCTTTTATTATCATGATTGGCACTATGTTTATGACTATTTTGTAGCTCAAGACCTTTATTTTTTTTGCTTTGATTTTCTAAATTAGCCAATCGTTTTGGTGTTTCTTCTTTCCCTTCCTCTTTTTCTATGGCTGCCACTATGTTGGCTGATGTTTCATTTTCTAATCCTTGCTCATTAGGAATCTCATCGTTGTAAAGAATGAATGAGTCAAGGTCAGTATGTATAGGATAAAGAGGGGATTTTTCAGGTCTTTCTTGACTACTCACCATGTATTTCATGTGTGTTTCCCTATAAAGTCTTCGAGGTTGATTGAAGACAAGGATGGTGGGATAAGTCATATCCATTTGCATTGTGCCTTGAATTTTAGCACCCCAAGACCTTGAAGGGAGCATGCCATATTTGGGAGGTATATCAGCCACCACTATATCCATCACCAGGATTTTAGCTGGGATTTGAGCTAAGTTGACACAGAGATATTTTATTAGGCCTAGGCATTTGACTCTGTTGGAGTCAAAGGAGTATAAATCTTTATAAGGTCTGGTTACCTCAAGGCCTAATATTTCCATTATCACTTTGGGCATAAGGTTATGTGATGCTCCTGAATCAAGCATGGAATTGTGCAAAATTTTATCATGGATGTTTAAGCTGACATAGAATGGAGGAACTCCACCTTCTTGAAATTTTCCTTCAATTTTTGGTCCAAACAGAAGCTCAGGTTTGTCATCATTTAAGTTAATAGAGCCATTGTGATCTCCTATGTTCAAAGATTTTAACAATTGGGACCTATATACATCTTGAGTGACTAACTCAGTGAGAGGGATAGAGATTTTTATCTTGGCAATTTCACTTTCTATGTTGAAAGGAGTTTGAGTTTTGGAAATGTATATTTCAGCCTTTTTAGCCACTATTTTCTCAGCAAAATTAGCTTGTTGGTTTTTATTATGAATATCAGTTAGAACGGTTTTTTCAGGAGCATTAACTGAGGTGCTAGTGCTGCTAGGGTTACCACTATGTTTGTCATGGATTTGGGTGTTTTTTTCCCTTATTTTGATCAGAACTTTCAGCCACTATGTTTTTGTTTTCTGCTGTCTTTTTTAAAGTATTTACAGGGCTATTTTTGGCAGATTTTTTAGAGGATTTCTTCTTGGGAGTGTCTTGGTTCTTTTTACTTCTCAAGTCATATTGTTTGTGTACTTCCATTATAGCATTTTCAAAGCCTAGTTTGTAATCTTCTGATTCTAGGCCTTCTTCCTCATCAGGTATGTATGTGACTTGTTCTTCTTCATTGAGGAAAACATTATCCTCATTGTTTACTCCCAACATGTTCATGCGATTATCCTCTATTTATTCTATTGTTCTCCCCTCTTCATCAACATAATTCTGTTGAAAAGAAGGTCTAACTTGCTGATCAGGGCCTCTTTGTCTAGTTTGAGGGGGATTCCTTCTAAATTTCCAATTTTGATTTTGATTTTTGTTTTGAGGAGCTATTTTATTTTCTGTAGAATAAGCTCTCTCATTCATGTTTATTATTTCCATCATCATTTCCTTGGTTCTGACCAAATTATCAATTTTGGAGTCTGATGTGGAAGGCCTTGCTCCATCCTTATAGGTAACCTTTTTCTCTTCTTTAAGTCTTGCCCTTCTGGCATTAAGGTTAGCTTCTACACTTACTGCCCCTTTCTGCATATCTTCTAATGTGAGGGTTTCTCTCTCCCTTAATTGATAACACATGTCTGGATCAAATCCTTTAGGAAACTTTATTAAGGCTCAACCTTGGGGAGGTTTCATTTGTGGAGGGATTGCATTATAAACACTATTGAATCTAGTGCAATAATCTTGGACACTCTCTCCAAAATTTCTTTTAAGATCACTGTATTCTAATAGGATTTTTAGGGGATTTATTTTAACCTCCCATTTGTTTAGGAACAGTTGATGGAAAGTAGGAAGATCATTAATACTGTTAGGGGTTCAGCCTTTGAACCATTTTCTTACTTATCCCCCTCATATTTGAGCAAACATTCTAAGTTTCACAGTTTCATCATCTATTTCTTGTCTTTCAAAGTAATCATTCATCCTATCCACATGTTTTTGTACTGTAGTAGAACTACTAGCATCATATAATGGAATCTTGGACTGATAATCCTGTGGTAGAATAGGTAAAGGCAAAGGAAGGACTAAGGGATCATACCATGTTGCCATGATATGAGGTTGTGGGAACAATGGGGGATTTATAAGTGGGGGAAGGTGAGGAAGTGAAGTGGTTTGAAATGTGGATGTATGAATGGATGTAACAATAATACTTGGACTAGATAAGTACTGTTGAGCAGATTTAGGATGAGAGAAACCAAAATTATGAATGATATGAATGATATGAATATCAGGCGGTGTAGATGGAGGGTTTTCTCTGCTATCATATGATCACCACTAGATTGGGGTGAACATGGAGGCTCAAAGTCTATCTGATCTATATCACTCAGTGACCTGGTTCTAGATGGATTCCTTATGGTAGGTAAGTCAACTTCTGTATTTTACAAAGCTGTAAGATTTTCAGGAACAAAGTTTGCTCTATGGATTGGTCTAACAACAGTTGGATTCTTGGATTTAGGATACTTCCTAAGGATGCTTTCTGGATTGTCAACTATTTCAGGAGGATTTGGTTCAGGATGGGCTCTAGTGTGAATTATTTTAGAAGCCACTATGTTATGTTTTTAGACCCAATGATGAGAAAATTTCAGCCAAGTATGACAGTCTTTAAAAGGAAAACTAATCTTCTGAAAGAAAAATTAATCCTCAAAGTTCTCTTAACTGAGTTTGTATGATTTTATGATAAAAGAGTTTCCCAGTGGAGTTTTTTGGAAAACCAATGGAAATCAGCAAGCCTATTGAAAATCAATGGAGTCACCAGGTGGAGGATTTTTACTTGTTACTAAGGTCTGGTTGTTGTCCACCACCAACAATCAGAAGCCACTCTTGGCAGACACTTGATTCATTTTAAGGAATGGGATTTTTTGAGTTGTGAAGTTATCTATTACTCAATATATCTCCCCAGTATGGTCGACATGATGTTAGCTTCCTGTATTTTATGAGAGTGGAAAGAGTAAATGCTGCAGGGGCCACATCATAACCACTTTGGAATCCTAGGATCTAGCCTTCCTAGATTTAGAGAGGGATCTCTCTATTAGTGTCTTCAAATGATATATATTTATGCTTATTTATGATATTAGGCTAGTTATGAAGCTGAAAGGAACTTTTTGTTTGATTGATTGGTTGGGATGGAAATCAGAAGAGGAAAAGGTCACTAGAAGGGTGAAGGTGAGAGCAGGTTGAAAAATGTTCCAGCTGATAGGATAGGTCAAAAGACAGTATCAATCCATTGGGCTATCGAGTCACAAAATGATTTAATTGTACAACAATTCTACAAGGATTTCCATGGGGCAAGTAATATATATCAAAGGATCTCTTTAGATTGATTTGTGGCATGAAACATCAAAGTGTTGTGAAAGAAGCAAAGTCAATGACCAATTAAGCATCTATTAACTTCACTAAACAAGAAAATCCTTTTGAAGTAACTGTTTGAAGTAATCCAAAGGACAGGGAATAAGATAGACTTCTTTGGAAATTTTTTTACTAAAGCACACTTTTCAGAAAACAATCCAATAATCTGAAAGACTACTTTCAAAAAGGAGAAAACATATAAGAAAAAGAAGGGCAGCCTAAGATCATGTAAGAAATTTGAATCTATCCTACTTTTAGCATACTCTAAAGGGAAACTTTCAAAACAACTGTTAAAGACATGACCAGACGACAGGGCTAACCATAGACTTCCCTGGTTTAGAATTTACTTAGCATGTAATGAAAATATCATTTAAGAACAATGTCTCAAGTTTTACATAGCAGGACATAGGCTAACCAACATTCCTTGACTGGTTATACTCTATTGAATCATTCCAGAATTAACTATTAGAAGAAAACATAGAGTTAAAGCTTTCAGACAGAAATAGGGTACTTTGCAGTAAATCCTACTCTAAATTTTCTGTTCTTTATCAGAGAAAATAGACAGCATGAAAAACATAAGGAAAAACAAATACAGTGAGGAATAACATCAGCATTAACATAGACAAATATCCCATGAATTATATTGTATTATTGATGTTAAAACCAGTTACATTCTTCATGTCCAACAGGTCTTTATAGCTCTAACTTCTCTTCTTAGCCTAGTATTCTTCAATTATATCACAACACTTTAGCGGCTTCAACAACTATTTACACTTGATAATAATTCATCTAACAACCAACAAACCTTTTACAATGTGCTCCTCATGGAGTATTTATAGATGAATGAGGAGGTGGAGTGAAAGAAAGGGTTCTAATGTGTTCATTTAAGACAGAGTAAATGCTTCTCGACCTTAGGGAATTTACATAACCCAAGATAAAGAATATCTGATGTTTTAACTCTATTAAATGAATGTTTTATTAACTTCTGATCTACTTAGTCGCTTTTGTTGACTTTTAGGCATATTTGGTAGGCTGGCAATAAATTCTGAGCTGTCTATGAAAAATATCTCTGATTGTGCATTCAATTTGTATGATTTTCAATTAAATAGGACTGTAGGTGGCATTTCTGATCTTTGGAGGAATAACTGCTTTGGTGATCTAGCGTTTGAAAGAAGTCTTTTGCTGATATGTCTGATTTGGTGACTTAAACTCTGATTATGCCTTTGACATTTCTTGCTTGCTTTAGGCCTCCTATAATCATCTTCTACTTTGTCACTTTCTGATTGTTTCATCTTTTATTAATTTGTCCTTAACTGTTCTTTATCATTAATCTGCTGGTTAGGCTTTTGATCTTTGGATTTTAATTCTCCTGACCTTTATTCTTTATTGTTCTTTTGCTTTGTATGTAGGTGGCTCCTTTGTCGCGCTGGAGGGTTTGACTGAAATAACCAATGGTCATGACGCGTTGGTTAGACTTGGAGATCAACCCCTTTGTTTCCTTTCTTCATTTTAGGTGGTCAGATCGTCACTCTTGGCTTCTGTCTCTTTCTCTTGACTGTGGGAAAGCTTTCTCTTTTAACCACCATGAAACCTGCACAAACCAAATCAATGTTATGAAAACCTATGAATATTGGGCTTAATTGCTTTAGAGGCTCAGCAGAGGTGAAGGAGCTGTGCAGAGGAAGAAGAAATGCTTGGAGGGAGGGTTCCATGGAGGAAATATGAGAACCAGGGTTTCAAACTTGATTTTGGCACGAAATGAGAGAAAACGTGGTTTTTCGGAACACAAGGGTGGTATTCATGTAGGGCACGGGCGGTAAGTGGTAATGGGCTAAATGAACACGATACGGTTGGATGAACGATGCATGTCCCTCATGAAACTGCTTGTTTCACGTGGAATATGCACGTTGGAGTGTTTTGGGTGGATCGGGTGCGAAAGATATTTGTGGCCATCCGATCTAGGCAATCCAAATCGACGGTTGTGGTTGTGCATGATGGTTGAATAGATGCGCGGGTGAAGGATGGTGGGGCCTGACGGTAAAGTTAGTAATTCTGTCACAGAGTGGTAGTTTAGACCAGATGGTGATAAGGTATAGTTTAGCAGGAGCTGTTGGAGCCGATTAGATCAACGGTCCAAATATATTCTGGGGAGAGAAGGTGGGCGAGGGGTGAAGTGGAGGGGTGTTGGCTACCATTCGATCTGGTGAGATCGACAGTCTAGATCTGCTGAGAAGAAAATAAGGGAAGGGAGCAAGGGTTTAAGCGCTCAGTTGTGGGGCTAAGTCATATGGAGAAAGGGCTAAGGGATAGAGCGGAAAAGTGCTTAAAAGCCTAATGTTAAAAGGGTCAGAATTAGGCCAAAGTAAAGGTTTTTAAGGCCTGAAAAAGGGTTGTGATAGGTTAAAAAAGGCCAAATTGAAACAAATAAAAGGGAAAAAATGGTCAAAAGGGGTTTTGGAAGCCTTTTAAGGTGGAATGAAGGGTAAATGGAAAGAGGAAAGGGATTTTTTAGAGGAATGGGTGATTATTAGGAGTAATAAAAAAGGGGTGAAATGGAGGAAATTTGGAGGAATTTGTGAGGGTGAAATAATGGGAAAAAGGCTTTGAAGTGTTCTTCTTTTGAACTAGCAGGGTTTCTTGAAGGATATTTAAGTGAAGACATCAAAGTGATAGATATTTTGAACAAGAGGCACAACAAGCTTTCAAGAACTCACAGATTTGCTCCAAATTTGTTTCTTGAAGGCTAATAGACTTGTTTTAGCCATCATGGGATATGAAAACTTTTATTGATGGCTAACAATTACCAAATATTCCAAGGTTTTAATCCTGGTGTCTTTGGAAAATTCTGAGACTTTCTCCATGTTGAGTTGTGATATGATATTTTCTAGTGTAACATGCATTTTAGATAAATACATGGAAGTGTTAGTTACAGTTGAGAAGATCATCTCTTCAGTTTTTTTATGCATCTCTATTTGACCAATGGGATGTATGTCGCCGACATTAAACTAAAGAGATGTCTTTTTTAAGTCTACTTCTACTTTAGGCTGAGGAACTTGTGCTTGAGGAAATTCCATTAGCATTATTCCTTTCTCTGCATCAAAGGTTGAAAATATCATACTTTGAGCACCTGAATTTTGTATCAATAATTGGTTATAAGTTCTTATCTTCAAGGCTCCATTTTTTAGTTTGATTTCCTTGAAAATGTCCATGGTGCTCTTTTCTGGCTTGCTTGAAGTTGAAGTACCTGTTTGCATGATCTGTTCTTGATATGAAGTAGTCATTGAAGTAGTAGGAGATTGTGTGGTCTACTCTCCTATTAATGAGGATATACGAGGCTCATTTGTGTTGATAGGGGTTTGCTACTCTGAATCCTTGCTAATAATTATTCTGGAACTAATTTTAGCCTTCTTTCTATACATAATTTTGAATCCTTCACTGAAGATGTTTGTCTCTGAAGGAGACCCTTCTTCTCTACTCCTTTTAGCCGTCCTTTCCTGATTTGTTGGACTCTGCACTGTTGATGATGAAACTCGATGTTCTTCTGCTTCATGCAATGTGTTCTCTGTCTACTCTAGCTTGTTCTTGTACTACTCTATCTCTAGCCTTGGTGTGTGAATGTAAGGTGTATATTTGGTTTCTACCCTTAATTTAGAGACAATGCTTAATGGGTCATATGACCAGGTAAAGCTTAAATTAAATTTCATTTTCTTTAATAGCTGATGTGCATCTGTTGCTGCTTTCTGCTATTACATATGAATGGGCCAATCTAAGCTTTTAGCTTGAATTGAGATTTCTTTTTGGAAACCACGAAATGTACTTGATCCATGTTGATCATTTTCCTAGTGAATTCCAAAGAAAAAATCCCCATTGGGATGAATTTGGGAAACTTGTATGGTTGTAGCTCACATCCAAAAACTCTTATTTTAGGGTAGTTTTCATACATGTACCAATATCCTGTCTGAACCTATTCTGTCATATGCAAAATATTCTTCACTAATTCTCAATTCTTCTTTCCTGTTTAGAAGACTAATAGCTAGGTGGACAAACATTTCAATGAACTACTTGTAGGTGAATTCATTGTGCTCTTTCATGACCAAGGTGATCCAGAAAATTATTGACTATTGGTCTCCTTTATCATTTAACTTCTGCGATGAAAATTTCATATTTTCTCCTTGGAAGTATATGAACTTATAAACTAGAACACAGGTATATTTAATAACCTCTTCTGTCTTGAAATCAAGAAATTGCTGATGAATGGATTCTAAAAGGAAGTGACTGAAATTAAACATTATGGAATGCTTGGCATCATTGGAAAAGATAAACAGAAATAATATAATAGCCTCATCTATGTAATGGTCAGAGTAGTAGCCAAGCAGGTAAGATAGCACAGTAGTTATTTTCTTGGTTCTCTCAAGGAAGAGGGATGAAGGATAAGGAGGATATATTTTAGGAAATCCAACATCTTGTGCTAGGAATAGTTCTAAGGTTTGGGTTCACTTGAAAATATTTAATCTTTGATATATTTCAACCAGAGCTTCATGAGAGAATGGGGCACTATTATCGACTGTGGGAGCTAGCATCATCTGTTCAATGGCCTGAGGGGTTATGATAAACAAAACTTGGCCATTAGAATTGACTATGGCTCTCTCGCTGGGAAAGTAAGAGGCATGACATTTCTTGATGAAATCAGGAGCATTGTGGGTAGGAGGAAAGATAAAATAGGGAAGATTATACTCCCATAGTTGGATTTCATAAAATTTCACAATCCATTTTTCTTCTAGCCAACAATACATCTCAATAATGTCGATATCAGAGTGTGTTTCATAGATTTGATAATATCTGTCAGCCATAGGGATGTGATGAAGGTCTAGAGGAGGGAAAATCAAAGGATTAATGTTTACCTCAGGATCTTTATCTTTGGGAGGCATAATGGCTACAACTGACAGCGGAACAGAGGGAAGAAATAAGTTTATGTGATCAAGAATAGGGAAGAGAATGCAAAATGGTAAGATCGGGCATGCTCAAGAAATTTTAGTGCTTATGTATCAGTAAAAAACTTGCAAACAACAAATTATAATAACTTGTGATGAGAAAAGGCACTTGTAGAGATATTTAGCAAGTTTAATACTGAAAAAGCGTGTTTCCATTGATGGTGTAGTTAACAAATAGGTAATTAAGTTTACAATGGAATTATGGAGGGAGAGCATTTAATTTGGTAACGAGTAATGAGGTGGTAGTGGAGGAGCATTGCACAACAGTGATCAAGGTAGGCTGTATACCAGAAACAACTTTCTGGGGGGAGGTGTGTTACACCATTTTTTGGTCATCTAACCTGTTACTATTAGATGGACCAAAGTACACCATGTAAGACCATTTCTACCCTAAGAAAAATTTCTTTCACTATGAAAAATAACTTAGTAATCCATATTAATTAAGTTTTTTATGGTCTAATCAGGAAACCCCATGAGGAAATATTGAATAAATCCACATTTGTTTGATTTTCCTCAAGGAATAATTAGTTAAAAAAGAGTTTAAATAATATTCTTGGTCATATTTAACCCAATTTAACAGGAAAATTAATTAGAAAAATCATTATTTATCTTATTGTTTTCTAGGAATAATTATTTAAACCTTATTTAAATAATATTCCTTTTTAAATTTGACTAAATCATTTATAAATAATTGAATAAATCACTATTTATTTAATTATTACTCAACCACATCCTTCAAATAATAAATAAATAATTTATTTATTTATTATTTACAAATAAAGGGATTTGACCAAATCCAAATTCTTTTTCCCTCCAACAAATAATATAAAATATTCCATAAAAGTTGGATCTAGATTTGGTTAATAATATTTTAATTATGCACCAATATCTAGACTAACTCAATATTTTTTTATAATTAGAAGGGTTTTTCCATTCACTCACTACCTTTTGTTGCCTAAAGATCACTCTGGATCTATACTTTTGGTCTGACTTTGATCCTCCATCATTGTCATATTTTTCTACCATTTTTCTTGTGAGATCCCTTTGAGGTCCATTTTTTTCTGGGTTTTCTACACCATCAAGAGAGAGAGAGAGATCTTATATTTTAAGTGCTAAAGACATACAAGAACCCATCCCATTGAGGGGGACAGGTAACATATTTCTATGTTCCCTTCGCAGGTGTCAAAAAATACAAAAAATCTTTAAAAATATTCTTGTCTTGTCTATTGGATGCATGGAGCAACTCTTGCTTTTATTTACTGCTTAATGTATTGTACAACATAGATCTAGATTTTTTAGCACTTATCTTGGCCAACTAACTGTAGATCTAAAGAAATTGGGAGCCATCTTTGATGATGGGGCTATTTTTTAACCATAGCTATAGTGAGTTTTTTCATACATTTGCGATTAGAATTCATCCTAACAAGGTGGTTTGAGGTTTTGTGCTTGGGGGGTTTGTACTCTCATGGAGATGACACATAAGCATGGGCAGTTTTCAAACATAGTTCTTTTCGGACCTCCCTAGTGATAAACTTCGGATGGCAGAGGGGGCTAAAAGGCCATATGTGCCATTGGATGCCGACATGTGCGACATTGATCGTTAGATATTTTTGGAATGTTTAGGGATAATAAATATGATGATGTGTAAGTGGTGGGATCAAGATAATGCGTCAAAATATTGATGTAACGGAAATGTATTGGTGAGCCTTGGTATTGCACCAAGAGTGTTGCAACTCACAGGGGCTTCCCTGATTTACTTTATCAACCCAGGGTTCGTACAAACTTTGAGGTGACAGTGCTATATACACAGTAGATGAATTATGTTCATGGCATCCTCTTCTACTTTACGAAAGCGTGCTATTTCTTAAATTATGAGAACAATTGTAAAGTAAGTTGCTGGAAGGAAAAGACAAAAAGGAACCTGAACTAAATTGCTAGAAATAAATGATAAGAATGAAGCTAATTGAATTTGCAAAAAAAAAATAGCAGAAAGGAAACTAATCCTAAACCACACTTAACTTGGCCAAATAGCTAAAGGCACTCTACTTATCCTATGATCTATTTACCATGCTTCTATCCATGCAACTAAGCTATCCATGACTTAATTCTAACTATAAAGAGTTAATTTGCAGCTTGGAGGAAGAAAAAGGGCTAAAAGAGGCTAATGGGAGGTTTAACATGTGAAATGAGGTTTGGAAGCGGAAAGAGGGGGTTAAACCCTTAGAAAACTTGATTATGACCTGAGAAATGACTTTAGAGTGGAAAGAATTGAAAAATGCTTCGAGGCAAAAAGAGGGGGTTTAAAACCGTATAAAAGCTTATTATAGTGCAATAAATGGCTTTGAAGTGGAAAGAATCTAAAAATGTGATGGCGGAGAGGCGATGGAGGTAAAATATGTGATGTGCGATGTTGTAATCACAACTTCACAAGTTTAAATGGATAGCAATAAGGACTTAACGAAATAAAATAAATTGGGCAAAGTGCGATGAGTGATGTGGCAAGTCACAAATCACAATATCACAAGTTTAAATGGATAGCGGTAAGGACTTAGCAGAAGAAACTAAAATGCGCGAAGTGTGATTTGTGATGTGGTAAAGGTTGTGGGCTGTGATTTGCGATGTGGCAAGTCCAACGAAGTACGTTTTGTGATATGGTAAAGGTTATGGGCTGCGATTTGAGATGTAGATGACGTGGTGGTGAAAATAAGAAAGGGAAAAGGTAAGTTCAGCGAAGTGCGATTTGCGATATGGTAAAGGTTGTGGGCTATGATTTGCAATGCAGATGATGTGGCGGTGAAAAGAAGAAAAGGGGAAAGTTGTGATTTGCGATATGCGATGTCGCAATATCTCAATCGTAAGAACAAGCAGTAAGAGTTAAAGGTAAAAGCTAAGAGTTGCGAAGTATGATTTGTGATTTCGCAATATCGTAATCACAATGAACGAGCGGTAAGTGTTAAAGTAAATGTTAAGTGTTGCGATTTGCGAAGTGCGATGTACGGTGGTGGGAGCCTCGAGGAGGAAGGCGAAGGTCATGTTTTCAATGGTTTTCAAGTGTTTTTGCGTTAAAACGAGTCCAGAGATGGTGATTGATAGAATGAAGGGATAAGTCAAGAAATCTATGAAGGATATTGGTAAGTCTTCAAGGCAAAAGGTAAGCGGTGTGAAGTGCGATTTGCGATTTCGCAATACCGAAATCGTAAGGAACGAGCAATAAGTGTGAAAGGTGAACGTTAAATGTTGCGATTTTTGAAGTGCAACGTACGGTGGTGGGAGTGTCGAGGAGAAAATGTGGAGGTCAATTTTTTGGTGGTTTTTAATGGCTTTCACGTGTTTTTCATAAAAAGGGGAAGGTAGTGAGAATAAGTGGGAAAAAGAAAAGTGTAACAACAGTGCAGAGAGCATAACATCAGAGATGGAAGGAAGATCAGAGATGAACTGGGAGGTGCCGGAAAACTTATCTTGAGCTATGTTGCATGTACCTACAATCAACCTGCTTATTTATGCAAGAAAGGAAAAAAATATGTGCTTGAAAATACAGGCATTGATCTAATCTATTTCCAAGAAATAATAAGCGAGAAAGCATTTTTGGTCTATGGGGAAAGTTCTAAAATAACCTAATTTAGGCACCTGAAGTTTGTTTCTAGAATTATTTATAAGTGTTTATCTTCAAGGCTTCATTTTTTAGTTTTATTTCCTTGAATATGTCAATGGTGCTCTTTTCTGGCTCGCTTAAAGTTGAAGTAACTATTTGCATGATCTCCTGCTGATCTGAAGTAGTTATTAAAGTAGTAGGAGACTGTGTGGGTTGATCTCCTATTAATTAGGACATAAGAGACTCATTTATGTTGACATGGGTTTGTTGCTTTGAATCCTTGCTAATACTTAGTCTGGAACTAAGTTTATCCTTCTTTCTATACATAATTTTGAATCCTTCGTTGAAGATGTTTGTCTTTGAAGGAGACCCTTCTTCTCTATTCCCTTTTGTTGTCTTTTCCTGATTTGTTGGAGTCTGCACTGTTGATGATGAAACTGGTTGTTCTTTTGCTTCATGCAATGTGTTCTTTGTCCTCTCTATATTTTTCTTGTACTGCTATATCTCTATCTTTGGTGTGTGAAAGTAAGGAGTAGATTTGGTTTCTACCCTTAATTTAGAAACAATGCTTAATGGATCATATGACCAGGTAAAGCTTAAATCAAATTGCATTTTATTTAATATTTGATCTGCCTCTGCTGCTTCTTTTCTTCTATTACATATGAATGGGCCAATCTGAGTTTTTAGCTTGAATTGAGATTTCTTTTTGGAATCCACGAAATGTACCTAATCCATGTTGATCATTTTCCTGATGAATTCCAAAGAAAAAATCCTTATTGGGAGGAATTTGGGAAACTTGTATGGTTGCAAATCACATCCATAAACTCTTATTTCAGTGTAGTTTTCATACAAGTGCCAATCCCTTGTCTGAACCTGTTCTATCAGGTACAAAATCTTCTAAATTTATTCATTGATTCTCAGTTCTTCTTGGCTTTTTAGAAGACTGATAGCTAGGTGGACAAACATTTCAATGAATTACTTGTAGGTGAATTCATTCTTCTCTTTCATGACCAAGATGGTCCAGAGAATTAGTAACTGCTGGTCTCCTTTATCATTTAACTTCTGCAATGAAAATTTCATATTGTCTCCTTGGAAGTATATGAACATATAAACTAGAACAGAGGTATAATTAAATATCTCTTCTGTCTTGAAATCAAGAAACTGTCGATGAATGGATTTTGCAAGGAAGTGACTGAAATTGAACATTATGGAAGGCTTGGCATCATTGGAAAAGAGAGGCAGAAATCCTATAATAGCCTCATCTATGTATTGGTCAGAGTAGTAGCCAAGTAGGTAATATAGGAAAATCATTATTTTCTTGGTTCTCTCAAGGAAGAGGGATGAAGGATAAGGATGATTTATTTTAGGAAATGTAGCATATTGTGCTAGGAATAGTTCTAAGGTTTGGGTTCTCTTGGCAAGATCTAATCTATGATATATGTCAACCGGAGCTTCATGAGAGAATGGGGCACTATTATCGACTGTGGGAGCTAGCATCATCTGTTCAATGGCCTAAGGGGTTATGGTAAACATAACTTGGCCATTAGAATTGATTATGGCTCTCTGGATGGGAAATTAAGAGGCATGAAATTTCTTGATGAAATCAGGAGCACTGTGGGTAGGAGGAAAGATAAAACGGGGAATATTAGACTCCCAGGGCTCGATTTCATTGGATTTTTTAATCCATTTGTATTCTAGCCAAAAATACATCTCAAGAATGTCGATATCAGAGTGTGTTTCATAGATTCGATAATCTCTCTCAGCCATAGGGATGTGATGAAGGTATAGAGGAGGGAAAATCAAAGGATTAATGTTTTCCTTAGGATCTTTAACTTTGGGAGGCATAATGGTTACAACTTACAGTGGAACAAAGGGAAGAAAGAAGTTTATGTGATAAAGAACAAGGAAGAGAATGCAAAATGGTAATATTGGGTGTGCTCAAGAAATTTTAGTGCTTCTGGATTAGTAAAAAACTTGTAAACAATGAATTATAATAACCTTTAATGAGATACGGAATTTGCAGAGAGATTTAGCAATTTTAGTAGTGAAAAATTGTGTTTCTATTGATGGTGCAGGTTAACATATAGGTAATTAAGTTTACAATGGAATTATGGAGGGAGAGAATTTAATTGGCTAATGAGTAATGAGGTGGAAGCAGAGGAGCAGTGTGCAATGATCATCAAGGTAGGCTGTATACTAGAAACAACTTTCGGAGGGGGGGGGGGGGGTATGGAGGTTTGAGGTTTTATGCTTGGGGGGTCCGAACTCTCGTGGAGCTGACACGTAAACATGAGAAATTTTCAAATATAGTTCTTTTCGGACTTCACGCCTGGTGATAAAATTCAAATGGCAGAGGGGTCCGAAAGGCCATATGGGTCGTTGGATGCCGACATGTGTGACGTTGATCGTTAGATATTTTGGTAGTGTGTAGGGATAATAAATATGATGATGTGTAAGTGGCGGGGTCGAGATAATGCATTGGGAGATTGATGTAACGGAAATGCAGATAAAGGGAAACGTCAGGGATATACTTTACAGATATAAGATTACAGGAAATGCATGGTGGGGTATATAATATGGTTTAAAACTTTAGAATATGTAGATAATAATCAGGATTTAAACCATACAAATCACTTTTTCCATATGCGCATTTAGACTAGCAACCAATAAAATATTTAAAATAAAATGAAGCTTTCCTTTTTTTTTGCATCCTTAACATGTTATTTTAATTTTCCTTATTTATTTAGAGCATCTAACACCGAACATTTTATTGACATGGATTACTACAAAACATAATAATTTTCCTAACATTTTTTAACTTTTTCATTCTTTTGCATCCTGTTATCCTCCTGTATTCTACAGATTCACTAGGTGACTATGGATTTTCCACAAGCAACTAACGATAACATTCCTTTCCTATCAGCTATCTCTAGAAATCCCACTTCCTTCTGTTGAACCCTTAGTTAAACTGAGAGGGGGGGGGGTGAATTAGTTTAAGACATACATGGACTTTTAAAACTTTTCCCTTAAAACTTATTTGCACCTTCATTTCATGATCAACTTAATATGTGAGCAATCTTAATTTGTGAGCAGCAAGTATCAAGCAGATTTTTTAATGTAATAGCAGTCTTAATATGTGAGCAACAAGCATTAAGCAGATTAGATAAACCACATCAACACATAAACATCATGCACAGAGACACCAGATATAAGTTAAAACCCATAAAGGGAGAAAACCACATCTTATTATTGTTGTGATGCAAAGGAAAGCTCCAACTCCCTCTCACCACTGATTTTTTGTAGGCACCAACCTACAGGAGGCTCCTACCTCAATTCTGCAAGCTACAACTTGCAAGGAAGCTCCAACTCCCATTAATTTTTTGCAGGCACCAACCTACAGGAGGCTCCAACCTCAGTCAGCTACAACTGACATCTATCAAGCTACAACTTGATGTGGAAGCACCAACTCCCATCTATTTTCTGCAGGCACCAACCTACAGGAGGCTCCAACCTCAGTCAGCTACAACTGACATCTATCAAGCTACAACTTGATAGGGAAGCTCCAACTTCCTTACTCTTTCAAAATAAAAACACTTGTTGATTTACCTTGGATATCAGCTCTGTTCTGTACCTTCTCTTCTGCTATTCATCAGTCCTCATATTAGTTCTGCATCATCTCTGCTAAGCCCCTCCTTCTTCTTGTCTTTTCTCCTCAATTCTTCCTACTCTGCATTCTCTATATTCACACTCTCTAACCTCTTGCAACTTTCTTATTTTCTTCAACTCTCTTCAATTCTGTTGCACACTCTCTTCTTCTCTAGCTCTATTTTTTTAACCTTCTCCCCTTGGATATTACCCCGTTTTATAAAAAATAGCTTCATGGTTCTTTGTATTCTACTAGGAATTCGAAATGGACAGCCATGTCTCTTTGCCTTCTGCCTTCTCATCTCTTTTATCCACTCATTCAGAAAATAAAACTGTAGGTACAAATTTATCATTACAGTGGGATATTTTTTCTCGTCCAGAGACTTGCCAATGCATCACAACAATATAAATCAATTAAAACATTTACATTTCACCTTTTCGGTTACATAAAAACAATTTCACTTAGCTCATTTTTTGGCCTTTGGCTTTGCTGGCTTTTTCTTTTTCTGCTGCTGTTAAGAAACTGTTCTGCATACTCTTTGTTCACTGTCATCTACATATTCCACCTATTCACTGCACTTTTTAATCCCTTTGTTGTACATCTCTTCAACTCTGCAATATTTTTTTACCTCTGTCAGGCCTCATACTTCCTCTTTCTGTGTGCATATAAAATGGATACAACAAATTTGTACTCAATCCAACTGTCAATCTGGGCAATTTCAATACTCTATTTTAAAGGTATTGGGTATGTGTTATATTCTTTCCATGATTAGCCCCCTGTGACTGTATGTTAAATCGGCGTAAGTAAGAGATCTGAGGCGAAGCGATCCTGTTTTGGGGTGCGGACCCACTCATAGGCGGATTCGCCCATGGTTTTGTGCATGGTTTTGCACATGGTTTTGGGGTTCGATGGTTTTCGGCCCCTGGTATTTTGTAGATCCGGTCAAGGGAACTACGGTTATGTTCTAATCCGGGGTTAATGGATTGGGGTTTATGTATGCTTCGGCATGTATATATATGTGTTGTAACACTAAAAGGAATATAATGAAAAATCAAGCTGGTCGTCCCGATTTGGGATCCAGGGGAAAATCTCTGTGTTTATTTGTTTTATGTTTTATGCTCTTGCTATTATTTATTTTCTGTTATAAGAATCATGTGTAGATATTTCTGTTCAGGGTTAAAACCTACATTTGGTATCAGAGCCAAGTTTCGGCTTCAAGGGGACGCCTTTGTTGTTGAGGGTTTTTTGCTGTGTTGGGTATGTGTTATATTCTTTCCACGATTGGGCCCATGCGTTGTATGTTGCGTCGGGGATCCCCATGGTTTTGTGCATGGTTTTGCACATGGTTTTGGGGTTCGATGGTTTTCGGCCCCTGGTATTTTTGTAGATCCGGTCAAGGGAACTACGGTTATGTTCTAATCCAGGGTTAATGGATTGGGGTTTATGTATGCTCCCGCATGTATATATATGTGTTGTAACACTAAAAGGAATATAATGAAAAATCAAGCTGGTCGTCCCGATTTGGGATCCAGGGGAAAATCTCTGTGTTTATCTGTTTTATGTTTTATGCTCTTGCTATTGTTTATTTTCTGTTATAAGAATCGTGTGTAGATATTTCTGTTCAGGGTTAAAACCTACATTTGGTATCAGAGCTGTTTCGACTTCAAGGGGACGCCTTTGTTGTTGAGGGTTTTTTGCTCGGGCCTGTGGTAGACCTTGTTCAGTGGGAGATCTGCGGGATCGATTCTTGCGGTGAAAGAAGATGGCAAGCAGCGGAAAGATAGAGATCGAGAAATTTAATGGTCAGAGTTTTGAGTTGTGGAAACTCAAGATGGAGGATCTGCTGGTGGATAAAGATCAGTGGATCGCGGTAGATCCAGGTACTAAACCAACGGCAATGTCAGATGAATACTGGAAGAAACTGGATCGAAAGGCTAAGAGCACAATACGATTGTGTGTCTCAGATTCAGTATTGTTGAATGTATCTGGGGAAGCTACGGCGAAGACCTTGTGGGAAAAACTTGGGACTTTGTACCAATCTAAGTCTCTGGTGAATAAGTTGTTCCTGCGGAAAAAGCTGTATAACCCGAGGATGAAGGATGGAGACTCGGTGACAGAGCATCTGAACGCCTTCAATACTGTGGTAAGTCAGCTATCATCTGTTGATATTAAAATCTCAGATGAAGATAAGTGCATTAGTTTGTTGTGTTCTCTACCAGACTCGTGGGACAGTCTGGTTATTGCAATAGGTAGCAACACAACTACCTTGAATTTTGATGACATTGTCTCAGCCTTGATGTCGGAGGAAATGAGACGGAGAAATATGGAGGGTCAAAATGGAGATGCCTTATCTGTACGAGGAAGGTCCCAGAACAGAAACAAGAATAAGGTTTCGAGTGGGAGATCTAAATCTCCTGGAAAGTTTGTAAAGGTGTGCTGGAAATGCGAAAAGGAAGGGCACTACAAAAAGGACTGTAGATCTAAAGCTCCTGAGAAAGGAAAGGGATCTGATGATGCTCCTTCTGCAGAGGAAAAAACCACCTCGGATGAAGGTGGGGACGTGTATTTGGCTTCTTCTTCAAATACACATGTAGATCATGAGTCATGGTTGATTGACTCAGGTGCATCCTTTCACTTCACTCCCCATAGGGAGTGGTTTTGCGAGTATGAGAAATATGATGGTGGTGATGTCTTCCTAGGGGATGATAGGAAGGCCAGAATCGTCGGACGTGGAAAGGTCAAGTTGAAGCTGCAAGGTGGAAGGATTAGAACACTTCCTGGTGTTCTGCATATTCCTGCATTGGCCAGAAATCTGATTTCTGTAAGCAAGATGGATGATGCAGGTGTAAAAACAGTGTTCGAGAAAGATGCCCGCAAGATGGTTCGGGGAGCACTGGTATTAATGCGGGGAGTTCGGACTGGAACTCTATACAAGCTACAAGGTAGCACTGTTATTGATGGGTGTAACAGTTCTGTGGTTCCTGAAAGTGGAGT